>OX403585.1:22439072-22457777 GCA_948107665.1 Lomographa bimaculata | reverse complement strand
CCTAACCTAACCTAACCTAACCTAACCTAACCTAACCTAACCTAACCTAACCTAACCTAACCTAACCTAACCTAACCTAACCTAACCTAACCTAACCTAACCTAACCTAACCTAACCTAACCTAACCTAACCTAACCTAACCTAACCTAACCTAACCTAACCTAACCTAACCTAACCTAACCTAACCTAACCTAACCTAACCTAACCTAACCTAACCTAACCTAACCTAACCTAACCTAACCTAACCTAACCTAACCTAACCTAACCTAACCTAACCTAACCTAACCTAACCTAACCTAACCTAACCTAACCTAACCTAACCTAACCTAACCTAACCTAACCTAACCTAACCTAACCTAACCTAACCTAACCTAACCTAACCTAACCTAACCTAACCTAACCTAACCTAACCTAACCTAACCTAACCTAACCTAACCTAACCTAACCTAACCTAACCTAACCTAACCTAACCTAACCTAACCTAACCTAACCTAACCTAACCTAACCTAACCTAACCTAACCTAACCTAACCTAACCTAACCTAACCTAACCTAACCTAACCTAACCTAACCTAACCTAACCTAACCTAACCTAACCTAACCTAACCTAACCTAACCTAACCTAACCTAACCTAACCTAACCTAACCTAACCTAACCTAACCTAACCTAACCTAACCTAACCTAACCTAACCTAACCTAACCTAACCTAACCTAACCTAACCTAACCTAACCTAACCTAACCTAACCTAACCTAACCTAACCTAACCTAACCTAACCTAACCTAACCTAACCTAACCTAACCTAACCTAACCTAACCTAACCTAACCTAACCTAACCTAACCTAACCTAACCTAACCTAACCTAACCTAACCTAACCTAACCTAACCTAACCTAACCTAACCTAACCTAACCTAACCTAACCTAACCTAACCTAACCTAACCTAACCTAACCTAACCTAACCTAACCTAACCTAACCTAACCTAACCTAACCTAACCTAACCTAACCTAACCTAACCTAACCTAACCTAACCTAACCTAACCTAACCTAACCTAACCTAACCTAACCTAACCTAACCTAACCTAACCTAACCTAACCTAACCTAACCTAACCTAACCTAACCTAACCTAACCTAACCTAACCTAACCTAACCTAACCTAACCTAACCTAACCTAACCTAACCTAACCTAACCTAACCTAACCTAACCTAACCTAACCTAACCTAACCTAACCTAACCTAACCTAACCTAACCTAACCTAACCTAACCTAACCTAACCTAACCTAACCTAACCTAACCTAACCTAACCTAACCTAACCTAACCTAACCTAACCTAACCTAACCTAACCTAACCTAACCTAACCTAACCTAACCTAACCTAACCTAACCTAACCTAACCTAACCTAACCTAACCTAACCTAACCTAACCTAACCTAACCTAACCTAACCTAACCTAACCTAACCTAACCTAACCTAACCTAACCTAACCTAACCTAACCTAACCTAACCTAACCTAACCTAACCTAACCTAACCTAACCTAACCTAACCTAACCTAACCTAACCTAACCTAACCTAACCTAACCTAACCTAACCTAACCTAACCTAACCTAACCTAACCTAACCTAACCTAACCTAACCTAACCTAACCTAACCTAACCTAACCTAACCTAACCTAACCTAACCTAACCTAACCTAACCTAACCTAACCTAACCTAACCTAACCTAACCTAACCTAACCTAACCTAACCTAACCTAACCTAACCTAACCTAACCTAACCTAACCTAACCTAACCTAACCTAACCTAACCTAACCTAACCTAACCTAACCTAACCTAACCTAACCTAACCTAACCTAACCTAACCTAACCTAACCTAACCTAACCTAACCTAACCTAACCTAACCTAACCTAACCTAACCTAACCTAACCTAACCTAACCTAACCTAACCTAACCTAACCTAACCTAACCTAACCTAACCTAACCTAACCTAACCTAACCTAACCTAACCTAACCTAACCTAACCTAACCTAACCTAACCTAACCTAACCTAACCTAACCTAACCTAACCTAACCTAACCTAACCTAACCTAACCTAACCTAACCTAACCTAACCTAACCTAACCTAACCTAACCTAACCTAACCTAACCTAACCTAACCTAACCTAACCTAACCTAACCTAACCTAACCTAACCTAACCTAACCTAACCTAACCTAACCTAACCTAACCTAACCTAACCTAACCTAACCTAACCTAACCTAACCTAACCTAACCTAACCTAACCTAACCTAACCTAACCTAACCTAACCTAACCTAACCTAACCTAACCTAACCTAACCTAACCTAACCTAACCTAACCTAACCTAACCTAACCTAACCTAACCTAACCTAACCTAACCTAACCTAACCTAACCTAACCTAACCTAACCTAACCTAACCTAACCTAACCTAACCTAACCTAACCTAACCTAACCTAACCTAACCTAACCTAACCTAACCTAACCTAACCTAACCTAACCTAACCTAACCTAACCTAACCTAACCTAACCTAACCTAACCTAACCTAACCTAACCTAACCTAACCTAACCTAACCTAACCTAACCTAACCTAACCTAACCTAACCTAACCTAACCTAACCTAACCTAACCTAACCTAACCTAACCTAACCTAACCTAACCTAACCTAACCTAACCTAACCTAACCTAACCTAACCTAACCTAACCTAACCTAACCTAACCTAACCTAACCTAACCTAACCTAACCTAACCTAACCTAACCTAACCTAACCTAACCTAACCTAACCTAACCTAACCTAACCTAACCTAACCTAACCTAACCTAACCTAACCTAACCTAACCTAACCTAACCTAACCTAACCTAACCTAACCTAACCTAACCTAACCTAACCTAACCTAACCTAACCTAACCTAACCTAACCTAACCTAACCTAACCTAACCTAACCTAACCTAACCTAACCTAACCTAACCTAACCTAACCTAACCTAACCTAACCTAACCTAACCTAACCTAACCTAACCTAACCTAACCTAACCTAACCTAACCTAACCTAACCTAACCTAACCTAACCTAACCTAACCTAACCTAACCTAACCTAACCTAACCTAACCTAACCTAACCTAACCTAACCTAACCTAACCTAACCTAACCTAACCTAACCTAACCTAACCTAACCTAACCTAACCTAACCTAACCTAACCTAACCTAACCTAACCTAACCTAACCTAACCTAACCTAACCTAACCTAACCTAACCTAACCTAACCTAACCTAACCTAACCTAACCTAACCTAACCTAACCTAACCTAACCTAACCTAACCTAACCTAACCTAACCTAACCTAACCTAACCTAACCTAACCTAACCTAACCTAACCTAACCTAACCTAACCTAACCTAACCTAACCTAACCTAACCTAACCTAACCTAACCTAACCTAACCTAACCTAACCTAACCTAACCTAACCTAACCTAACCTAACCTAACCTAACCTAACCTAACCTAACCTAACCTAACCTAACCTAACCTAACCTAACCTAACCTAACCTAACCTAACCTAACCTAACCTAACCTAACCTAACCTAACCTAACCTAACCTAACCTAACCTAACCTAACCTAACCTAACCTAACCTAACCTAACCTAACCTAACCTAACCTAACCTAACCTAACCTAACCTAACCTAACCTAACCTAACCTAACCTAACCTAACCTAACCTAACCTAACCTAACCTAACCTAACCTAACCTAACCTAACCTAACCTAACCTAACCTAACCTAACCTAACCTAACCTAACCTAACCTAACCTAACCTAACCTAACCTAACCTAACCTAACCTAACCTAACCTAACCTAACCTAACCTAACCTAACCTAACCTAACCTAACCTAACCTAACCTAACCTAACCTAACCTAACCTAACCTAACCTAACCTAACCTAACCTAACCTAACCTAACCTAACCTAACCTAACCTAACCTAACCTAACCTAACCTAACCTAACCTAACCTAACCTAACCTAACCTAACCTAACCTAACCTAACCTAACCTAACCTAACCTAACCTAACCTAACCTAACCTAACCTAACCTAACCTAACCTAACCTAACCTAACCTAACCTAACCTAACCTAACCTAACCTAACCTAACCTAACCTAACCTAACCTAACCTAACCTAACCTAACCTAACCTAACCTAACCTAACCTAACCTAACCTAACCTAACCTAACCTAACCTAACCTAACCTAACCTAACCTAACCTAACCTAACCTAACCTAACCTAACCTAACCTAACCTAACCTAACCTAACCTAACCTAACCTAACCTAACCTAACCTAACCTAACCTAACCTAACCTAACCTAACCTAACCTAACCTAACCTAACCTAACCTAACCTAACCTAACCTAACCTAACCTAACCTAACCTAACCTAACCTAACCTAACCTAACCTAACCTAACCTAACCTAACCTAACCTAACCTAACCTAACCTAACCTAACCTAACCTAACCTAACCTAACCTAACCTAACCTAACCTAACCTAACCTAACCTAACCTAACCTAACCTAACCTAACCTAACCTAACCTAACCTAACCTAACCTAACCTAACCTAACCTAACCTAACCTAACCTAACCTAACCTAACCTAACCTAACCTAACCTAACCTAACCTAACCTAACCTAACCTAACCTAACCTAACCTAACCTAACCTAACCTAACCTAACCTAACCTAACCTAACCTAACCTAACCTAACCTAACCTAACCTAACCTAACCTAACCTAACCTAACCTAACCTAACCTAACCTAACCTAACCTAACCTAACCTAACCTAACCTAACCTAACCTAACCTAACCTAACCTAACCTAACCTAACCTAACCTAACCTAACCTAACCTAACCTAACCTAACCTAACCTAACCTAACCTAACCTAACCTAACCTAACCTAACCTAACCTAACCTAACCTAACCTAACCTAACCTAACCTAACCTAACCTAACCTAACCTAACCTAACCTAACCTAACCTAACCTAACCTAACCTAACCTAACCTAACCTAACCTAACCTAACCTAACCTAACCTAACCTAACCTAACCTAACCTAACCTAACCTAACCTAACCTAACCTAACCTAACCTAACCTAACCTAACCTAACCTAACCTAACCTAACCTAACCTAACCTAACCTAACCTAACCTAACCTAACCTAACCTAACCTAACCTAACCTAACCTAACCTAACCTAACCTAACCTAACCTAACCTAACCTAACCTAACCTAACCTAACCTAACCTAACCTAACCTAACCTAACCTAACCTAACCTAACCTAACCTAACCTAACCTAACCTAACCTAACCTAACCTAACCTAACCTAACCTAACCTAACCTAACCTAACCTAACCTAACCTAACCTAACCTAACCTAACCTAACCTAACCTAACCTAACCTAACCTAACCTAACCTAACCTAACCTAACCTAACCTAACCTAACCTAACCTAACCTAACCTAACCTAACCTAACCTAACCTAACCTAACCTAACCTAACCTAACCTAACCTAACCTAACCTAACCTAACCTAACCTAACCTAACCTAACCTAACCTAACCTAACCTAACCTAACCTAACCTAACCTAACCTAACCTAACCTAACCTAACCTAACCTAACCTAACCTAACCTAACCTAACCTAACCTAACCTAACCTAACCTAACCTAACCTAACCTAACCTAACCTAACCTAACCTAACCTAACCTAACCTAACCTAACCTAACCTAACCTAACCTAACCTAACCTAACCTAACCTAACCTAACCTAACCTAACCTAACCTAACCTAACCTAACCTAACCTAACCTAACCTAACCTAACCTAACCTAACCTAACCTAACCTAACCTAACCTAACCTAACCTAACCTAACCTAACCTAACCTAACCTAACCTAACCTAACCTAACCTAACCTAACCTAACCTAACCTAACCTAACCTAACCTAACCTAACCTAACCTAACCTAACCTAACCTAACCTAACCTAACCTAACCTAACCTAACCTAACCTAACCTAACCTAACCTAACCTAACCTAACCTAACCTAACCTAACCTAACCTAACCTAACCTAACCTAACCTAACCTAACCTAACCTAACCTAACCTAACCTAACCTAACCTAACCTAACCTAACCTAACCTAACCTAACCTAACCTAACCTAACCTAACCTAACCTAACCTAACCTAACCTAACCTAACCTAACCTAACCTAACCTAACCTAACCTAACCTAACCTAACCTAACCTAACCTAACCTAACCTAACCTAACCTAACCTAACCTAACCTAACCTAACCTAACCTAACCTAACCTAACCTAACCTAACCTAACCTAACCTAACCTAACCTAACCTAACCTAACCTAACCTAACCTAACCTAACCTAACCTAACCTAACCTAACCTAACCTAACCTAACCTAACCTAACCTAACCTAACCTAACCTAACCTAACCTAACCTAACCTAACCTAACCTAACCTAACCTAACCTAACCTAACCTAACCTAACCTAACCTAACCTAACCTAACCTAACCTAACCTAACCTAACCTAACCTAACCTAACCTAACCTAACCTAACCTAACCTAACCTAACCTAACCTAACCTAACCTAACCTAACCTAACCTAACCTAACCTAACCTAACCTAACCTAACCTAACCTAACCTAACCTAACCTAACCTAACCTAACCTAACCTAACCTAACCTAACCTAACCTAACCTAACCTAACCTAACCTAACCTAACCTAACCTAACCTAACCTAACCTAACCTAACCTAACCTAACCTAACCTAACCTAACCTAACCTAACCTAACCTAACCTAACCTAACCTAACCTAACCTAACCTAACCTAACCTAACCTAACCTAACCTAACCTAACCTAACCTAACCTAACCTAACCTAACCTAACCTAACCTAACCTAACCTAACCTAACCTAACCTAACCTAACCTAACCTAACCTAACCTAACCTAACCTAACCTAACCTAACCTAACCTAACCTAACCTAACCTAACCTAACCTAACCTAACCTAACCTAACCTAACCTAACCTAACCTAACCTAACCTAACCTAACCTAACCTAACCTAACCTAACCTAACCTAACCTAACCTAACCTAACCTAACCTAACCTAACCTAACCTAACCTAACCTAACCTAACCTAACCTAACCTAACCTAACCTAACCTAACCTAACCTAACCTAACCTAACCTAACCTAACCTAACCTAACCTAACCTAACCTAACCTAACCTAACCTAACCTAACCTAACCTAACCTAACCTAACCTAACCTAACCTAACCTAACCTAACCTAACCTAACCTAACCTAACCTAACCTAACCTAACCTAACCTAACCTAACCTAACCTAACCTAACCTAACCTAACCTAACCTAACCTAACCTAACCTAACCTAACCTAACCTAACCTAACCTAACCTAACCTAACCTAACCTAACCTAACCTAACCTAACCTAACCTAACCTAACCTAACCTAACCTAACCTAACCTAACCTAACCTAACCTAACCTAACCTAACCTAACCTAACCTAACCTAACCTAACCTAACCTAACCTAACCTAACCTAACCTAACCTAACCTAACCTAACCTAACCTAACCTAACCTAACCTAACCTAACCTAACCTAACCTAACCTAACCTAACCTAACCTAACCTAACCTAACCTAACCTAACCTAACCTAACCTAACCTAACCTAACCTAACCTAACCTAACCTAACCTAACCTAACCTAACCTAACCTAACCTAACCTAACCTAACCTAACCTAACCTAACCTAACCTAACCTAACCTAACCTAACCTAACCTAACCTAACCTAACCTAACCTAACCTAACCTAACCTAACCTAACCTAACCTAACCTAACCTAACCTAACCTAACCTAACCTAACCTAACCTAACCTAACCTAACCTAACCTAACCTAACCTAACCTAACCTAACCTAACCTAACCTAACCTAACCTAACCTAACCTAACCTAACCTAACCTAACCTAACCTAACCTAACCTAACCTAACCTAACCTAACCTAACCTAACCTAACCTAACCTAACCTAACCTAACCTAACCTAACCTAACCTAACCTAACCTAACCTAACCTAACCTAACCTAACCTAACCTAACCTAACCTAACCTAACCTAACCTAACCTAACCTAACCTAACCTAACCTAACCTAACCTAACCTAACCTAACCTAACCTAACCTAACCTAACCTAACCTAACCTAACCTAACCTAACCTAACCTAACCTAACCTAACCTAACCTAACCTAACCTAACCTAACCTAACCTAACCTAACCTAACCTAACCTAACCTAACCTAACCTAACCTAACCTAACCTAACCTAACCTAACCTAACCTAACCTAACCTAACCTAACCTAACCTAACCTAACCTAACCTAACCTAACCTAACCTAACCTAACCTAACCTAACCTAACCTAACCTAACCTAACCTAACCTAACCTAACCTAACCTAACCTAACCTAACCTAACCTAACCTAACCTAACCTAACCTAACCTAACCTAACCTAACCTAACCTAACCTAACCTAACCTAACCTAACCTAACCTAACCTAACCTAACCTAACCTAACCTAACCTAACCTAACCTAACCTAACCTAACCTAACCTAACCTAACCTAACCTAACCTAACCTAACCTAACCTAACCTAACCTAACCTAACCTAACCTAACCTAACCTAACCTAACCTAACCTAACCTAACCTAACCTAACCTAACCTAACCTAACCTAACCTAACCTAACCTAACCTAACCTAACCTAACCTAACCTAACCTAACCTAACCTAACCTAACCTAACCTAACCTAACCTAACCTAACCTAACCTAACCTAACCTAACCTAACCTAACCTAACCTAACCTAACCTAACCTAACCTAACCTAACCTAACCTAACCTAACCTAACCTAACCTAACCTAACCTAACCTAACCTAACCTAACCTAACCTAACCTAACCTAACCTAACCTAACCTAACCTAACCTAACCTAACCTAACCTAACCTAACCTAACCTAACCTAACCTAACCTAACCTAACCTAACCTAACCTAACCTAACCTAACCTAACCTAACCTAACCTAACCTAACCTAACCTAACCTAACCTAACCTAACCTAACCTAACCTAACCTAACCTAACCTAACCTAACCTAACCTAACCTAACCTAACCTAACCTAACCTAACCTAACCTAACCTAACCTAACCTAACCTAACCTAACCTAACCTAACCTAACCTAACCTAACCTAACCTAACCTAACCTAACCTAACCTAACCTAACCTAACCTAACCTAACCTAACCTAACCTAACCTAACCTAACCTAACCTAACCTAACCTAACCTAACCTAACCTAACCTAACCTAACCTAACCTAACCTAACCTAACCTAACCTAACCTAACCTAACCTAACCTAACCTAACCTAACCTAACCTAACCTAACCTAACCTAACCTAACCTAACCTAACCTAACCTAACCTAACCTAACCTAACCTAACCTAACCTAACCTAACCTAACCTAACCTAACCTAACCTAACCTAACCTAACCTAACCTAACCTAACCTAACCTAACCTAACCTAACCTAACCTAACCTAACCTAACCTAACCTAACCTAACCTAACCTAACCTAACCTAACCTAACCTAACCTAACCTAACCTAACCTAACCTAACCTAACCTAACCTAACCTAACCTAACCTAACCTAACCTAACCTAACCTAACCTAACCTAACCTAACCTAACCTAACCTAACCTAACCTAACCTAACCTAACCTAACCTAACCTAACCTAACCTAACCTAACCTAACCTAACCTAACCTAACCTAACCTAACCTAACCTAACCTAACCTAACCTAACCTAACCTAACCTAACCTAACCTAACCTAACCTAACCTAACCTAACCTAACCTAACCTAACCTAACCTAACCTAACCTAACCTAACCTAACCTAACCTAACCTAACCTAACCTAACCTAACCTAACCTAACCTAACCTAACCTAACCTAACCTAACCTAACCTAACCTAACCTAACCTAACCTAACCTAACCTAACCTAACCTAACCTAACCTAACCTAACCTAACCTAACCTAACCTAACCTAACCTAACCTAACCTAACCTAACCTAACCTAACCTAACCTAACCTAACCTAACCTAACCTAACCTAACCTAACCTAACCTAACCTAACCTAACCTAACCTAACCTAACCTAACCTAACCTAACCTAACCTAACCTAACCTAACCTAACCTAACCTAACCTAACCTAACCTAACCTAACCTAACCTAACCTAACCTAACCTAACCTAACCTAACCTAACCTAACCTAACCTAACCTAACCTAACCTAACCTAACCTAACCTAACCTAACCTAACCTAACCTAACCTAACCTAACCTAACCTAACCTAACCTAACCTAACCTAACCTAACCTAACCTAACCTAACCTAACCTAACCTAACCTAACCTAACCTAACCTAACCTAACCTAACCTAACCTAACCTAACCTAACCTAACCTAACCTAACCTAACCTAACCTAACCTAACCTAACCTAACCTAACCTAACCTAACCTAACCTAACCTAACCTAACCTAACCTAACCTAACCTAACCTAACCTAACCTAACCTAACCTAACCTAACCTAACCTAACCTAACCTAACCTAACCTAACCTAACCTAACCTAACCTAACCTAACCTAACCTAACCTAACCTAACCTAACCTAACCTAACCTAACCTAACCTAACCTAACCTAACCTAACCTAACCTAACCTAACCTAACCTAACCTAACCTAACCTAACCTAACCTAACCTAACCTAACCTAACCTAACCTAACCTAACCTAACCTAACCTAACCTAACCTAACCTAACCTAACCTAACCTAACCTAACCTAACCTAACCTAACCTAACCTAACCTAACCTAACCTAACCTAACCTAACCTAACCTAACCTAACCTAACCTAACCTAACCTAACCTAACCTAACCTAACCTAACCTAACCTAACCTAACCTAACCTAACCTAACCTAACCTAACCTAACCTAACCTAACCTAACCTAACCTAACCTAACCTAACCTAACCTAACCTAACCTAACCTAACCTAACCTAACCTAACCTAACCTAACCTAACCTAACCTAACCTAACCTAACCTAACCTAACCTAACCTAACCTAACCTAACCTAACCTAACCTAACCTAACCTAACCTAACCTAACCTAACCTAACCTAACCTAACCTAACCTAACCTAACCTAACCTAACCTAACCTAACCTAACCTAACCTAACCTAACCTAACCTAACCTAACCTAACCTAACCTAACCTAACCTAACCTAACCTAACCTAACCTAACCTAACCTAACCTAACCTAACCTAACCTAACCTAACCTAACCTAACCTAACCTAACCTAACCTAACCTAACCTAACCTAACCTAACCTAACCTAACCTAACCTAACCTAACCTAACCTAACCTAACCTAACCTAACCTAACCTAACCTAACCTAACCTAACCTAACCTAACCTAACCTAACCTAACCTAACCTAACCTAACCTAACCTAACCTAACCTAACCTAACCTAACCTAACCTAACCTAACCTAACCTAACCTAACCTAACCTAACCTAACCTAACCTAACCTAACCTAACCTAACCTAACCTAACCTAACCTAACCTAACCTAACCTAACCTAACCTAACCTAACCTAACCTAACCTAACCTAACCTAACCTAACCTAACCTAACCTAACCTAACCTAACCTAACCTAACCTAACCTAACCTAACCTAACCTAACCTAACCTAACCTAACCTAACCTAACCTAACCTAACCTAACCTAACCTAACCTAACCTAACCTAACCTAACCTAACCTAACCTAACCTAACCTAACCTAACCTAACCTAACCTAACCTAACCTAACCTAACCTAACCTAACCTAACCTAACCTAACCTAACCTAACCTAACCTAACCTAACCTAACCTAACCTAACCTAACCTAACCTAACCTAACCTAACCTAACCTAACCTAACCTAACCTAACCTAACCTAACCTAACCTAACCTAACCTAACCTAACCTAACCTAACCTAACCTAACCTAACCTAACCTAACCTAACCTAACCTAACCTAACCTAACCTAACCTAACCTAACCTAACCTAACCTAACCTAACCTAACCTAACCTAACCTAACCTAACCTAACCTAACCTAACCTAACCTAACCTAACCTAACCTAACCTAACCTAACCTAACCTAACCTAACCTAACCTAACCTAACCTAACCTAACCTAACCTAACCTAACCTAACCTAACCTAACCTAACCTAACCTAACCTAACCTAACCTAACCTAACCTAACCTAACCTAACCTAACCTAACCTAACCTAACCTAACCTAACCTAACCTAACCTAACCTAACCTAACCTAACCTAACCTAACCTAACCTAACCTAACCTAACCTAACCTAACCTAACCTAACCTAACCTAACCTAACCTAACCTAACCTAACCTAACCTAACCTAACCTAACCTAACCTAACCTAACCTAACCTAACCTAACCTAACCTAACCTAACCTAACCTAACCTAACCTAACCTAACCTAACCTAACCTAACCTAACCTAACCTAACCTAACCTAACCTAACCTAACCTAACCTAACCTAACCTAACCTAACCTAACCTAACCTAACCTAACCTAACCTAACCTAACCTAACCTAACCTAACCTAACCTAACCTAACCTAACCTAACCTAACCTAACCTAACCTAACCTAACCTAACCTAACCTAACCTAACCTAACCTAACCTAACCTAACCTAACCTAACCTAACCTAACCTAACCTAACCTAACCTAACCTAACCTAACCTAACCTAACCGTCGATTTTGGTTAGACAAAAACACGTGCACCTTCGTGCGTATTAGGCTGACCGTGAAGCGCGATACCAATTCGGAAGCGCCGCCGCGAGCTCTCGTACGCCCTGCAACATAAAAGCACACATTAGTACAAATTTTTTTGTGAAACACCAAAAAACCTTCAAAACTTGTATATTTTGTCATTCTTTTCAGTAAAATATTCATAATAAATCCAAATTTAGTCTCAGTAACATTATAATTGCACGGCAAGGGTCGCTGCGCGGGCGCGCGTCGGTTGCCACCCCGAAAACGCCCAAATTCGGCAAAAAAATTTTCAACCGTCTGTGAAAAGTTGATGTAAGGGATCGATTTCTGCCATACATTGTCGATTTTGGTTAGACAAAAACACGTGCACCTTCGTGCGTATTAGGCTGACCGTGAAGCGCGATACCAATTCGGAAGCGCCGCCGCGAGCTCTCGTACGCCCTGCAACATAAAAGCACACATTAGTACAAATTTTTTTGTGAAACACCAAAAAACCTTCAAAACTTGTATATTTTGTCATTCTTTTCAGTAAAATATTCATAATAAATCCAAATTTAGTCTCAGTAACATTATAATTGCACGGCAAGGGTCGCTGCGCGGGCGCGCGTCGGTTGCCACCCCGAAAACGCCCAAATTCGGCAAAAAAATTGCCCACCCGTCCCACCCTTTATCGGTGACAGTAAGAATTTGAAGTTTTCCATAGGACGGTAGACTTATCTGGCACAAAAATATAAATTTTGGAATTTTACGCGGAATTAGTAGATTATATACCCCCGATCATAATAAGGTATCTGACAACCTCCTAGGCCGTTTAGAAACGGAGTTAAAGATATTCTAGGAAGTAACTGATTATACGTTTTACTTTTACTTTTACTTTTACTTAATATAAATTATACAAAATATTTTTATTTTTCTGTTATATTTTGTAATTACTTATATTTTATTTGTTGTTCCTTGGCGGACTTAACACTAGCAAAATGTTCCGGACCCCACCCAGAACAACTAATAGTTCACCTTGCAAAGAGGTGGAGTATAACATGGACCCATTTGACTGCACAGAGGATGGCAGGAACACCACCTACAACATTGATTTAGATCCTATTACAGCTAACAACATTGACAAAATGCTAATTACCGACACGAGTACACACTCGTCTTTATCACACGAAAGCGAAGAACAAAATGAACCTGCTCTTAATCATACAATAACAGCATTTCTAAAAGAAATTCAAAATATGACCAACAACATTATAAAAAATGTAAATGAAATGAAGAATAGCGCAAAAATAAAAAAAGAAAATGTTATTGATACAGCCACACAAATTTACAGGACATCTGCTGACTTTTGCAACAAACTTAATAATAACAACAACCACAACCAGACTAGCATAGAACTTGAAAAACGCCTAGAAAGAACTATTAAAGACACAATTGAAAACGAAATAACTAAACTCCAAAATAATATTCAAATTTTATCAAATCAAAAAATTAGTACAACTGAAGAAACACACCGAATAAACAACAACAAGCCTCATTTACCGTTTAAACCGGCCATGATCATTAAATCAAAAAATGAAACAAGCACAGCTAATGACATCATTGAAACATGGCAAGACAAAGTGCACTTCAAAGACACCAACTTTGCACCTGTCAGCAAAAAAGTTATATCAAAAGACAAAGTCAAAATAACCTTCAATAACTCAGAACAAAGGAAAATTGCATTGGAAAAAACAAATGACTTAAACTCAGAAATCATTGCCCAACCCTGCACACAACTCAAACCAATGATCATCCTTAAAGGAGTATCTAACAACACACCCATAGAGACACTCAAAGAAATAATGATTCAACAAAATGACCAAATAAAGAACCATTATAACAATGTGGACGATCTCACCTTCAAGTTTAAAAAATTCAACAAAAACCCGAGACTTTACAACGCTATTTTCATCACCACCCCCAAACTCTGGCAAACTATTTGCACTATTAAAAGAATAAACGTTGATCACCAACAAGTACATGCAGACGAGTACGTCCCCCTCTTGCAATGCTACAAATGTCTCCAATTTGGACATACCAAAAAATGGTGCACTAAACCTGACCCCACGTGCTCTCATTGCGCCAAAGTCGGACACGAATACAACACCTGTCCACACAAGGGAAATCAGGAGAAACTCAAATGCCTCAACTGTACTAACTACTATGGGAAAAGAGAAACCAACACCGAAAACCATAACAGACACTCACACAGCGCCACTTCAAACCACTGCCCTCTTATTAAAAAACACACCATAGAAACCCGTCAAAAGACGGACTATGGCCTATAGTCCACCCCCTCAACAAACGATTAATCAAAATAAACAACACTATAGCTGCGTACAGATAAACCTTGGACGCAGCAGAAATGCACAACATGAGTTAGCTGTTTATGCAGCCAATAATCTAACGGATATCTTGCTAATAAATGAACCATACACAGCCAACACAGGTAGAATGAATAACTTTCCTGGCTATGACATTCACCAATTCCCCTCATCAACAAACCCAACACAAACGCCAACCAAATCTTCCATTCTGATTAAAAGCAACACCTTTGCAACCATTGACAATAGTGAATACTCCGATACAAACCTAACCATAACGTTAGTAAAAGACAAAACCGGCCAATCTATATATATCATATCAATCTACCTAGAACCACGAACAGACAACAATAACACACTTCAAAAACTAGAGGTTTTCCTACACACAACACAAGGAGCTACTCATATCATTTGTGGAGACCTAAATGGATGGCACAAATCATGGGGATCAAACTCTAACAACAAAAGAGGGAACGAAATATACGACTTTATCACACAGCATAACCTTATTATATGTAACAATGGAAATCACCCAACATTCAATACAGTAACACACGGTATCATGAGACACTCAATAATAGACCTCACACTACTCAGCGACAATACAAACCTGGAAGTTACTAACTGGACGGTTGATCCCAGTATATGCACCTCGTCTGATCATCACGCCATAAAATTTGATATTAATCCAAAAAACAGTACTACCTTTACAAAACAAAAAAAGTTATCAACTTATAGATACAACACCACAAATATTAAATGGACACAAATAGCCGACAACCTAACTGAAGAAATTAAAGAGCACCTAACTGACCAATCAACCTCACAAATAAACCAAATGACAACAACCCAGATTGACGCCTATATTGCTAACTTTACTGCAGCTATACAAAAGGCCTGTGATAAGCTCCTACCTAGGGCAGCACCCCCTCGCTACAAAATACCATGGTGGAACGATCAATTAGAAAGCATGAAACAAAAAGTCATCAAAATCCATCACACACTCAGCAGATTAGTCAGACAAAAGCAACCTCTCGAAGAAACAATTACAGAACGAAATAAACTCAAGAAAGAATATTCGGAAGCTATATGCAAAACCTCAACAGAACACTTTAAAGAATTCTGTAACAAACAAACAAAAGAAGATGTTTGGTCGATAACAAATAGACTTATCAAAACAAAACCTGTCACAATACCATCACACACATTAAAACAACAAGACGGCACATACACAAAAGATGCTAATGAAACTATCACAGCCCTTATAAACCACTTCTTCCCAGATGATAGCCCAGATAACACCGAATACCAAAAAACCACTAGAGAAAATATGACAACACCTACTAATCATCCACCTGAACCTCCTTTTACAACTATCGAAGTCACAGAATGCTTAAAAACGTTCAACCCAAAAAAAGCCCCTGGACCAGACAACCTCACCTCAGACATCTGCCTACACTTTGTTACTCAATTTCCCGACATAATGACATCAATTCTTAACAGATGTATCGAACTTAAATACTTTCCCACTAGCTGGAAACTGGCAATTATAAAAGTTATACCAAAACCAAACAAATCTGACTACACAAACACCTCATCTTATCGCCCCATTGGCCTTATCAACGTTTTTGGCAAACTTTTTGAAAAATTGATCACTAATAGACTAACACACCATATCCACACCACAGACAACAACTGCAAAAAACAATATGGCTTCAAACAACAAATCTCAACCAACGACGCAATACATGATACACTTAAATTAATCCAGGAAGCTAAAGAGAGAAAGGAACAAGTCATAGCTATCTCACTAGATATCCAAGCTGCATTCGATAATGCATGGTGGCCAGCGGTATTCTCCAGACTAAAAAAGATCAAATGCCCCAGTAATATATACGACATCTTAATAAGCTACACACAAAACAGAAGAATACAAATAAGCCTATCAGATACCAATCAAACAAAAATAGTCACTAAAGGATGCGTACAAGGTTCAGTTTGTGGACCCACAATGTGGAATCTTTTGCTAGACGACCTACTCCTAACAAACCTTCCAAAAGGATGCCATATTAACGCATATGCTGATGATATTCTGCTCATTGTACATGACAAAGATCCAAACAACCTACAAGACAACGCAAACAAAGCATTACAACTAATCCATAACTGGGGAAAAGAAGTAAAACTCACTTTTGGACCTAATAAAACCCAACTAATCACATTTACTAATAAAGCCAGAAAATGCAAACTTCACATCAATGGCCTCCAACTATCATTCGAAAAACAAATTAAATATCTAGGAGTAATAATAGACCATAAACTAAATTTCATTAAACATGTTGACTACATTACACTAAAAGCTAAACGAATTTATAACCAAATAGCCAAATACGTCAGACCCACATGGGGATTGATCTCAGAAAATGTAAAAACAATATACTTACAGGTCATCCAACCCATCATTTGTTATGCAGCAGGTATATGGGCCCAAACAGCCACCAAATATATACAAACCAATAAAAAGCTACTATCACTTCAAAGACTATTTGCTATTAAAATCATAAGAGGATTTAAAACTATCAGAACAGCCACAGCCATATCCATAGCACAACTAATACCACTACCTGACAAACTCAACGCAATAGCAGACACCGAAGTCGCAAAGATAAACAAGTACACCAGATTCGCCCCTACCGATGTCACAATAGAAACACCAACACCCCTAAAAGAAATGACTCACCCATCTCTCAGAGAAGGCATTAAATATGACGAAATCACAAGTCAACTAGATTATGATGATTTGTGTATTCAAATAACGGAAACGAACAGCTGGCAGATATTTACAGATGGAAGCAAACTCGAAAATAAAGTTGGCGCAGCGTTCGTAGCTATAAACCCCACTGGTACACAAATAACTACAAAAAAATACAAACTTCATGACCTATGTTCAGTTTACCAAGCTGAAATGCTTGCAATAAATAACGCCACTACATGGTTAATTAATTCAAGAAACATTTCAAATGTCTTCATCCTTTCTGACTCCAAATCAGCCCTCACAGAATTAACAAACCCTAACACCAATCAACAAATGGCAGTCGATATACACAAAAACCTAAAAATAGCAAATCAACTAAATATGACTATAAAATTCGCATGGGTAAAAAGTCACATTGGCATCAGCGGAAACGAACTAGCTGACACTGCCGCGAAAAATGCAACAACGCTACACAAAACCCCAGACTACTACAAAATTCCGTTAAGCCATATAAAACTACAAAACAAAATTGCCTCGATAGATCAAGCCAAAAAATACTATCAAAAATCTAGTCCACACCTCCTACAACTCATACCAACATTCGAAGAACTCAATAAATATCTTAACACAGTC
>OX403585.1:22064072-22436572 GCA_948107665.1 Lomographa bimaculata | reverse complement strand
TAACCTAACCTAACCTAACCTAACCTAACCTAACCTAACCTAACCTAACCTAACCTAACCTAACCTAACCTAACCTAACCTAACCTAACCTAACCTAACCTAACCTAACCTAACCTAACCTAACCTAACCTAACCTAACCTAACCTAACCTAACCTAACCTAACCTAACCTAACCTAACCTAACCTAACCTAACCTAACCTAACCTAACCTAACCTAACCTAACCTAACCTAACCTAACCTAACCTAACCTAACCTAACCTAACCTAACCTAACCTAACCTAACCTAACCTAACCTAACCTAACCTAACCTAACCTAACCTAACCTAACCTAACCTAACCTAACCTAACCTAACCTAACCTAACCTAACCTAACCTAACCTAACCTAACCTAACCTAACCTAACCTAACCTAACCTAACCTAACCTAACCTAACCATTGCTAGAAGATAATAAAATAAACAAAAATACAATAGATATAATAGATAATAAAATCAATTTGGAAATAATAATAAATAAATATATTCAATACATAATAGCTACATCAAATGCAACAATACCCAAAATTAAAATCAAAAATTTAGTCACATTTCCATGGTCGTCTGAAGAACTCGTCAGACTCAAGAAAGATGTCGCCACGAAGAAACGAAGGATTCGCTGTGCAGCGCCAATCCGCAGAGAGAAGGTGGTCACCGAGTACCTGCAAGCTAAGCAAACTTATGAAGATGAGGCTAAAAAGGCACAGATCGCCAGTTGGAAGGGCTTCTGCGAAAAACAGGATAGGGAAAGTGTGTGGGATGGGATATATCGTGTAATAGGCAGGACGACTAAGAGGACGGAAGATCTTCCTCTGAAGGCACAGTGCTAGACCAAAGGGCATCTGCCATTCTGCTGGCGGACACGTTCTACCCGGAGGACAATGAGGATACTGACAACGCAGAACATCAGCGTGTCAGGGAACTGGCCAAAATGGTAAACAGTCTGGAACATGACGAGCAACATGACCCACTGTTTACCATTGACGAACTTACTATCGCCACGGACAGTTTCAATCCGAAAAAAGCCCCGGGGGGGGATGGTCTGACAGCGGACATCTGCAAAATGATCATCGCACAGAACCCGGAAATTTTCCTAGCATTGGCAAACAAGTGCTTAACATTAGGTCACTTCCCAGAAGCTTGGAAAGAGGCCACAGTTGTGATACTCAGAAAGCCTGGGAAGACTGACTACACCAGCCCGAAGTCGTATAGACCAATCGGGCTGTTGCCAGTGCTAGGAAAGATTCTCGAGAAGATGATCATGAGCAGAGTGAAATGGCATACCATACCGAAAATGAGCGCGCACCAGTATGGCTTTATGCCCCAGCGTAGCACCGAGGACTCCCTCTATGTCCTTCTAGGATACATTCGTGGTAAATTAGACCAGAAAAAGCTGGTAACAATGATATCGTTGGACATAGAGGGGGCTTTCGATAGCGCTTGGTGGCCCGCCATAAGGGTGCGCCTGGCTCAGGAGGGATGCCCTGTTAACATCAGAAGGGTCATCGATAGCTACCTTGAACAGAGAAAGATAAAATTGCGCTATGCGGGCGAGGAGGTGACCAAGACCACGACCAAAGGATGTGTACAAGGATCGATCGGCGGTCCTATCCTTTGGAACCTCCTCCTCGATCCTCTGCTGAAGGGTCTGGAGCAGCGTGGCGACTATTGCCAGGCTTTTGCAGATGACGTGGTGTTGGTGTTCGATGGAGACACCGCTCTTGAGGTCCAGCGACGTGCGAACGATGCCCTCGCCTATGTCCGGAATTGGGGTGTCAATAATAAGCTAAAGTTTGCTCCGCACAAAACGAACGCAATGGTCATCACGCGTAAGCTTAAGTTTGACACTCCACTTCTGAGGATGGGCGATGTTGACATCGGCATGTCCACGGAAATCAAGATCCTCGGGCTGACCATTGACAACAAGCTGACATTTAATGCACACGCTTCAAATGTATGTAAGAAGGCATTAAATGTGTACAAGCAGTTGTCAAGGGCGGCCCGGGTCAGCTGGGGTCTCCATCCTGAGGTTATCCGCATCATCTACACCGCAGTTGTAGAGCCGATAACAATGTACGCCGCAAGCGCTTGGGCGTCTGCGACCAAAAAACTGGGCGTTCAAAAGCAACTGAATGCTGTCCAAAGAGGATTCGCGCAAAAGCTTTGCAAGGCCTACCGCACTGTCTCTCTCAATTCCGCACTAGTGCTGACAGGTTTGCTCCCCCTCGACCTCCGTATACAAGAGGCAGCCGCCCTGTATGAGGCGAAGAGGGGCAGACCACCGGCGATACTGGTGGACAGAGAGATAGAGCGGAAGACAGCATTCAGCGAGATTCCCCACCCAGCGGAACAAAAAGGCTTGCAATTCGTGTGCCTGGCTGACCAAAACCAAGTGGATATACACAGTAACCAACAGGTATGTATATTCACGGACGGCAGTAAGATCGACGGCAAGGTAGGGGCGGCATTGTCCTTTTGGACTAATGGCGCCGAAACCAAGAGCCTCAAGATGAAACTGCCGTCCTACGGCACGGTTTACCAGGCGGAATTGCTTGCCATTTGTAGAGCAACTGGGGAAATACTCAAACGCCCAGAAACGAGCTTTGGGATTTACAGCGATTCAAGGTCATCCTTGGAAACCGTTGTAAACTCCCACTCACTTCATCCGCTCGCCGCCGAGGCTCGTAACAATCTAAAACAGTGCGCAAACCAGAATAAACAGGTAGCACTGTTTTGGATAAAAGCCCACGCGGGATTGATAGGCAACGAGAGAGCGGATGAGTTAGCAAAGGCCGCAGCCCTTAAAGCGAAAACGAAACCTGACTATGACCGAGTACCGATATCATTCGTCAAGCGACAAATTCGTTTGTGTACGCGTGACGAATGGAACCGGAGGTATAAGTCAGGGGACACGGCGACGACTACCAAATTGTTCTTCCCCGACGCGCTCCAGGCTTTCAGCATAGTAAGAAAGATAGAACCCGTCGGAATTTTAACTCAGGTGCTGACAGGACATGGCGGCTTCTCCGCATATTTGAATGATTTTAAATGTAAAGATAGCCCGGACTGCATCTGTGAGCCGGGCAAACTTGAAAGTGTACAACATGTCCTGTCAGAATGCCCTGTCTATGGCTTGGAGAGGTACGAGGCAGAACACAAAATAGGATGTCTTATCACTGTAAATAATATAAGTAAGATTGTAAATGACAAAGACATCCGAGATGTTTTCATCGATTTTTGTGTTCAAGTAGCAAGTAAGGTTATAAATAAGAATAAATGATATATGTACATATCTGTGATTATAAATGTGTATTGACGTAGGATAGTTTTTACTAGACCTATATGATGTGACTTTATTTTTACCTTTGTATAATAATTGTGTGTTTTTAGACTAAGATTATTTGAAAATAAAGACTGAACTGAAAAAATTATTTGCACACAATTCTCTGATTATGTCAGAGACGCGACACGCTGGCCGGGCCTTCGCGCCCGGTACAAAAAAAAAAAAAAAAAAAAAAATAAAAAACCTAACCTAACCTAACCTAACCTAACCTGATAATACAAATATAGATAAATAAATAGATAATACAAGTGAAAGTGTGCGCCAACACCTGCGCCACGTGATAGTGCAAAAAGTTTCGGAATCGGATTGTTTTTCACTGATTGACAGTGAAAAACCCGATTTATCGCTTCCCGAAAAAGTTTCAACTAAATACGCTGCACGATTATCAGCGACGACCTACATTTTTCATACTGCACGACGACGCCCCTTGGAGGACACTATAACTTGGCTGAGTCCCGGATTATTCCTGGTTGAACTCGCCGAATTATACCGGAAACCACCAAAACACGTGTATACGTGTTCCAGGATTCAGAGGACCTGGAACTTTTCAGAAAGCTACACGACGTGGGTGCAGACGAGCACTACCAGGAGACACCTCGATCACCGAAAACCAACCAGCCGCCACGAAGATTTCAGCTCTTCAAAAGACAGTAAATTCAACTTCATCTTTAAATTCTATTAACTTTTAAACAAGATCTGTAACGATATACTTTTTGGACATTATACAGTTAAACATATCGTTACAAACAAGTGTACAAATTTTCGTCATTTTCTATGCAACAGTTTTCAAGATATCGATTTTAGAGCGTCCGACCAAACATTACTTCAAAAAAGTAGTGACGTCTTTGGTTGGAAAAATCGCCTAAAATCGCATCCATCCGACAGCGGCTGACAGCGGACGGCGACGACAGTACCTACCTGGTGATTTTAGAAACTTTTGGCCCCATTCTGAGACACTTTTTGGAAAAATCAACACGTAACCGGGCTTAGTAATAATTTAATAAATTGCATCATCTTTTTGCACCCGGCTTTTAGGTTCAAATTTCAGCCCCCAGCCCTCGAAAGATCTGGACGTTTCTCGAACTGCCTGGAACCTTCGATTGCGACAAGTAGTTTGTAAACTATTTTAGCGTATCATCGAGGGTTCTCGAAAAACATCATCATCATCAGCTCGAGAAATAATCATCATCATCAGCCTGAATTATTATCATCATCAGCTCGGATAATAATCATCATCATCAGCTTGAATTATCATCATCAGCTGATAGGCCGTCCAGATTGCTATTGGGCTTTTAAGGCGCTGGAACCTCCCCCTCCTCTGACATAGGTGGCCATTGTAGTATATATATATATTTTTTATATATATATATATATTTTTTTTTTTTTTTTTTTTTTTTTGAATTTGTTCGTCTCTCAGACGGAGCTACCACTTGGCAGAGCCGGGGTACAAAATTATACGTGTTGATTTAAAGTGCGACTGTGTGTATAGGTTAAGTTTTTTATGACACTGCAGTCGTCCAAGTGGCGCTTTGTCCACGTTCTTTTTCGACCATTGGAACGACTGCAGTCACGATAAAATATATTTTTATATTTTAAAAAATTGTTTTTATGTAGTTGTAAGTTTTACATTTGTACATTTATTTTAATTTCGTGTTCCAGTTGACGCCTTTACACGCAACTGGAAAACTTGACTTCCGAACTTTTTCGGACTAATATAAAGTTTTATACTGACGACATTTTACCTGTTTTAGAGTAATCTCAAATAGGAAACAAACTCTAGCTACTAGAGTACTACTTTATATCAGAGATTACTCTATTTGACTGCGTGTCGCATAGTCACTTGAGCTATTTAGATTAAGAAACCCCGTGCCTCTCCAACTTATCTACCCCAATCAATTTTTTATTTTTATTTCTTGAATTTGCCATTATTTACAACTTTTACAATTTTACTTTTAACATATCAAATTCAAATTTTTAATTATAACTTGCTCGCAAAGCCCTTGAACGACATGTTCGGATACAGAACACCCGCCAAGGCAAGCATGGACGCAGACCCCCAAGAAGAAGTAGCCGAAACCCTACCAGCGACATCGGGCGTGAGGAAGAGCATCGGGGAATGGGAGGTTGTGGGCAAACAAGCCCCTAAAAAACCCAACCTGACGCCTCCTCAAGCGCTCTCTGGGGTTGAACCTCTAAAGCCAAAACCGGCAGCTCGAAGGCTATCGGCTGAGGCAGCAGGGTGTCCAATCAAACCGGAGAGCACCAAACGCTCGGAAAAATTAGCCGAAGCAAGAGGCTGCTTGACAAAAGTGAAACTGCACATCAGCAGCTCAAGGAACCTCAAGACGGAGATCAAGACGGGAGTGATCGAAGCCGTCGAACGCCTCTACCAACTGGCAAAAGAGGGATACGCAGCTGGCGTGCAGAAACACAAAACAGAATGCGAAAGGTGCAAGGAGAAGGAGACCGAACCGGTTAAGGAGAAGGGAAAGGACGGCGAAACGCACGCACTTGCGCGACAGATCGAGGAGCACATGTTGCTTTTAAAGGAGAACACCCAGAGGATGGAAGACCTTAAGCAGACCCTCGAGAAAAAGACTTACGCCAGTGCAGCAGCGGCCCCTCCCAAGAGGCACCTATCAGAGCAGACCGCGCTACACTCGGTAGTGGTAACGGCAAAGGACGAGACGGAAACTGGGGAGGAAGTGTTGGAAAGGATCAGGAAAGCAGTGAAGGCAAAGGAAGGAGGAGTGGAAGTGGAGCGGATAAGAAAGGCAAAAGATAGGAAAGTCATAGTAGCATGCAGGACCGAAGAAGAAAGGCAGAAGATTAAGGCCAGGTTAACCAAGACCACAGAACTACATGTGGAAGAAATTAAGAACAAGGATCCCTTAGTGATCCTCAGAGACGTACTCCAGTACAACAGTGACGAAGAGGTTCTGAGGGCACTAAGGAATCAGAACAAGAACTTGTTCGTAGAGTTAACAAAAGAAAACCAAAGAATGGATATCGCCTATAAGAAAAAGACAAGGAACCCGCACACCAGCCACGTAGTAATGAGGGTCTCCCCTAAACTGTGGCAGCGCATGGTCGAGGCTGAGACGGTGCACATAGACCTGCAGCGAGTACGAGTGGCTGATCAATCTCCGCTCGTTCAATGCTCGCTCTGTCTCGGCTACGGCCACGGACGACGTTTCTGTAAAGAAACGATCGAAAAGTGTAGCCACTGTGGAGGCCCCCATATGAAGGCACAGTGCGCGGACTTGCTCGCAAACCTGCCACCTGCATGCTGCAACTGTGTCCATGCTAAGCAACCCAAGACGGACCACAACGCCTTTAGCAACGAATGTGTTATTAGGCGGAAGTGGGAAGCATTGGCTAGGTCAGCGGTAGCCTATTGCTGAGGTAGCCTCATGCTTTACACAGGTCCAAAAAAGGAATAAGTCATACCTCGTCGCCCAGGCAAATCTCCAACGTAAAAAACTAGCCACGGAGGATTTGATGCTTGAGGCGTACAATAGGAGGGTGGCCTTTGCTCTGTTGCAGGAACCATACGTCGGGGGTATAGGTAGAATGGGGAGCTATAGAGGGGTACGAATTTTCCAGAGCGCTAACCAAGGTGACGGCACCGTCAAAGCGGCTATAGCAGTCTTCGACAGCCAGCTTGACGTGATACAATGCCCTGACTTTACCACAAACAACATCGTTGTGGTAAAGATCAGAACAAGCGCCTGGGAAATTGTAGTGGCCTCATTCTACTTCGAACCTAAACCGACACCAATCGAGCCGTACTTGCAACAGATTAACAAGATAGGGCAAACATTCCGCCATAAGCTTATAGTTGGAGGCGACTCTAACGCCAAGAACTCATGGTGGGGAAGCCCGACCGTCGACAGCAGAGGCGAAGACCTAGCTGGTGCTCTAGAAGAAGTTTACTTGCAGGTGCTCAACGTGGGTGATATCCCGACATTTGATACAATCAGAGGAGATACGCGCTACACCAGCTTTGTAGACGTCACAGCCTGCACGGTTGATATGCTTAACTTCGTTGACGACTGGAAAGTCGACGAGGGTATCACTACTTCCGACCACAACACCATCCTTTTTAAAATCAAATTAGTAAAATCAAATGGCATTGATGTGGCCAGAACTACTAGAATTTTTAACAGTAGGAAAGCAAATTGGCCTGAATTTTATGAAAAATTAGGCCAATTGCTAACAAATGATAACATAAACAAAATCGAAATAGAAAAAATTGAAAATAAAACAGATTTGGAATTAATTGTGGAAAAATTTATAAAAAATATAATAACAACATCAAATATTTGCATACCGAAAATTAAATTAAAAACTAAATTCACCCTTCCATGGTCGTCTGAAATACTCGTTAGACTGAAAAAAGATGTCGCCACGAAAAAACGAAGAATTCGCTGTGCAGCGCCAGTCCGCAGAGAGAAGGTGGTCACAGAATACTTGCAAGCAAAACAAAACTATGAAGAACAAGCAAAGAAAGCTCAAATAAGTAGTTGGAAGGGCTTTTGCGAAAAACAGGATAGGGAGGGTGTTTGGGAGGGCATATATAGGGTGATACGCAGGACCACAAAGAGGACGGAGGATCTTCCTTTGGTCAAGGAAAGCACAGTACTTGACCCAAGGGCATCAGCCACTCTGCTGGCGGACACCTTCTACCCGGAGGACAATGAGGAAACTGACAACGCAGAACATCAGCGTGTCAGGGAACTGGCGGATATGGTAAACAGATTGGAACATGATGAGAACCATGACCCACTGTTTACCATAGACGAGTTAATGACCGCCACAAACAGTTTCAATCCGAAAAAGGCCCCGGGGGGAGATGGACTGACGGCAGATATCTGCAAAATGATCATCACACAGAACCCGGAAACTTTCCTATCACTGGCAAATAAGTGTTTAACATTGGGTCACTTCCCAGCAGCTTGGAAGGAGGCCACAGTAGTGATACTCAGAAAGCCTGGGAAGACAGACTACACTAGTCCCAAGTCATACAGACCAATCGGACTGTTGCCAGTGCTAGGAAAGATTCTGGAGAAGATGATCATGAGCAGGGTGAAATGGCACACCATTCCGAAAATGAGCGCGCACCAGTATGGCTTTATGCCCCAGCGCAGCACCGAGGACTCCCTCTATGTCTTACTAGGATATATCCGTGGATTGTTAGACCAGAAAAAGTTGGTAACAATGATATCGTTGGACATAGAGGGGGCCTTCGATAGCGCTTGGTGGCCCGCCATAAGGGTGCGCCTGGCTCAGGAAGGGTGCCCAGTAAACATCCGAAGGGTCATAGATAGCTACCTTGAGCAAAGGAGGATCAAACTGCGGTATGCGGGTGAGGAGGTGACCAAGATTACGACCAAAGGATGCGTACAAGGATCGATCGGCGGTCCTATCCTTTGGAACCTCCTCCTCGATCCTCTTCTTAAGGGTCTGGAGCAGCGCGGCGATTATTGTCAGGCTTTTGCAGATGATGTGGTGTTGGTGTTCGATGGAGACACCGCTCTTGAGGTCCAGCGACGCGCGAACGATGCTCTCGCCTTTGTCCGGAGCTGGGGTGTCGCGAATAAGCTCAAGTTTGCACCACATAAAACAAACGCGATGGTCATCACGCGTAAGCTTAAATACGACACTCCGATTCTGACCATGGGAGATGTAGGCATCGGCATGTCAACGGAAATCAAGATGCTAGGGCTGACCATTGACAACAAGCTGACATTTAATGCCCACGCTTCAAATGTATGTAAGAAGGCATTAAATGTGTATAAGCAGCTGTCAAGGGCGGCCCGGGTTAGCTGGGGCCTCCATCCGGAGGTAATACGCATCATATACACCGCAGTTGTAGAGCCAATTACCATGTATGCCGCAAGCGCTTGGGCGTCTGCGACCAAAAAACTGGGCGTTCAAAAACAACTGAATGCTGTCCAAAGAGGATTCGCGCAAAAGCTTTGCAAGGCCTACCGCACTGTCTCCCTCAATTCTGCACTAGTGCTGACAGGTTTGCTCCCCCTCGACCTCCGAATACAAGAGGCAGCCGCCCTGTATGAGGCGAAGAGGGGCAGACTATCGGCGATACTGGCGGACAGAGAGATAGAGCGGAAGACAGCATTCAGCGAGATTCCCCACCCAGCGGAACAAAAAGGCTTGCAATTCGTGTGCTTGGCTGACCAAAACCAAGTGGATATGCACGGTGACCAGGAGGTATGTATATTCACGGACGGCAGTAAGATTGACGGCAGGGTAGGGGCGGCATTATCCTTTTGGACCAATGGCGCCGAAACCAAGAGCCTCAAGATGAAACTGCCGTCCTACGGCACGGTCTACCAGGCGGAATTGCTCGCCATTTGTAGAGCAACAAGGGAAATTCTCAAGCGCCCAGAAACGAGCTTTGGGGTCTACAGCGATTCAAGGTCATCCTTGGAGACCGTTGTAAACCCCCACTCACTTCATCCGCTCGCCGCCGAGGCTCGTTATAATCTAAAACAGTGCACAAACCAGAACAAACAGGTAGCACTGTTTTGGATAAAAGCCCACGCGGGATTGATAGGCAACGAGAGAGCGGACGAATTAGCAAAGGCCGCAGCCCTAAGACTAAAAACGAAACCTGACTATGACCGAGTCCCGATTTCATTCGTCAAGCGACAAATTCGTTTATGTACGCGTGACGAATGGAACCGGAGGTATAAGTCAGGACACACGGCTACGACTACGAAATTGTTCTTCCCAGACGCGCTCCAGGCCTTCAGTGTAGTTAGGAAGATTGAACCTGTAGGGATTTTGACCCAGGTACTGACAGGACATGGCGGCTTCTCCGCATACCTTAGTGATTTTAAATGTAAAAACAGCCCGGACTGTATATGCGAGCCGGGCAAACTAGAAAATATTCAACATGTCCTGTCAGAATGCCCAGTGTACGGCCGTGAGAGGTACGAGGTAGAACATAAAATAGGGTGTAAAATTACTGTTAAAAATTTTTGTATGATTGTTAGCGATAAGAATATTCGAGACATATTTCTCGAATATTGTGTAACTATCGCTAACAGGGTTGTTATTAAAAATAAGTAATTATATGTGACGTGTATATGTATTATATTAAAACGATAGATTGACCAAAGAGAAAATGTATAGACCAAAGATGTAATTCCGTTTTAATTAATTAAGGTTCCTTTTTATTAGATTAAGATTAAGATTAATGTATAAATATAAAAAATGATGAAAAACTTATTTGGAACCCAAATCTCTGATCATGTCAGAGACGCGACACGCTGGCCGGGCCTTCGCGCCCGGTATAAAAAAAAAAAAAAAAAAAAAAAAAAAAAAAAAAAAAAACCTAACCTAACCTAACCTAACCTAACCTAACCTAACCTAACCTAACCTAACCTAACCTAACCTAACCTAACCTAACCTAACCTAACCTAACTACCAGGAAACGCAGAATCCGCTGCGCAGCGCCGATCCGGAGAAAGAAAGTCGTCGATGAATACCTGCAAGCAAAAGAAAATTATGAACTGAAAGCAAAAAATGCACAAATTTCCAGTTGGAAAGAGTTTTGTGAAAAACAAGATAGGGAAGGAATGTGGGAGGGTATATACCGGGTTATCGGGCGAACCACTAAGCGACAGGAAGACTTGCCACTTGTTATAGACAACAAGGCACTTAGCCCGAAAGAATCAGCGGAGTTGTTGGCCGAAACTTTTTACCCGAGGGACAGAAAGGAGGAGGACAACGCAGAACATGAGAGCATAAGAATAAAAGCTGAACAAGTAAATGGGCCGGATTATGATGATATAAATCATGATCCACCATTTACCTCTGCAGAGCTCATGTCAGCGGTAGAATCTTTTAACCCTAAAAAAGCTCCAGGGTCAGATGGCCTAACTGCAGACATCTGCAAGCGGGCAATATACCAGGACCCGTCCATCTTCCTATCGCTGGCAAATAGGTGCTTGGACCTGGGTTGCTTCCCGAACCCATGGAAAGAAGCAACAGTCGTTATCTTGCGAAAACCTGGTAAGGGAAGCTACACGGATCCAAAATCCTACAGACCTATAGGCCTGTTGCCGGTGATGGGAAAGATACTGGAGAAAATGGTTATTGCCCGAATAAAGTGGCACATTCTCCCTAGGCTAAGCACTCGCCAATATGGCTTTATGCCACAAAGGAGCACGGAAGACTCTCTCTATGACCTGATCAAACATATACGTGAAAAGCTCCAACAGAAAAAGTTAATAACACTAGTGTCATTAGACATAGAGGGAGCCTTCGATAGTGCATGGTGGCCGGCCATAAGGTTGAGGTTGGCTGAGGAGAGGTGCCCAACAAATATAAGAAGGGTCATCGACAGTTACCTGACAAACAGGAGGGTAAAAGTGAGATACGCCGGGGAGGAGGTGACAAAAGATACCACAAAAGGTTGCGTACAGGGATCGATAGGCGGCCCGATATTATGGAACCTCCTCCTCGACCCACTACTCAAAGGGTTGCAACTCCGTGGTGACTATGGTCAGGCGTTCGCTGATGACGTGGTGCTACTGTTTGATGGAGACACGACGTTGGAAGTTGAACGACGTGCCAATGATGCCCTCGCATTTGTGCAGGAGTGGGGTATCAAAAATAAGTTAAAATTTGCACCGCACAAAACGAATGCTATGATTTTGACGCGGAGACTTAAATTTGATACCCCACGCCTGCGCATGGGTGGCGTTGACATTGTAACATCAAAAGAAATTAAGCTTTTGGGGCTCTGGATAGACGATAAGCTAACGTTTAACACCCATGCCGCTGAAGTGTGCAGGAAGGCGTTAAACTTATACAAGCAGCTATCCAGAGCCGCAAAAGTCACTTGGGGCCTTCACCCCGACGTTATCCGCTCCATTTATGTGGCAGTGGTGGAACCGGTAGTCTCGTATGCGGCTGGTGTCTGGGGTCCAGCGACAAAAAAGTTAGGTATCCAGAAACAACTGAACGCGGTCCAGAGAGGCTTTGCACAAAAACTGTGTAAAGCATATCGCACTGTTTCCCTGAACTCAGCACTGGTGCTCGCTGGGTTACTACCCCTCGACCTCAGAATCCAGGAGGCAGCAGCCCTATATGAGGCAAAGAGGGGGGCACCCCAGCGGGCACTGGGAGATAGGGTGATAGAGCGAAAGACCGCGTTCGCAGAAACTCCTCATCCAGCGAACCATATGAGCCTCCAATTCATAAGCCTGGAAGATGAGCAAGATGTCAATAGAAAAAGCACACAAGCGGTACGAATTTTCACAGACGGCAGCAAAATTGAAGGCAGGGTTGGAGCATCATTGTCTTTTTGGAGCAATGAAGCCGAGATCAAAAGCCTGAAATTGAAACTGCCGTCTCACTGCACAGTATACCAGGCGGAATTGTTGGCTATATGTAAGGCAACGAGCGAGATTTTGCAAAGGCCAGAACTAACTTTTGGGATCTTCAGTGATTCGAGGTCGTCGCTGGAGACAATAGTGAAAAACTGCTCTCTACATCCCCTCGCAGTCCAAGCCCGTAGCAATCTTAGAGATTGTGCAATCCAAAACAAAGATGTCCAGCTCTTTTGGATTAAGGCCCATGCGGGACACGAGGGGAATGAGAGAGCAGATCAGCTAGCAAAAGACGCAGCCCTTAAATTAAAAACGAGACCAAACTATGAGCTCTGCCCGGTCTCATTCGTCAAGCGCCAAATCCGCATGGATACGCTTGACGAATGGAACCGGAGGTACAGATCAGGAGACACCGCTGCTGTCACAAGGCTTTTCCTACCGGATGCAATTGAGGCTTTCCAAGTCATCCGCAAGCTAAAACCAATCGGCAGGCTTACGCAACTGATGACGGGGCATGGTGGGTTTTCTGAGTACTTGTATCGATTCAAGTGCAAGGAAAGCCCATCCTGCGTATGCGATCCGGGGAAAGCAGAAACAGTAGAGCACATACTACTGGAGTGCCCAATCCACAGTCTGGAGAGATTTGACATTGAACAAAAACTAGATATTAATTTGACAAAAGAGAACATTTCAAAAATTATGAAAGATAATATAAACAGAGACATTTTTATAGAATATTGCATCAGTATTGGAAATAAGGTTATTAATAGAAACAAAACAGATATATAAGTATGTTGTATTATGTATTTGACTAAATATATTTCAAGCAGCATAGCATAAATAGGAAATAAGGAAACCCGTAAAAATTTAAGCTGATAAGAAAGGACAAAATGAGCAAAGTCTCTGACCACAACATCAGAGGACAGACGCAGAGGGAGGAGGTTTTAGTCCGTAGGTCACCGGGAAACCGGTGGAGTCGGACATAACCGAAAGGTATCCATGATGGATTCCCTCCTCCCTAAGGCAAAAAAAAAAAAAAAAAAAAAAAAAAAACCTAACCTAACCTAACCTAACCTAACCTAACCTAACCTAACCTAACCTAACCTAACCTAACCTAACCTAACCTAACCTAACCTAACCTAACCTAACCTAACCTAACCTAACCTAACCTAACCTAACCTAACCTAACCTAACCTAACCTAACCTAACCTAACCTAACCCAGTACAAGCCCGAACTCGGCCTAAACAACATATCGCTCCGCGTAAAAAATTCCTAAAAATCGCGAAAATTGAGCTACGCGCATTTTAGTAATACAGTGAAGTGCAGTGCCTTACAACTCACCAGGATTCGTGTGGGCAAGTCTGTCCTCCCAAGGAATTCACAGCAGTAAGCATTCTAGTTTAAGGTCTAATACCACCTAGGCCTCTAACGTCACACAGCAATTGTTTACGTCGTCCTCAAGACCAGGACAACGCCTATCTTTTGACACCATAATTATCAAAATCGGTCGAGAAACCTTGGAGATATTAGGCTCCAAAAACACATCTTGAGCCGGTACATTAAGCTGTGGAAACTTTCCCGGTCGCCGAACCTCTCCACGTGTAACCGTAAAAGGCAATCGCGACGCAGGGAGTGACGTCGAAACCAGCTACGGGGACTGCGAAGCCGGACCGAGGACTCCGCCACGACTAGAAGACGATAGCTGAAGACTCCCTTCAAGACCTTCAGGTAAGCTCGAGGGATCTCCTCAACCCCCTGTCTCAAGGTACCCGAGTTTGGACTTTTCTGAACCGGGACCTAACTCCCCTCTTACCCCCCACCTCTGATCCCCTCATTTGCGACACCCCCGCAGGTGTGTAATATCCCCCCTCCTCATTCCCTCCGAGACGCTCTTAGGCCACGCGTGACGTCAGGTCAGACGTCAGGTCACCCGTAACAACCTTACCACCCACCACCACCAACCCCCCCCTTACCCCCCCTCACCCCCCCCCCTCAACTTTCACGTGGGCACTTTTTCCCTCCCTCCCCCGCACTTCACCCCCCCGCGCCATAACTCGGGAACGGAAAGAGATAGAGTACCCGAGTTGGGTGTTTTTGGAATCGGGAGAACATTCCCCACCTTTTGGCTCCATCAGATTCCTGATTTTACGCCCTCAGAGCCAATAACACCCCTGCAAGTGTTTTTGCCCTGTGTGACGTCAAGGAATCAGTTGGTAATCTTACCACCTCCGAGTACCACCAACCCCCACCCCCCTCACCCCCCCCCCCTCAACTTTCACGTGGGAACTTTTTTCCCCCCTCCCCCGCATTTCACCCCCCCGCGCCATAACTCGGGAACGGGAAGAGATAGAGTACCCGAGTTAGGTGTTTTTGGAACCGGGAGAACATTCCCCATCTTTTGGCTCCATCAGATTCCTGATTTTACGCCCTCAGTGCCTGTAACACCCCTGCAAGTATTTTGCCCCGCGTGACGTCAAGGAACCAGTTGGTAACCTTGCCACCCCTGAGCACCAACAACACCTCCCCCACCCTTCACCCCCTGAAACTCCCCCGCGGGACCTTCCCCTCCCTCACCCCTCGAGCTCACCTCACCCCCCCGCGCCACAACTCGGGAACGGAAAGAGATAGAATACCCGAGTTTGGTATTTTCGGAATCGGGAGAACAAGCCCTGTTTTTTGGCTCCAGCACAATCCGTATTTTTCATCGTGAGAACCTGTAATACGAAAACTTCACTACAAGCAGCTTCCTCCACCTGAAGCTTAGGCGCACCAAGTTTTGTAGGCGTACTCGCATAACAACAACAAAGGACGCAGAACATCAGCGCCACAGTGAGTTATATCTCTATTGCACACTTAGTTTTAACTGTATTTTTGAATTTAAATATTTTCGTGCCTTTCTCCTAGTTCTATTCCTATAATTAATAAGCTTAAACAGTCTTTTAGAGGATATATATACCAAAATTTTTATTGAATTTTTATTAACAAGATTCTTATTGTATTTTTGATTTGAATTATTTTGTCGTGTCTTTTCTCTTGTTCTTGTTTAGAGGTATACTTTTTGCTGATTTCTTTTATCTATAAAATCCAACATGTCGGACAGCAAAAAAATTTTCAAACAAACTGCGGAATCCGTTGCTGCTTCGTGCAAATCAAAACAGTCACTCCGCGAAAAAGTCTTGACCAAAGCAGCATCGGCAATAAGTGGTCTGAAATCACCCAAGTCGAAGACAACTTCAACCAATACTCAAAAAACTCAAAAAACAAAAAAAGTAAGGGAGAACCCCCCTAAAGCGCAGTCAGAGTCGGCTGTTAAACCGGCACCCCCACTCGAAGCACTCACTCCTAAGACCCCTGTGAGCGAACCAGGGTCCCCCGAGAAACACGAGGCAGATGTTAAGGGGGCCAGTACCCCTTTCAACTTTAACATCGGTTCGTATAGCATCATTGAAACGTCGGACGTCTCAAGGCTTTCGGGGGACAACCCAGACAAAGAGCTAACGGTGGCTGACTCAGAAGCGTCGGAAACACTCGGCGATACAGAACTTGACGCATCGTCAGTCAACTCCGCCGAGTCGATAGCGAGAAGAGTCAGTATGCTTCCACAATCCAGAAGGGGTCTTGGCGTGGAAATGGACCTAGCAACGAAAGCTGCAAACGAGCTTCTGCAGCAGGGTAAGGAGGCTCTCGAGCTAGCAACCAATATGAAGAGGGAGAGCAAAATAGCCGCACTGAATAGCCTGGAGGAGCTATATAAGATCTGCCTTGCCCTCTCAGACTCAAGATCTAGACACAGAGTTTCCTTAGAGCGCGAAATGACAAGACACGCTAAGGAAATCGTCAGAGTAGAGAGAGCTCATATGAAAACACTTACGGAAATGAAGTCAGACCTCGTCACGGAATTGAAGCGGGCCCGAACAGATATCACCGAGACTCTGAAGGAAACTCAGGCCATCCGAAGCTGGCTTGGGTATGAGACAGCGGAGCCATTCGGTGGTATCAAGGAGCTAAAGCAAAGTGTCTCGAAGCTGGAAGAAAAAATCCAGGAGGCAGCCTGGAAAGGTCAAACGTCCACAGCAATCGTAGGAGACTCGAAACGGGAAGCTGTGGAGAAGGAATTACACAAAATAACATCCAACATAAAAGGAGTCTCAAACCAGGTAGATGCTCTTCGCAGAACTACAGAAGAGGTTAAGAGATCCATTGCGGATATCCCAGCGCCGATGCCCCCGAAAGAGTCCGCGTCCGTGCTTGACGGAGATTCCAGTCACCAACTGCTGCGTGAAGACGTTGAGAAACTCACGCTCATCACAACAGAGCTGACGAAAAAAGTGACGGAATTTGCCATACCCTCTACGCACCCAGCTCCACAAATTGATCTGTCAAATCAGCTCCAACCGCTATCTGAGAAGCTGGAAATAGTGTCATCTGACCTCAAAACAATCAGAGACAGGAAGCAGCCAACCCCAAGCCCCCCAAGGGCTAGCATAGGCTCCGAGCTCGTGATCGAGGAGGTCAGGAAATCTCTCGACACAATCAAGAAAGGAGTCTCGGGCTTGAACGCAACAGAGAGACCACCACAATCTGCCATCACTTATGCGCAGGTAGCATCCAGGCCCATGTCCCCCCCAAAACCGAATCACACCCTTATAATATCATCCACAGACCCGACCCATACAGGCGACAACGTCATTGAGAGCGTGAGGGTAGCTCTGGACTTTAAAAAGACCGGAGCTAAGGTAGATGGTGTCAGAAAAGCCCGCAACCAAAAAATTGTACTCAACTGTGCAAGCAAAGAGGACCTCCAAATAGTCAAAACTAAGGTCCAGAAAACTCAGGGCCTTAATGTACAAGAACCAACCAACGCCAATCCTCTAGCGTGCGTTCGCGGCGTTCTGGCCAGTTACACCGATGATGAAATTGTAGATATGGTAAAGATGCAAAATACACATCTTCTGCAGGGCATCGATGTGGCTGGACAGATCATTAGAGTTCGCTACAGGAAGAAAGCCCGTAACCTACACGAATGCCACCCAGTCCTTGAACTGTCTCCACCTATATGGAAAAATCTAACACAGACTGGGAAAATCCACGTGGGAATACAACGTTGCCTGATTGAAGACCAATCACCTCTGGTCCAGTGCACCAAATGCCTCGGCTACGGGCACACAAAGGGTTTGTGCAAGGCCGAAAAAAATATCTGCGGTTATTGCAGCGGCATACACGCAGCAAGAGAGTGCCCCATAAAATCCCAATCAGGCCCCCCCACGTGTATAAACTGTAGCAAGGCCAAGAGAGAAAACAAGGAACTTACACATACTGCATTCAGCTCTGAATGTCACGAAAGACAAAGATGGGATTATATAGCGAGATCCCGGGTCTCTTACCATTGCTGAGGGCAGCCAGGATATGATCGGGTCAGTCCCACCTCAAAGCATATCATCAGACAAGCTCAACTTTATCCAAGCAAATCTTCAACGCTCCAAACTTGTGACGACAGAGTTCCTACAGGCGGCTCAGAAGACGGGGATTTCTATAGCTTTAGTTCAAGAACCCTATGTAGGCAGAACAGGAGCTATGAAGTCCCCGCCCGGCATAAAAGTGATCCAGTGTACACTGAACCGCAAAAAACCAGTTAAGTCAGCAGTAATTGTTTTCGGGGATTGTCTGGAGGTCGTACACGACCCTCAGCTAGTAACCGAGAACGTGACAGCAGTGCTTATAAAAGCAGGGCCGCTAAAACTGGGGGTAATATCGGTATACTTTGAGGGAGACCAGGACATCGACCCGTACCTTAGAACAACAAAAGAAGTTAGCGATAAACTACGAACAAACAACCTGGTGGTGGGAGGTGACGTTAATGCATGGAGTCACTGGTGGGGCAGCTCTAGGGAAGATCATCGCGGAGCGGAATATAACGCTTTTCTCAACGAGATGAACTTACAGATCCTAAATACGGGACAAACGCCAACTTTTGAGATCTTTAGAGGAGACAGACTATGCACTAGCATAGTAGACGTAACTGCCTGCAGCCTGTCACTCCTTGGCAGAATTGAAAATTGGAGGGTGGATAAGAGTCTTACAACTTCCGACCACAACGCTATTGTTTTTACAATGCGCCTAGAAAAGGCTCTAGAACCACTGGAGTCTACCTCAACGCGCATTTATAACACCAAGAAGGCAAAGTGGTCAGACTTTACCAATAACTTCAAAGACAATTTGGCCGAGGGCAACATCACACCCGAAAAAATCTCTGAAGTAAACGACCCGCAGGTACTGGAGAATCTTATTACATCATACACGGAGGCTGTCCATAGATCATGCGAAAACACGATACCAAAACTGGGCGTGGCAAAAATCAGGACTAAACCTCCGTGGTGGTCCTCTTCCCTTGAAAACATGAAGAAAAAAGTGCTCACAAAGAAACGGAGAATTCGCAATGCAGCCCAAACCAGAAGACAATTTACCATAGATGAATATTTGACGGCAAAACAGGACTATCAGCTGGAGGCGGAGGCGGCTGCCACGCAACACTGGAAGGAGTTCTGCTCGACACAAGACCGAGAGAGCATGTGGGACGGTATCTACCGAGTCCTCAGGAGAACAGCCAGAAGGCAAGGCGACACCTTGTTGAGAGATACTGCAGGCCAAACTCTTAGCCCAGAGGAATCGGCAGATCTTTTCACAAAAACCTTCTACCCTGACGACTCTGTAGAAACTGAAACTGAACACCATGCACATGTCCGGAAACTCACGGAAGGGAAAACACCGTCTGAGATAGAAAACCTATCGGTTGACGACCCGCTTTTTACAGCCGAGGAGCTGGACACGGTTCTCAAAGCCCAAAATCCTAAAAAAGCCCCGGGTCCCGATGGTCTGACATCTGATATATGTGCAGCAGCCATTTACAGCAATAGGGAAGTATTCTTAGCATTGGCCAACAAGTGTCTATCACTTCCACACTTCCCTAAGCAATGGAAGGTTGCACATGTCTGCATTATCCAAAAGCCAGGGAAAGAAGACTACACCCTACCAAAGTCTTACAGACCGATAGGACTGCTCTCGGTATTTGGTAAAATTGTTGAGAAACTCTTGGTGGGAAGAATCCAGTGGCACTTGTTGCCTAAGCTGAACAACAAACAATACGGGTTTATGCCCCAGCGTGGAACCGAAGATGCCCTCTATGATCTCGTCAACCACATTAGAGCGGAAGTCCGACTAAAAAAGGTCGTCCTCCTGATATCGCTCGACATAGAGGGAGCATTCGATAACGCGTGGTGGTCGGCCCTAAAACAACAGCTGGCGCAAAAGCAATGCCCCCGGAACCTCTTTGCAATGGTGTCTTCGTACTTGGAAGATCGGAAGATTAGAGTTAACTACGCCAGAGCGACCAGTGAAAAGGAAACAACCAAGGGTTGCGTTCAAGGATCCATTGGTGGTCCAACCTTCTGGAACCTGATACTGGATCCGCTCTTGAGTAAAATGACAGAATCAAACACCTACTGCCAGGCGTTCGCAGACGATGTGGTCCTGGTGTTCTCTGAGCATACAGTTGACGTCCTTCAACAAAAAGCCGAAAGCATCCTAGCGGTCGTACATGAATGGGGAGTCCAGAACAAATTGAACTTCGCCGCGCATAAAACGAATGCGATGGTAGTCACAAAGAAGCTCAAGTACGATCTCCCTCAAGTACACATGTGCGGCACTCGGCTAAATCTTGTAGAAGAAGTAAAGTTGTTGGGACTGATAATAGACCGTAAGCTAACCTTTAATGCACACGTATCCGCAACATGTACCAAGGCAGCGGACATCTATAAACAACTAGCGTGTGCGGCAAAGGTGACCTGGGGTCTAAATCGGAACATTATCCGCATAATATATGTATCTGTGATAGAGCCAATCGTGTTGTATGCGGCAAGTGCGTGGTCCCCCGCAGCTGAGAAACTGATGGTCAGAAATCAGTTAGACTCACTGCAAAGGGGATTTGCGCAAAAGATCTGCAAAGCGTACCGCACGGTGTCTTTAACATCGGCAATAGTGTTATCAGGCCAACTTCCCTTGGATCTCCGAGTACACGAGGCGGCAGCACTCTTTAGAGCAAAAAAGGGTCACTCCGTGGAATTCTTTCCGCCAGGAAGAAAACTAGAGCGCAGGGTGGGTCCCCTTCAAAATCCCCACCCAGCAAAACTACACTTAACTGAGTATGAGCGCTTAGACAGCTTTGACAAAGATACCATCGAAAACCTTAAAATAGTCGGTCCAACCATCTATACCGACGGAAGCAAGATAGAAGGTAAAGTAGGAGCAGCCCTCACTTTGTGGACTGGAGACAGGGAAAATAAATACTCCACCTTCCGCTTAGAGCCTCACAATACTGTCTTCCAGTCAGAAATGTACGCCTTGTTCAGAGCTGTCAAACTGGTAAAAAACTCGAGAAAAACTGAAGTAGTTAACATCATGAGTGACTCAAGATCTTCACTTGACCTGCTCAGCAGCCCCTCGGTCACCCACCAGTTGGCGCTTGAAATCAAGGCGCTCATACAAGAAATCGTGCAGGAGGGCAGAACAGTGAGATTCTTCTGGTTGAGGGCGCACATTGGTACACCCGGAAACGAAAGAGCAGACGAGCTAGCAAAAAAAGCAGCACTTACAAAGAAAACAGCCCCAGACTACGACAAAGTCCCCATATCGTTCATTAGGAAGCAAATAAGACAAGAAACTGTCCAAAAGTGGCAGATGCGTTATGAGTCCTCCAACACCGGTTTAGTAACAAAGGCGTTCCTCCCTTCAGTCTCAATGGCGAGGCGAGTACTAAAAGACATGAAATTGACACCGATTCATGTGCAAATACTGACCGGACATGGGGGACTCGCGGCGTATCTCCACCGCTTCAAATTAAAGGACAGTCCTTCATGTATCTGTGATCCAAGTATAGACGAAACGATATGGCATGTGCTCCTCGAATGTCCAAGATTTGGTCTGGAGAGAATGGAATTGGAAATACAAATCCAAACAAAGTTGGATCAACCATCACTCCCTGCCATCATGGAGAATCAGACCAGTAGAACACCATTCTTGGAATTCGCGAGCAGAGTTGCCATAAGCGCCGCAATAAGAAACGGTTCCACCATCGCGCAGGCTTCACAGACGCAGCCTCGAGCTCAGACAACAGTAACAGCTCAGCCCCGGGCGATGGACGAGGGCCCACAGCCTTCATCCAGCGCCAAAAATATCATCGGAATACTGCGAAATGGAGAGACGGGAACGCCCAGTATAAGGATCCGTGGAGTGGCATTTTTCATGGACAATGACACAGAAAAACTAGGAATTGCCTTCAGCCGAGCCGTGAGTCGATGTAACACAGTCATTTCGCCTGGCCTGGCTCTACTGCTAAACGGGGATACCTCCAAAACTAGTATAAAGAGCACTAAGCTTAGTATGTTCGCAGAGGCAACGGTGGGAAGTCAACCCTGTCGAGTGGCAGAATTGGGTAATAAAACAATTCTGCTTCTCGAATGGGATGATACGACGCCCTTCGTGCGTGCTGACAGAATGCTTGACAGCTTTGCGGAGGTACACAATGACCCGCGAAAAGTGAGCTTGGATGCCATGTCCGTTGAGTTCGAGAGAGGAGAGGTGATGGACCGCCTGGGGTGCCTGAAAGCCTCACAACATCATGAGGTCATAGTGTATGAGCACAGAGGTGAAGACCTAAGCTATCTTAGAGCACCTAGACAAAACAGACCGACGACAACCCAGTACGGGAACTGCCCTGTCTCCCTTCCCTTAGCAGGCTCCACACAGCACTCACAAAGTGGATCAGAAAGGCTACAACATAAAACAGCCGAGCAAGGGAAGGAAAAAAGCAACCCTCAAATGGCAACCAGAATAAAAGACCAAATTAAGGCAATAACATCCGCCTTCAGAAGTCTCACTGGTACGAGAACGCCGAAACCAAGACTGGATAGGCAGGCGGACGCAGCGGAAGATTTCTTGAGATCGCCCTCGGTAAATCCAAAAATGCAACAGCCTGCCCGAACAAGAGCCGACAAGGGACAAGTCAGTCCTCCCAACCTAAGGCCAGTGATAGGACCCACGGATCACGCCATAAACGCATTCATCGAGTTTCAGGCGGTGGTAAGGGCGACCCGCGAGGTCAACCAATCCATCTGCAGCAAAATCCTTCAATCTTTCCAGCACGGAAATGAGGCGCTATTGGGGGTGAGACTTGAGGAGGCAGAGGCAGCCATATACAATAATGACACCTCCCAAACCATCAAGGGAACCATGTCCGGTCGATATATGGCAGCTTACAGCGTTACCGGCGGGTTTGTGTATCTAGACGAGGCTGAGACAAAGAGAAGGGGAGGACTGTTTTACGCAACTCCAAGAGATGACCCTATTGTGGCGGTAGCCAGCTGTACCCGAATAATGCTGGACGACAGGATCATGAGGATGGCCAAATCCATCTCAGGATGCCCTGAAAGTCCTGGAGCATGGGAGGACTGGACACTGCCACAATTCAAGTGGATAAACGGGGTACCGGGATGTGGCAAAACGAAGCACGTGGTTGAGGGCTTCAGAGAGGGTAGCGACGTAATAGTCACCACAACGGCCGAGGCAGCAAAAGACATCAGAAGTAAGCTGGCGCACCGCATCGGCGATGCAGCTCACACTACCGTGCGCACTATGGCTTCAATTTTGGCAAATGGGTTTAAAGAGCCAAAGCGGTGCAGCCGTCTAACGGTTGACGAAGCTCTCATGAACCACTTTGGAGCCATAGTAATGGCAGCTCGGCTTTCTGGGGCCGGCGAAGTTGTACTTCTTGGAGACATCAATCAGCTTCCCTTCTTTGACAGAGAAAATCTATTCAAACTAAGATACAGTAGCCCAAACATTCTCGCTTCCATCAACGAGGAATGGCTTTGCACACATCGGTGTCCCATGGACGTCGTATACGCCCTCAGCGAGATTTACTCGGGGATGTACTCGTCAACATCAAAAGTACATTCTCTGAGTCGTGAAAGGTTCACAAACGTGAGAATCCCCCCTGACCTACCCAACACTCTCTACCTTGTGCACACACAAGAAGAAAAACAATCCCTTTACATCCAGGGGTATGGGGCTGGAACGGGGTCTTGCCTTCTCACTATTCACGAGTCTCAAGGACTTACCTACGCATCGACTGTAGTAATCCAAACGAGGTCTTCAAAGCTGCGCCTGCACGATAGTGTCCCACACGCGGTGGTGGCGGTGTCAAGACACACAGAAAAGTGTGTCTATCACACCGACAATGCTGATGACGCGATAGGGAGGTTCATCGAGCGGGCTAAATCTGTAACGGCAAAGGTGATCTCAGACCACAACCTAAAAATGGCTATAAAAAACAGAGACGTGAAAGTAATTGAAGCCCTCAGCGAACTTATAAAGGGTGCAATGGATTCCACAAACTAGATCCACAAAAAGTATTCCGTACTTATGTAAAATTGTGAAATAGTATTAATACAAATCGTTGTAACGTATTTTTTTTTGTAGAATAAATAGGTAACAGAATGTAAAGTGTGCAATATATAATAAAAAAATAAAAAAAATAAAAAAAATAATAATAAATAAATAAAAAAAAAACTTTTATACATAAAAAAAAAAAAAAAAAAAAAAAAAAAAAAAACTGACAAGTTTAGTTTGCTATTTTGGCTAAATTTATTTTTCAGAGTTTTATCTTATTTTGAGGGCATATTTTGCCCACCGGTAGGCCCTGCGCCTTATGGTACTTGCAAGGTATTGTTTGTAGACCTAGAGATAATCGCTAATTATTATCTATCTATATTATATAATGTTAGATTACCACTCACTTATTGACTGATTGACATAATTGTTCTCCCAGAAGGAGGTTCCGGAGGTGAAAATGATGTAGGCGAGTCTCGTAGGTTATTTTCCTGGGACCATGGGAAAAGTCCGAAAGTGGACGTTTTCGGCTTCCGAGGGTACGTCGAGGGGAATATCTCGGAAACGGCGGCCCTAAAAATACCCGACCTCGAACTAAAGTTTCGGTACACCCTGGGACCTCTTTAGGGAAATTGGAAAAAAATAGGGTTGCCATACAAAAAAACTTTTTTCCCATACAAAATGTGGAACGCTATAACTCGGAAACTATCATACATAGGTACGGGGTGTTCGAACTAAAGTTGCTAAGAGTCCGGACGCGCTCCGGGAGAAAAGGTCAAAGTTGACCTACGACGTGACCTTGACCGAAAGTTTTTTCGATCGGCGTGAAATTCGGTATAGGGGGGCGGGGGGGGCCCCAGAGTCCGGCAAAAATAGTGAAAAAATTCTGAAAAAATTTTTCGACCCGGCCGCCATACAAATTTTTTTTCCGAAGTCACCCCACCGGCCCGAAATCGGCGTCCGGGGGTTTCCGGGGGTGCCGGTGACGATCCCGGGGACGAAACGGAGGTGCGCGCGGGCCGAAGGCCCGCGTGCACCTCCGTGAGTCACCGGGATCGTCACCGGCGCCCCCGGAAACCGTCGGACGCCGATTTCGGGACGGAACAACGCGACATCGACGCGCTCGCGGGCGCCCTCCGTGCTGAAATCGACGTCCGGGGGTATTCGCGGGTGCCGCTGACGATTCCGGGGACGAGACGGAGGGGCGCGCGGGCCGAAGGCCCGCGTGCCGCTCCGTCGAGTCACCGAGAATCGTCAGCGGCGCCCGCGAATACCGTCGGACGTCGATTTCGGGACGGAACCGCGCGGCTCGCTCTCCCGCCCCCGTTTGGCTCAAGGTCGGCGTCCGGGGGTATTCGGGTGTGACGATGACGAATCCGGGGACGAAATGGAGGGGCGCGCGGGCCGAAGGCCCGCGTGTCCCTCCGTTGAGTCACCGAGATTCGTCATCGTCACGGCCGAATACCCTCGGACGTCGATCTTGGGCACAAAAGTCACAAGTCGCTGACGAAAGTCACTGACTGCCGGAGCCCCGCGTCGCCTTTCCGTGGGCCCGTAGGGCCCACGCCGCGCGGATACTAGTTATATTATATAATGTTAGATTACCACTCACTTATTGACTGATTGACATAATTGTTCTCCCAGAAGGAGGTTCCGGGGGTGAAAATGATGTATGAGAGTTATATAGGTTATTTTCCTGGGACCATGGGAAAAGTCCGAAAGTGGTAGTTTTCGGCTTCCGAGGGTACGTCGAGGGGAATATCTCGGAAACGGCGCCCCTAAAAATACTCGACCTCGAACTAAAGTTTTGGTACACCCTGGGACCTCTTTAGGGAAATTGGAAAAAAATAGGGTTGCCATACAAAAAAACTTTTTTCCCATACAAAATGTGGAACGCTATAACTCGGAAACTATAACAGGTGGGTATAGGGCGTTCGAACTAAAGTTACTAAGGGTCCGGATGCGCTTCGAGGTCGAATGTCAAAATTGACCTCCGACGTGACCTTGACCGAAAGTTTTTTCGATCGGCGTGAAATTCGGTATAGGGGGGCCGGGGGGGGCCCAGAGTCCGGCAAAAATAGTGAAAAAATTCTGAAAAAATTTTTCGACCCGGCCGCCATACAAATTTTTTTTCCGAAGTCACCCCACCGGCCCGAAATCGGCGTCCGGGGGTTTCCGGGGGTGCCGGTGACGATCCCGGGGACGAAACGGAGGTGCGCGCGGGCCGAAGGCCCGCGTGCACCTCCGTGAGTCACCGGGATCGTCACCGGCGCCCCCGGAAACCGTCGGACGTCGATTTCGGGACGGAACAACGCGACATCGACGCGCTCGCGGGCGCCCGCCGTGCTGAAATCGACGTCCGGGGGTATTCGCGGGTGCCGCTGACGATTCCGGGGACGAGACGGAGGGGCGCGCGGGCCGAAGGCCCGCGTGCCGCTCCGTCGAGTCACCGAGAATCGTCAGCGGCGCCCGCGAATACCGTCGGACGTCGATTTCGGGACGGAACCGCGCGGCTCGCTCTCCCGCCCCCGTTTGGCTCAAGGTCGGCGTCCGGGGGTATTCGGGTGTGACGATGACGAATCCGGGGACGAAATGGAGGGGCGCGCGGGCCGAAGGCCCGCGTGTCCCTCCGTTGAGTCACCGAGATTCGTCATCGTCACGGCCGAATACCCTCGGACGTCGATCTTGGGCACAAAAGTCAAAAGTCGAACGCAAAGTCGAATGCCACCGGAGCCCCGCGTCGCCTTTCCGTGGGCCCGTAGGGCCCACGCCGCGCGGATACTAGTTCGTTTTATAAGGGTATTTGTTTTCATCACATTTTTGACATAAATAGTTCTATTTGCTGCTAATTTGTTATTTTTGTTTTCATGGTAACGCGGCTGCGCGCCGGCGCTTTGCGGGCCACGTCAAGTCATACTGACTGACGTCTTTAGAAATCCTAAGATTACTTTATTTACTTCTGTAAAATGGCTCTTTGCATGCAAATAGTGACGAATGCAGATGTCTTAAGTAGTGTGTCGCAAGAGAGCATGGTTCTGTGTACTTTGTGTCCCCAGGCTCGTTATTTTAAAGGTCAGAGGGGCTTAAAAATTCACAAAACTAAATGCCATAAAATCAATGTCCCCCTTTCTTTACGAGTTAATGAAGAAAGTATCAATAGTAGCAGTTTAACGAGCGCTGCTACTCCTCCCAAACCGTTTTGGGAGGTATTGAGCTTGTACAAAAATTCGGTCCCTATTTTAAAGCGCATTCCGCGAGGCGCACGCATTTCAGTTGCTCAGTCTCTTTCAAGGGCAATTAAGAAAGTTGTTTTTCAAAATTCATTAAGTGCCTGGGAACATCTATTGACTTTTTCATACCACGTACTTTACGTATCTTTTGACCCTAATAACAAAACGTCCCTTACTAATAGAGTAAAGGAAAACTGCGTAAAGTACATGGCATTGGAAGACATTTCTTTCGATTCTTGCATGATTGTCCCGCCCATAAGGCGGGATAATACAAATTCTAAAAATAAAGATAATTTGGCGACTTATAAGATTGTAGAAAACAAAATTAGTGATGGTGACATTACAGGGGCAGCACGAGTCTTGTTCTCTAGCGACACTTTAGCCCCTTATAATTCGGATACGATACAGTCACTTCGTGACAAACATCCACCCGCGGCAACAAATCTCCATTTACCTGATCCACCTCAACAGAATGACGTCACTGTTGAGGCGACCGCTCAGGATGTTGCTGCGGCCGTTATGTCTTTTAAAGGTGGGTCTGCCGGTGGCCTAGATGGCTTAACACCGCAAATTCTAAAAGATCTTTTATGTGCTAGTTCTGGCGTGATTGGTGAGGCTCTTTTGAAAGACCTTACGGCTTTAGTTAACCTGATGTTGTCAGGTCAAGTCAATAATGACGTCACAGATATTTTGTACGGCGCAAATTTATGCGCACTAAACAAAAAAGATGGTGGCATCAGGCCTATAGCGGTAGGCACCACATATCGCCGCCTCGCGGCTAAAATCGGTTGTAAGAAAATGTTTGCTTCTTTAAGCAATCTTTTTCAGCCTACACAGCTTGGTTTTGGTTCGCGGGGCGGATGTGAGGCTGCTGTCCATTCCCTTAGAACATTTTTAAATCAAAATTGTGGAGAGGTGTTGCTAAAGGTGGACGTTAAGAATGCTTTTAATTCTGTTGATAGAGGCACCCTTCTGACCCAGGTGAAAGATAAAATTCCAGAGTTATATAATTTTATTTGGCAATGCTATGGTAAACCATCAAAATTAATTTACAAAAACGATGTTCTTTTGTCTTCCGTTGGATGTCAGCAGGGTGACCCGTGCGGCCCAGCAATTTTTTCTTTAGCTGTCAATCCGATAATTCAACGTCTCCAATCCAAACTAAATGTTTGGTATTTGGATGACGGAACTCTGGGAGGTGATGTGAATACTGTCTTAAGTGATCTAAAATTACTAATAGATGAATTTAAAATGATTGGGCTTGAACTAAATTTTTCAAAATGCGAACTTTTTGTTTGCGATAACTGTTCAGACAAATTATCGGTTTTACAAAAATTTAACTCATTGGCTTACAATATAAAACTAGTCGACAAGTGTTCACTTCGCCTTTTAGGTTCGCCGATATTAGATGAATCAATTTCACCTTTTGTAGAAGAAAAAATTCAAAATTTTAAAAATTCTTCCGACCGATTTCTCAAAATTAACACTCATATGGCTTTTACAATTATTAGATTTTGCCTTTTTGTCCCAAAATTTACGTATTCTTTAAGATGTTGTCCGCTATGGAAACATGGCGCGCTCCTCGAGAGCATGGACAATATCGTAAAGAATACTCTTGTATCGGTTTTGAATATTGACATAGATGATAGGGCTTGGTCGCAAGCTTCTTTACCTGTAAGACTAGGAGGCTTAGGTATTCGTAAAATTTCTAGTGTTGCGTTACCGGCTTTCTTGTCCTCAGTTCATGGTACTTCTAAATTAGTCGAAAAAATACTTTCACATAGTTTGGGTTCTTTAGAAATTTCAAACCAGACTGAGGCCACAAGCGCCTGGGAGATGGCATGCCCAAATACCGGCCTCCCAGTGAGGCTATCCTCACAGAGACTGTGGGATCGGCCGCTCTGTGAACTAGCACGGAAACATCTTTTAGATACGTGTCCTAGCGTCACAGAGCGTGCTAGACTTCTAGCAGTTTCTGTATGGGAGTCAGGGCTTTGGTTGCAGGCCATTCCCTCTTTTAATACTGGTACACTAATAGATCCATCTGCTTTCCGTCTCGCTATATGCTTACGTTTGGGTGCAAGGTGCTATGTTGCCCATAGCTGTCAGTGTGGTACTGCTGTTGACCAGCTCGGTCACCACGGCCTCTCGTGCCAGAAAAGTGCTGGCCGAATTTCCCGCCACGCCAGCCTCAACGATATCATCCGCCGGGCTTTTACCAGTGCCAACGTTCCAGCCATTCTCGAACCGAATGGTCTGATGCGTGACGATGGTAAAAGACCTGACGGAATGACTTTAATTCCATGGAAGATGGGACGGCCTTTAGTGTGGGATGCAACTTGTGTCGATACTTTAGCTCCGTCACATCTTCCTGAATCACAGAATGGGGTTGGCGTCGCGGCAACTTCGGCAGAGCAGCGCAAACGGCGAAAATATGGAAACCTCGGCAGTGGTTACATATTTGAGCCGTTTGGTGTTGAGACACTGGGTCCGTGGGGACCGGGAGCTCATTCTATTTTCAAAATTCTATCAGAGCGCCTGGTTGAGGCGACGCGTGACCAAAATGCTGGCACTTATTTGGCTCAACGTATTAGCATTGCAATTCAGAGAGGCAATGCAGCCAGCATGATGGGAACGCTACCCACTGGTAGTGGGCTTGAGCACTTGAGTTACCTATAGGCTCGATGGCTTGTAGGTAACTTGGCTCTTTGCTGTATATAGTTTTAGTTTAGTTTTAGGAAATATAGGCAATTGGCCAGGATGTTGTAGCTTAAGTAATAATAAAAAAAAAAAAAAAAAAAAAAAATATTAAACAATGGAAAAAATAATAATAACAACAAAAAAAAAAAAAAAATTAAATAAAAAAAAAATAAAAAAAAAATAAAAAAATATATAAATATACTTAAGAGAGAACTCACTGTACTTTTTAAGAACTATGTAATTATTTTTAAATATGCGAGTAAGCATAAAAAACTTAACATGCAAATAAATTTAATGGAATCAAAAAAAAGGCACTGACGAAAAGTTAGTGGATATTGTTTTATTAAAAAAAAAAAAAAAAAAAAACCTAACCTAACCTAACCTTTTTTTTTTTTTTTTTTTTTTACGTGTGGAAATACCTTTACGTACCGTCCCGCCGCGCCAGGGGAGACACGACGGGGTGTGTCGGGCTCGACACCGACTACTCCCACAGCAGCCGGTGCCCCTACCGACTAAAACCACACGATGCTCCACGGGACGCCATTGTTGCCAGGGCCGAGGGAACACTTTCGAACTCACTTGTACAGCCCTGGCGGCGCTGGCCCTTCGCAGGGCCCCAATCCCGTTTGGAAGGCGAAGTTGGAGTTCTTCGCCTCTATCTCCATGAGAGGCGCGCGGGAACACTGCGCGCACCACCTCGCGAGGCCTGTCTAGCGACGGCGGTGTCCCCTGAGACCGCCGTCAGACCTCGGTTATGGGGGGTGAAGGAGGGCGTAGAGTCTCCTCCGCCGCCCTGCTCTCCGTTGGCGGATCGGAAGGTTTGATGCGATCTCCCGCTCCCTTTCCGCCACCTCCTTCAGCGTCATCACCTCCTCACAGAAGGCGATGCCCGCGTCCCACGACGTCTCGCTCTCCAGCATGGCTTTCACCAAGCCCGAAAGCGAACCGTCGTCCCCCACTGCTGCGGTGAGTTCACTGCGCTGCTGGGCCCAAGCCGGGCATATTTCCAGCGTGTGCTGCGCAGTGTCCTCCCCACAGTCACAATGGTGGCACTCGGTCGTCGGTTCCCTTCCGGCTATTCTGCACAGGTACTTGCCAAAGCAGCCATGGCCCGAAAGCACCTGCACTAGTCGGAAGGTAAGCGACCCGTGTGCCCTGTCCACCCAGTCTTCCAGTACCGGGCGGACTGCCTCCACAGTCCAGCTGCCGGCTCGTGGTTGAGCCAGCCGCTCCCTCCATTTCCCCAGCATGGACTGTCGGGCGTGGAACTTCCACACTTCGACCTCCCTCGGCGCGGGGCGCTCGCCTCGGAGGCGAAGCTCCATACGCCAATTGTACATCGACGCATAGTACTCCGCCTCTAGATCCCACGGAGGGGATCCCGCCAGCACGCACGCCGCTTCAAACGAAATGGTGCGGTAGCCACGGATCACCCCGACGGCCATCACCCTTTGAGATCTCCTCAAGAGGGCGATGGATTTCTCCGTCAGGGCTTCCTCCCAAATGGGAGCGCCGTACATCGCCATTGACCGCACCACTCCGAGATACAAGCGGCGGCTACTAGCCTTAGGCCCCCCGAGGTTGGGCAGCAGCCGTTTTAAAGCGGTCGCCGCACTCAACAGTCGAGGGGCCATGCGCCTGAAGTGTGCCTGAAAGTTCCACCTTGCATCGAGGACGAGGCCGAGATATTTCATCTCGGACCCGACCCCGATGCGTGTGTCGCCGACAACGATATGGGACCCCCGCGGCGGGGCTCGTCTCGGACCGTGAAAACACACAGCCTCTGACTTGCCAAGCGCCACGCGGAGTCCCAGCGCACCAATCCTGTCGACAACCGACGCTACAGTCACTGTGGCTAGACGGGCAGCCACCTCAAAAGTCTCCCCCCGGGCCATCACGAGCGTGTCGTCTGCGTAGCAGATCACGCCGGCGCCCGGATCGAGATTTCCCCTCAGCACCCAGTCGTACCCGATGTTCCACAGGAGCGGACCGAGGACCGATCCCTGTGGCACACCGCACGACATTGCCGTCTTGCGAGTACTGCCATCCCTCACGGGGTACGAGATGTACCTCTCCGAGAGGTAGGCTCCGACAATCCGGCGGAGGTAGGGAGGAACGCTATGAAAACACAACGCCTCCCTAATACAAGCCCAAGGCATGGAGTTGAAAGCGTTCGCTATGTCCAATGACACAGCGAGCACCACCCCGCCTTGGGCCACCGCCTCGTCCGAGTACGCCCTGACGCGCCTGATGGCGTCGATCGTAGACCGGCCCTCTCGGAAGCCGAATTGGTGACCAGACAGATTCGGACCCGCCCCGCCCAGATGCTTATTGAGGCGAGCTGCGATAATACGCTCGAACAGTTTGTCCGCCTCATTCAGCATCACTATCGGGCGGTAGGCGGAAGGAGAATCCGCTGGTCGCCCGTCCTTCCTCAGCAAGACTAACCTGCCCGTCTTCCACAGTGAGGGGAACCGTCCCGACTCCAAACAGGCATCCAATAGCCCGCGGAAACGGTCCCCCAGCGCATCCAACGCCAAGACCCAGGCTCGACCGGGAACCCCATCCGGTCCTGGAGCCTTGTTTTTAGCCTTCAGCCTCAAAACAGCTGCGCCAAGCTCTCCCTGCGACACAGGTGGCACCTCGGCATCCTCCTCCTCCTCCGTCGCTTGCGACGGTGCCATTGCTGGAGGCATGTGGTCCGTTCCGTTCGGAAACAGAGCAGAGACCACGCCGTCCAGCAATTGAGGTGCGAGACTCTCAGTCAGCGGTGGCGCCCATGGCCGGATCTTCCCCCGAACCAGCTTATAGGGCCGACCCCACGGGTCGTGACTCAGAGTCTCCAAGAGCTCAGCCTTTGCAGCGGCCTTGGCGTTGCTGATGGCCAGCCGTAGAGCCCTAGTTTTCGCCCGATAGGTCTCATACAGCGGTCCATCCTCTTCCACGTTGCGGCGGCGACGTCTGCGGTGCCTGGTGTACTGGCGTCGAGCCCAAATGCAGTCGGCGCGCTGATCTGCAATGGCCTGGGACCACCAGTACACCTCGCGCTTTGGAGGTCGGGTTTTGGCTCGAGACATGCCAGCATCGCAGATATGCGACATGGCGTCCCGGAACCACTCGGCCTCCTCTTCGACCTCCACTGGCGCGTCCGGAGGGGACTGCCAGGCGTAGACGATCGACGCTATCTCTAGCGCCTCTCTGTCCAACGTCCTTAACACCCATCGGGGGTACCCGCTAGGGCGACGAACGACCGGGTCAGCCACAGAAGGGGAAACGTCGAATCGAACATATAAATGGTCGGATAACGTCTCAACCTCCTCTGCGACTCGCCAACCCTGGACGAGACGTGCGACGGCGGGGGAAGCAAACGAGAGGTCTACAATAGACCCCCCGCTTTGCCGTACGCACGTGTTAACCGATCCCCGGTTCAATACCAGAAGACCGGTCATCGTCGCCCACTCCTCGAGAGCCTCACCGCGCGCATCAGTCGCAGGGCAACCCCAAGCCAAAGACTTGGCATTGAAATCGCCCACGACGAGCGCCGGACGGGGTAGAGTCTGCCCAATGAGGGCCCCTACCCTTCCGAGGAACGCCTCGAACTCGGCGAGGCTTCTGTTCGGCGAGAAGTACACCCCGATGAGAACAGTCTCCCTCCATTGCACCGCAGCGTAACCTTGCCCTCTCGCGATAACCGAGAGGGGCGGAGCCCCAGCAGAACCGGAAGAAACGATGGCCACCAAATCATCCACGTCACCCACCCACTTACCGTGGGAAGGAACGCAGTATGGTTCGGCGACCACCGCGACCTCGATCGACCACTCCGCCATGGTTTGCAGGAACAGGTCCTGCGCACCGGCGGAATGGTTGACGTTCGCCTGGAGAAAGCGATAAGCCATAATTAACCTAATTACAGATCATCGCCTCCTCTCCTCCCTCGGGCTCAGGGAGGCGGCTGGTAGCTGCTGGGGCTTTGGCGGCTGGCGCAGCAACTTTTGGCCCCCGTTTAGGTTTCGGTGGGCAGCAAGACTTGCTGCCCAACCTGTGCTGCGCTGGTCTGTTCGCGGCTGTGCACAGGGAGCACAGAGCCGCAGACGCGCAACACTTGGCCGCTATGTGGCCGGTTTGACCGCAGCGATAGCACTCATCGCTACGGTCAACCTCCGCGGTGCACTGAGCACGGACGTGCCCAGTCTGCAGGCACCGGAAGCACCGCCTCGGCCTGGATTCCAGCACCTTGACCTGTGCCGAAATCCACCCAACCAAAAGCCGCTCGCCATTCCCCAGTCGCTTGGCAGCGACCACCGGACAGCGCACGAATAGGGAGCAGGTGCCCTGGGAATCACGCCGCAACTCACCATGCGTCACCGATTCCCTCGTGCACCCTCCGCGCTGTACAACAGCAGCCACCACCTCTTCAGCGGAGACGGAGTCATCGAGTCCGGAGACCCTCAGATCCGCACGCTTCATTGGCCTGGACACGGTCGCGAGATCCTCGCCTAGCGTGTCCTTCAGCTTTTGGGCCAATTTGTCCGCCTTCTCGCCACTAGCTACACCTGGAACTTCCAGAATGTAGGCTCCGGTGGCCGCCTTGCGGAATCGGAGGCCGCTGATTCCGCAACTGGCGAGATCCACCTTTGTGCGGGCGTCCTGCATCACCCTGGCGTACGTTGCACCCTTCTCCACGGCAGCCGGCTGCAGTTTAATCACAACAGCCGCCGACCGAGGGGGGCGCAACTTCACCGGAGCCGGCTGGCTCTTGGGTTTTGCTACCGCCGCTGTGGCTTGCGACTGGGAAGTCGCCGTCGTCTTTTTCCCCCTCTTTGCCACCGTCGACCACGCCAAGTCCATGGACTCGGGCGCCGGTGGCAAAGGGCGGGGTGCCGCCTTCTTGGGATCTGCTTTAACTGCAGCTCCTTTTTGCCCCGTTTTCCCTTTTTTGGGTTTCGGGGCCGCCGTGGGTTTAGCAGGCTGAGACTGCCTTGCTTCGACCTCCACCTGCGGCTTCGGAATACTCGCTGCGGCTGCAGCGTTCTTCCTGTCGGCCGCGAGCGGAGGGCGCAGGCGCTTCTCGGGAGGAAGCCGTTCCGCCAATGCTTCTAGCCGCGCGTTCATCATGTTGCCGACTTGCAACATGATTGAACGCGACAGCTCCTCCAGACGTTCGTCTCCCTGTGAGAGCAGAGGCCGTGAGGTCTCCATTCTCTCAGGAGACGGTCGTCGCTGGGACGTCAAAGCAGAATCCTTCGACATCTTCGCCATCTCCTTACGAAGTTCCGCCATTTCGTGCTTCACTGACGCAATTTCGCTCCGCAGACGGACATTGTCTGCCAGCAGTTTGGCGTTTGCGTCAGTCGTGTTCTTTTTTAAGAGGACTTCCACCACGGCTGCTATAGACATAGCCGAGTCCTTAAGAGCACGCTGAAGTGTGCCCTTGAGGTTTCTCGACTTTGTCGCCACCTCACAGACCATCGCAACGTCATTCATGACGATGCGGTTTAAGGCGTCAGCAGTTTGCAGCTCGTCATCTCCCGCAAGCTGCAACCTCAACTCTGCCCTATTGGTAGACGTTTTCTGTGCGCGTTCCTCAAGCAGACAATCCACCTCGTCCTTTTTCTGCTTGAGGAACTCGCTTCTCCTCGAGCCAATCGAACGGTTTAGGTCAGCCGCCAAAATAGGTGACCTAAGACCTCCAGTTTCACCCTCGCTAGATGAAGGAGTAGGCGCTTCCTTCCGCCTCCTCTTCGCGCCTTTCTCCTTCTCCGTTACCCTCTTTGACAGTAAGCTGTCCCGGTCCAGCGACCTAGCCGACCCAACAGTCCTAACACTCGCATCCGAGTCGGACGCCCTCTCTATCTCTCCTCTCCTCTCTCTCTCCCTATCAACGTCGTGGCATTTCTTGCCCCCCCCAGAATACGAGGGGCGGAATGCTGTCTCTAGAGCGTCTTGCGCTCCAGAAACAGCACCGAGGGATTTCCCGCTCTCTTCGAGGCGGTACCCTCCTGGGGTATCTTTTTCGGAAAGTGCCATATCCATTGAAATTCCTTTTTTGTAAGGGGGTGTGGTCCCCCTGGTGCGCTCTCGCGACTGGGATCCCCCCAGCCATTCATCCTCTTGGCGAGCGCAGAACCTTAGGATTAGGGATCCGAAACGCGGTGAAAACATCAACAAGGAAAGAACCTTGTCGGTGTTCCCACCGCGACCAAACCATCCCATGGCCCTAGGGCCATACGCGCAGTCTGAGCCAGGGCCGCGTCGCTGCCTAACACAATGTTATGCAGCAACCTTTGCCCAAGCTCATACTACGCGACACACGTCCCCCGACCCACGTCGCCGCTACCCGGACTATCCAGGGCGCCGACTGGGTCTCCATCTCCGACCTGCGTCGTCGCTACTCGGCATACGGCCAAGACGCCGACCAGGCCCCGCGGCCAATCAAGGCCGCCTCGACGCGCGCCGCCGCTACCCGGAATCTCCAGGACGCCGGCCGCGCCTCGCCTGAGCAGTCATACTGCCCAGGCCCACTCCCCCCGGCACAGTGATCCCCCACTTTGCCCGCTTCGTCCATTGCGCCCTATGCTAATCATAGGGACGCGGAGAAGCTTTCCCCAACTACCTTCCTTTTGCTTCCCCCCCCTTACAATAAGGGAAAGGGACGCAAAAGAGAAGGCTGGCCAGTTATTCGCCATCGGCGGCGAGAACTCACAATGAGAAGTCGCACACCGATGCCCAGAGTGCACCACGAGGAGGTTAACTGACACGCACCCCAACCTTTTTTTTTTTTTTTTTTTTTGTGGGGGGGAAAATGCCTGGCATTTCCTTTCCTTCCCAGGGATGAAGGAAAGGGGTATGTGGGGCTTGAACCCACTAAAAACCCCCCCGTGAGCAGTCCCTCGCCGAGGTGGGGCAAGATAGGGTCTCCGGGGACACGCACCCCAACCTAACCTAACCTAACCTAACCTAACCAGTCGCACTCTGTCCGTCAGTGCAAGCGCCAAGCTTTTAAAGTGCTCCGCGCCTCAAAAATCGGCAAAAATAGTAAAGTTTCGCAAATCGTGCAGTGATACAAGTGAAAGTGTGCGCCAACACCAGCGCCACGTGATAGTGCAAAAAGTTTCGGAATCGGATTGTTTTTCACTGATTGACAGTGAAAAACCCGATTTTTCGCTTCCCGAAAAAGTTTCAACTAAATACGCTGCACGATTATCAGCGACGACCTACATTTTTTATACTACACGTCGACGCCCCTTGGAGGACACTATAACTTGGCTGAGTCCCGGATTTTTCCTGGTTGAACTCGCCGAGTTATACCAAAAACCACCAATACACGTGTATACGTGTTCCAGGATCCAGAGGACCTGGAGCTTTTCTGACACCAGCACGACGTGAGCGCAGACGAGCGCTACCAGGGGACACCTCGATCACCGAAAACCAACCAGCCGCCACGAAGATTGCAGCTCTTCAAAAGTCAGTAAATTCTACTTCATCTTTAAATTCTTTTAACTTCTAAACAAGATCTGTAACGATATACTTTTTGGACACTATACAGTTAAACATATCGTTACAAACAAGTGTACAAATTTTCGGCATTTTCTATGCAACAGTTTTCAAGCTATCGATTTTAGAGCGTCCAACCAAACATAACCCCTAAAAAGTAGTGACGTCTTTGGTTGGAAAAATCGCCTAAAATCGCATCCATCCGGCAGCGGCTGACAGCGGACGGTGACGACAGTACCTACCTGGTGATTTTGGGAACTTTTGGCCCCATTCTGAGACACTTTTTGGAAAAATCAACACGTAACCGGGCTTAGTAATATTTTAATAAATTGCATCATCTTTTTGCACCCGGCTTTTAGGTTCAAATTTCAGCCCCCAGCCCTCAGCCCCCAGCCCTCGAAAGATCTGGACGTTTCTCGAGCTGTCTGGAACCTTCGATTGCGACAGGTAGTTTGTCAACTACTTTAGCGTATCATCGAAGGTTCTCGAAAAACATCATCATCATCAGCTCGAGAAAAAATCATCATCATCAGCCTAAATTATTATCATCATCAGCTTGAATAATAATAATCATCATCAGCTTGTATCATCATCAGCTGATAGGCCGTCCAGATTGCTATTGGGATTTTAAGGCGCTGAAACTCCCCCCTCCTCTGAAAAAGGTGACCTAGAAACGACTTTACTCCGCATCTAGGTGACCTAGGACGAAAAGTAGTATAAATTCAAAATTTTTTTTTTTTTTTTTTGGAATTTGTTCGTCTCAGACGGAGCTACCACTTGGTAGAGCCGGGGTACAAAATTATACGTGTTGATTTGAAGTGCGACTGTGATATATAGATTAAGTTTTTATGACACTGCAGTCGACCAAGTGGCGCTTTGTCCACGTTCTTTTTCGACCATTGGAACGACTGCAGTCACGATAAAATATATTTGTATATTTTAAATATTATTTTATTTAGCTGTAAGTTTTACAATTGTACATTTATTTTAATTTCTTGTTCCAGTTGACGCCTTTACACGCAACTGGAATATATGACTCCGAACTTTTTCGGATTGTTTGTTTTACGCTGACGACTTTTAAATTTTTATTTGTATAGAGTAACTCCTACATTCGGGATTACTCTATTTGACTGCGTGTCGCATAGTCACCTGAGCTATTTAATAATAATAGGAACCTCGTGCCTCTCCAACTTATCCACCCCAATCTATTTTTTATTTTTATTTCTTGAATTCGCCTTTATTTACAACTTTTACAATCTTACTTTTAACATATCAAATTCAAATTTTAAATTATAACTTGCTCGCGAAAGCCCTTGAACGACATGTTCGGATACAGAACACCCGCCAAGGCAAGCATGGACGCAGACCCCCAAGAAGAAGTAGCCGAAACCCTACCAGCGACATCGGGCGTGAGGAAGAGCATCGGGGAATGGGAGGTTGTGGGCAAACAAGCCCCTAAAAAACCCAACCTGACGCCTCCTCAAGCGCTCTCTGATGTTGAACCTCTAAAGCCAAAACCGGCAGCTCGTAGGCTATCGGCTGAGGCAGCAGGGGGTCCAATCAAACCGGAGAGCACCAAACGCTCGGAAAAATTAGCGGAAGCAAGAGGCTGCTTGACAAAAGTGAAACTGCACATCAGCAGCTCAAGGAACCTCAAGACGGAGATCAAGACGGGAGTGATCGAAGCCGTCGAACGCCTCTACCAACTGGCAAAAGAAGGATACGCAGCTGGCGTGCAGAAACACAAAGCAGAATGCGAAAGGTGCAAGGAGAAGGAGACCGAACCGGTAAAGGAGAAGGGAAAGGACGGCGAAACGCACGCACTGGCGCGAAAGATCGAGGAGCACATGTTGCTTTTAAAGGAGAACACCCAGAGGATGGAAGACCTTAAGCAGACCCTCGAGAAAAAGACTTACGCCAGTGCAGCAGCGGCCTCTCCCAAGAGGCACCTATCAGAGCAGACCGCGTTACACTCGGTAGTGGTAACGGCAAAGGACGAGACGGAAACTGGGGAGGAAGTATTGGAAAGGATCAGGAAAGCAGTGAAGGCAAAAGAAGGAGGAGTGGAAGTGGAGCGGATAAGAAAGGCAAAAGATAGGAAAGTGATAGTAGCATGCAGGACCGAAGAAGAAAGGCAGAAGATTAAGGCCAGGTTAACCAAGACCACAGAACTACATGTGGAAGAAATTAAGAACAAGGATCCCTTAGTGATCCTCAGGGACGTACTCCAGTACAATAGTGACGAGGAGGTTCTGAGGGCACTAAGAAATCAGAACAAGAACTTGTTCGTAGGGTTAACAAAAGAAAACCAAAGAATGGATATCGCCTATAAGAAAAAGACAAGGAACCCGCACACCAGCCATGTGGTAATGAGGGTCTCCCCTAAACTGTGGCAGCGCATGGTTGAGGCCGAGACGGTGCACATAGATCTGCAGCGAGTGCGAGTGGCTGATCAATCCCCGCTTGTTCAATGCTCGCTCTGTCTCGGCTACGGCCACGGACGACGTTTCTGTAAAGAAACGATCGAGAAGTGCAGCCACTGTGGAGGCCCCCATGTGAAGGCTCAGTGCGCGGACTTGCTGGCAAACCTGCCACCTGCATGCTGCAACTGCGTTCATGCTAAGCAACCCAAGACGGACCACAACGCCTTTAGCAGCGAATGTGTTATTAGGCGGAAGTGGGAAGCACTTGCTAGGTCAGCGGTAGCCTATTGCTGAGGTAGCCTCATGCTTAACACAGGTCCAAAACAGCAATAAGCCATACCTCGTCGCCCAGGCAAATCTCCAGCGTAAAGAACTAGCTACGGCGGATTTGATGCTTGAGGCGTACAATAGGAGGGTGGCTTTTGCTCTGTTGCAGGAACCATACGTCGGGGGTAGAGGTAGAATGGGGAGCTACAGGGGGGTACAAATTTTCCAGAGCGCTAACCAAGGTGACGGTACCGTAAAAGCGGCCATAGCAGTTTTCGACAGCCAGCTGGACGTCATACAATGCCCTGACTTTACCACAAACAACATCGTTATGGTAAAGATCAGAACAAGCGCCTGGGAAATTGTAGTGGCCTCATACTACTTCGAACCCAAACCGACACCAATCGAGCCGTACTTGCAACAGATTAACAAGATAGGGCAAACTTTCCGCCATAAGCTCATAGTCGGAGGCGACGCTAACGCCAAGAGCTCATGGTGGGGAAGCCCGACCGTCGACAGCAGAGGCGAAGACCTGGCCGGTGTTCTAGAGGAAGTTTGCTTGCAGGTGCTCAACGTGGGCGATATCCCGACATTTGATACAATCAGAGGGGATACGCGCTACACCAGCTTTGTGGACGTCACAGCCTGCACGGTTGATATGCTCAACTTCGTGGAAGACTGGAAAGTCGACGAGGGTATCACTACTTCCGACCACAACACCATTCTTTTTAAAATTAAATTAGTAAAATCAAATGGCATTGATGTGGCCAGAACAACTAGAATGTTTAACAGTAGGAAAGCAAATTGGCCAGAATTTCATGAGAAATTAGGCCAATTGCTAACAAATGATAACATAAACAAAATTGAAATAGAAAAAATTGAAAATAAAACAGATTTGGAAATAATTGTGGACAAATTTATTAAAAATATAATAACAACATCAAACATTAGCATACCAAAAATTAAATTAAAAACTAAATTCACTCTTCCATGGTCGTCTGAAGTACTCGCCAGACTGAAAAAAGATGTCGCCACGAAAAAACGAAGGATTCGCTGTGCAGCACCAGTCCGCAGAGAAAAGGTGGTCACGGAATACCTGCAAGCAAAACAAAATTATGAAGAACAAGCAAAGAAAGCTCAAATAAGTAGTTGGAAGGGCTTTTGCGAAAGACAGGATAGGGATCGTGTTTGGGAGGGTATATATAGGGTGATAGGTAGGACCACAAAGAGGACAGAGGACCTTCCTTTGATCAAGGAAAGCACAGTACTGGACCCAAGGGCATCAGCCATTCTGCTGGCGGACACCTTCTACCCGGAGGACAATGAGGAAACTGACAACGCAGAACATCAGCGGGTCAGGGAACTGGCGGATATGGTAAACAGATTGGAACATGATGAGAACCATGACCCACTGTTTACCATAGACGAGCTAATGACCGCCACAAACAGTTTCAATCCGAAAAAGGCCCCGGGGGGAGATGGACTGACGGCAGATATCTGCAAAATGATCATCACACAGAACCCGGAAACTTTCCTATCACTGGCAAATAAGTGTTTAACATTGGGTCACTTCCCAGCAGCTTGGAAGGAGGCCACAGTGGTGATACTCAGAAAGCCTGGGAAGACAGACTACACCAGTCCGAAGTCATATAGACCAATCGGACTGTTGCCAGTGCTAGGAAAGATTCTTGAGAAGATGATCATGAGCAGGGTGAAATGGCACACCATTCCGAAAATGAGCGCGCACCAGTATGGCTTTATGCCCCAGCGCAGCACCGAGGACTCCCTCTATGTCCTACTGGGATATATCCAAGGATTGTTAGACCAGAAAAAGTTGGTAACAATGATATCGTTGGACATAGAGGGGGCCTTCGATAGCGCTTGGTGGCCCGCCATAAGGGTGCGCCTGGCTCAGGAAGGGTGCCCGGTAAACATCAGAAGGGTCATCGATAGCTACCTTGAACAGAGGAGGATCAAACTGCGGTATGCGGGTGAGGAGGTGACCAAGACCACGACCAAGGGATGCGTACAAGGATCGATCGGCGGTCCTATCCTTTGGAACCTCCTCCTCGATCCTCTTCTCAAGGGTCTGGAGCAGCGCGGAGATTATTGTCAGGCTTTTGCAGATGATGTGGTGTTGGTGTTCGATGGAGACACCGCTCTTGAGGTTCAGCGACGTGCGAACGATGCTCTCGCCTATGTTCAGAGTTGGGGTGTCGCGAATAAGCTTAAGTTTGCACCACAAAAAACGAACGCGATGGTCATCACGCGTAAGCTTAAATACGACACTCCGATTCTGACCATGGGAGATGTAGGCATCGGCATGTCAAAGGAAATCAAGATACTAGGGCTGACCATTGACAACAAGCTGACATTTAATGCCCACGCTTCAAATGTATGTAAGAAGGCATTAAATGTGTACAAGCAGTTGTCAAAGGCGGCCCGGGTTAGCTGGGGCCTCCATCCGGAGGTAATACGCATCATATACACCGCAGTTGTAGAGCCAATTATTATGTATGCCGCAAGCGCTTGGGCGTCTGCGACCAAAAAACTGGGCGTTCAAAAACAACTGAATGCTGTCCAAAGAGGGTTCGCGCAAAAGCTTTGCAAGGCCTACCGAACTGTCTCTCTCAATTCCGCACTAGTGCTGACTGGTTTGCTCCCCCTCGACCTCCGAATACAAGAGGCAGCCGCCCTGTATGAGGCGAAGAGGGGCAGACTACCTGCGACACTGGTGGACAGAGAGATAGAGCGGAAGACAGCATTCAGCGAGATTCCCCACCCAGCGGAACAAAAAGGCTTGCAATTCGTGTGCCTGGCAGACCAAAACCAAGTGGATATACACGGCAACCAAGAGGTGTATATTCACGGACGGCAGTAAGATCGACGGCAAGGTAGGGGCGGCATTGTCCTTCTGGACCAATGGCGCCGAAACCAAGAGCCTCAAGATGAAACTGCCGTCCTACGGCACGGTTTACCAGGCTGAATTGCTCGCCATTTGTAGAGCAACCAGGGAAATACTCAAACGCCCAGAAACGAGCTTCGGGGTTTACAGCGATTCAAGGTCATCCTTGGAAACCGTTGTAAACTCCCACTCACTTCATCCGCTCGCCGCCGAGGCTCGTTATAATCTAAAACAGTGCACAAACCAGAACAAACAGGTAGCACTGTTTTGGATAAAAGCCCACGCGGGATTGATAGGCAACGAAAGAGCGGATGAATTAGCAAAGGCCGCAGCACTGACAGCGAAAACGAAACCTGACTATGACCGAGTCCCGATTTCATTCGTCAAGCGACAAATTCGTTTATGTACGCGTGACGAATGGAACCGGAGGTATAAGTCAGGGGACACGGCTACAACTACTAAATTGTTCTTCCCCGACGCGCTCCAGGCCTTTGGCATTGTTCGGAAAATTGAACCTGTCGGAATTTTAACCCAGGTACTGACGGGACATGGCGGCTTCTCCGCATATCTGAACGATTTTAAATGTAAAGATAGCCCGGCTTGTATTTGTGAGCCGAGCAAACTAGAAAATGTAGTACATGTCCTGTCAGAATGCCCAGTCTACGGACGGGAGAGGTACGAGGTAGAACAAATAATAAGATGTAATGTAACTGTCGATAATATGCCTAAGATTCTTTTTGATAAAGACATCCGGGACTATTTCCTGGATTATTGTATACATGTTGTAACTAAAGTTGTAAATAGAAATAAGTAGTATCATGTATACATTTATCGACAATTTTACTGTGTAAAAGATAAAAGACTGACATAAGTGTATAGCTAGATTAGGAAAATGACTAATTTTATAGAATAATCTGTAATATTAAGTAATGTGTGTTTTTTACTAGACTAAGAATAAATGTATTAAATAAAGATTTAGATTTGAAAAAATTATTGCACACAAATCTCTGATTAAGTCAGAGACGCGACACGCTGGCCGGGCCTCAGCGCCCGGTATAATAAAAAAAAAAAAAAAAAAAAAAACCTAACCTAACCTAACCTAACCTAACCTAACCTTTTTTTTTTTTTTTTTTTTTTTTATTTTTTTTTATTATACCGGGCGCTGGCGGGCAACCCCAAGCCAAAGACTTGGCATTGAAATCGCCCACGACAAGCGCCGGACGGGGTAGAGTCTGCCCTATGAGGGCCCCTACCCTTCCAAGGAACGCCTCGAACTCGGCGAGGCTTCTGTTCGGCGAGAAGTACACCCCGATGAGAACAGTCTCCCTCCATTGCACCGCAGCGTATCCTTGCCCTCTCGCGATAACCGAGAGGGCCGGAGCCCCAGCAGAACCAGAAGAAACGATGGCCACCAAATCATCCACGTCACCCACCCACTTTCCGTAGGGAGAAACGAAGTATGGCTCGGCGACCACCGCGACCTCGATCGACCACTCCGCCATGGTTTGCAAAAACAAGTCCTGCGCACCGGCGGAGTGGTTGACGTTCGCCTGGAGAAAGCGATAAGCCATAATTAATCTAATTACAGGTCATCGCCTCCTCACCTCCCTCGGGCTCAGGGAGGCGGCTGGTTGCTGCTGGGGCTTCGGCGGCTGGTAAAGCAGCTTTTGGCCCCCTTTTAGGTTTTGGTGGGCAGCATGATTTGCTGCCCAACCTGTGCTGCGCTGGTCTGTTCGCGGCTGTGCAAAGGGAGCACACAGCCGCAGACGCACAACACTTGGCCGCTATGTGGCCGGTCTGACCGCAGCGATAGCATTCATCGCTGCGGTCAACCTCCGCGGTGCACTGGGCACGGACGTGCCCAGTCTGCAGGCACCGGAAGCACCGCCTCGGCCTGGATTCCAGCACTTTAACTTGTGCCGAAATCCACCCAACCAAAAGCCGCTCGCCATTTCCCAGTCGCTTGGCAGCGACCACCGGACAGCGCACGAATAGGGTGCCCTGGGAATCACGACGCATCTCACCGTGCGTCACCGATTCCCTCGTGCACCCTCCGCGCTGTACAACAGCAGCCACCACCTCTTCAGCGGAGACGGAGTCGTCGAGTCCGGAGACCCTCAGATCCGCGCTCTTCATTGGCCTGGACACGGTCGCGAGATCCTCGCCTAACGTGTCCCTCAGTTTTTGGGCCAATGAGTCCGCTTTCTCGCCACTAGCTACACCTGGAACTTCCAGGATGTACGCACCGGTTGCCGCCTTGCGGAATCGGAGGCCGCTGATTCCGCAACTGGCGAGATCCACCTTCGTGCGGGCGACCTGCATCACCCTGGCGTACGTCGCACCCTTCTCCACGGCTGCCGGCTGCAGTTTGATCACTACAGCCGATGACCGAGGCGGGCGCAACTTCACCGGAGCCGGCTGGCTCTTGGGCTTCGCGATCGCCGCTGTGGCTTGCGACTGGGAAGTCGCCGCCGTCTTTTTCCCGCGCTTTGCCACCGTTGACCAGGCCACGTCCATGGACTCGGGTGCCGGTGGCAAAGGGCGGGGTGCCGCCTTTTTAGGAGCTGCCTTTGGAGCAGCTCCTTTCTGCCCCTTTTCACCCTTCTTGGGCTTCGGGGCTGCCGCAGGTTTTGCTGGCTGTGGCCTTGCTTCAACCCCCGCACTTGGCTTAGGAGTAGTTGCTGCTGCAGCAGCGTTCCTCCTATCCGCCGCAAGCGGAGGTCGTAGGCGCTTCTCAGGAGGAAGCCTCTCCGCAAATGCCTCTAACCGTGCGTTCACCATGTTGCCTATTTGCAACATCAGTGAACGGGACAGCTCATCCAGCCGTTCGTCACCCTGCGAAAACAAGGGCTGCGAAGCCCCCACTCTCACAGGAGACGGTCGCCGCTGGGAATTAGAGGCACTGGCCTTCGAGACCTTCGCTACCTCCTTTCTAAGCTCGGCCATCTCACGCCGCATCGCCGAGATTTCGCCCTGCAGGCGGACATTGTCCGCCAGCAGTCTGGCGTTCTCGTCGGCGACGTTACGTTGGAGGAGCACGTCCACCACCGCCTTTATGGACGAAGCCGACTCCTTTAGAGCACGCTGGAGCGTTCCCTTCAGGTTCTTCGACTTCGTCGCGACCTCGCACACCATCGCAACGTCATTCATGACGATGCGACTGAGTGCGTCAGTCGTTTGGACGTCGTCCTCGCCTGCAACTTGCAGCCTTAAGGCCGCCCTGCTTGCTGAGATCTCTTGAGCGCGCTCTTCGAGCAGCAGCTCTGTCTCCAGCTTTTTCTCCTTGAGAAACTCCCTGCGCTTGCTGCCCCCAGTTTTCAAGCTGTCCGCAAGAATGGAATGCGAACGTTCGCTATCACTTGAAGACAGCGACACAGGTCCCTCCTTTCGCCTTTTTGGCGCCTTCTTTGAACGGCTTATGGTCCCCGAGGACCTCGCCGACCCCACAGTTTTTAAACTCGCGTCTGACATTGACGCCCTGTCGCCACTTCTCTCCCTATCATTTACGTCGTAGCAGTTCTTGCCCCCCCCAGAATACGAAGGGCAGAATGCTCCCTCTGCAGTACCATCTGGCAGTGAAGAGGAAGCACCAAGGGATTTCCCGGACTCAAATAAGAGCCGGTACCCTCCTGGGGTAGTTTTTTCGGAAGCTGCTTTATCCATTTTTGATTGCCTTTTTGGTGACGGGGGTGAGATCCCCCAGTGTGCTCTAACGACCGGGATCCCCCCGGCCATTCATACCCTTGGCGAGCACAAAACCGTGGTATTAGGGATCTGGATCGCGGTGGAAACATCGACAAGGAAAGAACCCTGACGGTGTTCCCACCGCGACAAAACCTGCCCATGGCCCTAGAGCCATACGCGTAGTCTGAGCTGGGGCCGCGTCACTACCTAACACAATGTTATGCAGCAACCTTTGCCCAAGCTCATACTACGCGACACACTTCCTCCGACCCACGTCGCCGCTACCCGGACTATCCAGGACGCCGACTGGGTCTCCAACTCCGACCTGCGTCGTCGCTACTCGGCATAAGGCCAAGACGCCGACCAAGGCCCCGCAGCCAATCAAGGCCGCCTCGACGCACACCGCCGCTACCCGGAATTTCCAGGACGCCGGCCGCGCCTCGCCCGAACAGTCACACTGCCCAGGCCTACTCCCCCGGCACAGTGATCCCCCACTATGCCTGCTTCGTCCATTGCGCCCTATGCTAATCATAGGGACGCGGAGAAGCTTTCCCCAACTACCTTCCTTTTGCTTCCCTCCCCTTACAATAAGGGAAAGGGACGCAAAAGAGAAGGCTGGCCAGTTATTCGCCATCGGCAGCGAGATCTCACAATGAGAAGTCGCACACCGATGCCCAGAGTGCACCACGAGGAGGTTAACTGACACGCACCCCAACCTTTTTTTTTTTTTTTTTTTTTTTTTTTTTTTTTTTTTTACGTGTGGAAATACATTTTACGTACCGTCCCGCCGCGTCAGGGGAGACACGACGGGGTGTGTCGGGCTCGACACCAACTACTCCCACAGCAGCCGGTGCCCCTACCGACTAAAACCACACGATGCTCCACGGGACGCCATTGTTGCCAGGGCCGAGGGAACACTTTCGAACTCACTAGCACAGCCCTGGCGGCGCTGGCCCTTCTTAGGGCCCCAATCCCGTTTGAGAGGCGAAGTTGGAGTTCTTCGCCTCTATCTCCATGAGAGGCGCGCGGGAACACTGCGCGCACCACCTCGCGAGGCCTGTCTAGCGACGGCGGTGTCCCCTGAGACCGCCGTCAGACCTCGGTTATGGGGGGTGAAGGAGGGCGTAGAGTCTCCTCCGCCGCCCTGCTCTACGTTGGCGGATCGGGAGGTTCGATACGATCTCCCGCTCCCTTTCCGCCACCTCCTTCAGCGTCATCACCTCCTCTACGAAGGCGATGCCCGCGTCCCATGACGTCTCGCTATCCAGCATGGCTTTCACCAGAGCCGGAAGCGACACGTCGGCCCCCACTACTGCGGTGAGTTCACAGCGCTGCTGGGCCCAAGCCGGGCATGTTTCCAGCGTGTGCTGCGCCGTGTCCTCCCCGCAGTCACAATGGTGGCACTCGGTCGTCGGTTCCCTTCCGGCTATTCTGCACAGGTACTTGCCAAAACACCCGTGGCCCGAAAGCACCTGCACTAGTCGGAAGGTAAGCGACCCGTGTGCCCTGTCCACCCAGTCTTCCAGTACCGGGCGGACTGCCTCCACAGTCCAGCTGCCGGCTCGTGGTTGAGCCAGCCGCTCCCTCCATTTCCCCAGCATGGACTGTCGGGCGTGGAACCTCCACACTTCGACCTCCCTCGGCGCGGGGCGCTCGCCTCGGAGGCGGAGCTCCATACGCCAATTGTACATCGACGCATAGTACTCCGCCTCTAGATCCCACGGAGGGGATCCCGCCAGCACGCACGCCGCTTCGAACGAAATGGTGCGGTAGCCACGGATCACCCCGACGGCCATCACCCTTTGAGATCTCCTCAAGAGGGCGATGGATTTCTCCGTCAGGGCTTCCTCCCAAATGGGAGCGCCGTACATCGCCATTGACCGCACCACTCCGAGATACAAGCGGCGGCTACTCGCCTTGGGCCCCCCGAGGTTGGGCAGCAACCGCTTCAAAGCAGTCGCCGCACTCAACAGTCGAGGGGCCATGCGCCTGAAGTGCGCCTGGAAGTTCCACCTTGCATCGAGGACGAGGCCGAGATATTTCATCTCGGCCCCGACCTCGATGCGCGTGTCGCCGACAACGATATGGGACCCCCGCGGCGGGGCTCGTCTCGGACCGTGAAAACACACAGCCTCCGACTTGCCAAGCGCCACGCGGAGTCCCAGCGCACCAATCCTGTCGACAACCGACGCTACAGTCACTGTGGCTAGACGGGCAGCCACCTCAAAAGTCTCCCCCCGGGCCATCACGAGCGTGTCGTCTGCGTAGCAGATCACGCCGGCGCCCGGATCGAGATTTCCCCTCAGCACCCAGTCGACACGCACCCCAACCTAACCTAACCTAACCTAACCTAACCTAACCTTTTTTTTTTTTTTTTTTTACGTGTGGAAATACATTTTACGTACCGTCCCGCCGCGTCAGGGGAGACACGACGGGGTGTGTCGGGCTCGACACCAACTACTCCCACAGCAGCCGGTGCCCCTACCGACTAAAACCACACGATGCTCCACGGGACGCCATTGTTGCCAGGGCCGAGGGAACACTTTCGAACTCACTTGCACAGCCCTGGCGGCGCTGGCCCTTTGCAGGGCCCCAATCCCGTTTGAGAGGCGAAGTTGGAGTTCTTCGCCTCTATCTCCATGAGAGGCGCGCGGGAACACTGCGCGCACCACCTCGCGAGGCCTGTCTAGCGACGGCGGTGTCCCCTGAGACCGCCGTCAGACCTCGGTTATGGGGGGTGAAGGAGGGCGTAGAGTCTCCTCCGCCGCAATAGTCGGCCCACTCGTAGCGTTTCAGCCTCGTCCAGGCAAACCCAACCCGCTGGTGATGTTATATGCCGCCATATATTGACCTGACATTTTTCCTTTTATGGTCCTTGAGGTTTCGTTATCGTATATGGCAGCTTCCGCCTCTTCGAGTCTCACCTTCAGCAGCGCTTCGTTTTCGTATATAAAGGCTTTGACGATGTCCTCACATGTAGTTTGGTGGACAACTCTAGTTGCCTTGATAAGCGCTTGAAACTCGAGGAAAGCATTTATCGCGTGGTCTTTGTCTTCCAGCACGGGCCTGAAACTAGGTGGGTCGACTAGTCCCATGTCGGCTTTTGTGCGTTTAGATTGATTGGGCTTTGGATCACCTGGGGGCGGCCTCAAAAAATCCTCTGCTGCGTCTGCCTGCCTATCCAGACTCGATTTTTGCGTTCTAGTACCCGTGAGACTTCTAAAGGCGGATGTTATTGCCTTAATTTGGGCTTTTAGTCCGGTGGCTTCTGTGCGTTTCGTTTTTTCCTTCCCTTGCTCCGATGTTTTTTGTTGGAGAACTTCTGATCCACTTTGAGGATTTATGGTGGAACTTGTTGGAGGTAGGGACGCAGAGTGATTTCCGGGTTGGGATGCCGTAGTTTTATTATGTCCGGGCACTTTGAGGTAGCTCAAGTCTTCCCCTCTGTGCTCGTACACTATGATCTCATGATGGTGTGAGGCATCCAAGCATCCCAGACGATCTACCACCTCTCCTCTTTCAAACTCAATGATCATGGCATCTATGCTTATTTTTCTCGGGTCGTTTTTTATTTCTGCAAAACTGCTGAGCAATCTACCGGCGCCTGAGAAGGGGGTCGTATCCTCCCATTCTAGCAACACAATTGTCTTGTTGCCCCACTTTGCTACCCGACAGGGTTGATTTCCCATTTTTGCTTCATCGAAGACTCTCAGTTTTGTGCTTTTTATGTTAGTTTTTGAGGTATTTCCATTTAGAAGCAGAGCCAGACCAGGTGAGATGATTGTTCTTCCACGAGCCGCCACTCGGCTGAACACTATTCCGAGGTTTTCCATGTCATTGTCCATGAAAAGAGCTACTCCTCGAATCCGTATACCAGGTATTCCTGCCTCCCCGTGATGTAGTATTGCACGGATGGTTATGGCATTGGATAACAGCTGTGGATTTGTATCAGCTGTTAGGTTCTGTACTGGTTGTTGTGTTTCAGATTGAGGTGGCATCTGTCGGGCTTGCGCGGAGGTTGATCCGTTCCTTATAGCGGCTCTCGTGGCAGCCCTACTCGCGAAGTCCAAGAATGGTTTTCTGCTGGTCTGTTTCTCCATGATAGAAGGGAGAGATGGCTGGTCCAGCTTTGTCTGGATTTGTATCTCCAGTTCCATTCTTTCTAGACCGAATCTTGGACATTCGAGGAGCACGTGCCATATCGTTTCTTCTTTATTTGGATCACAAACGCAGGAAGGGCTGTCCTTTATTTTGAAGCGGTGGAGATATGCCGCGAATCCCCCGTGTCCGGTTAGTATTTGGACATGAGTAGGTGTCAGTTCTATGTGTTTTAGTACTCTCCTCGCCATTGAGACATTTGGGAGGAAAGCCCTTGTTACTAAACCGGTGTTGGAAGATTCATACCGCATCTGCCACTTTTGAACTGTGTCTTCTCTTATTTGTTTCCTGATGAACGATATGGGGACTTGATCGTAGTCTGGGGCTGTTTTCTTCGTGAGTGCCGCTTTTTTGGCCAACTCGTCTGCTCTTTCATTGCCTGGTGTACCTATATGTGCTCTCAGCCAGAAGAACCTCACTGTTCTGCCTTCTTGTACGATTTCTTTTATGAGTGTTTTAATTTCGAGTGCTAGCTGGTGGGTGACCGAGGCGCTGCTAAGTAGATCGAGCGAGGATCTTGAGTCGCTCATAATATTTATTTCCTTAGCTTTCCTCGAGTCCTTAGCCAGCTTGACTGCTCTGAATAGGGCGTACATTTCTGACTGGAAGACAGTGTTGTGGGGTTCCAAGCGGAATGTGGAATATTTACTCTCTCTTTCTTCATTCCACAAGGAGAGGGCAGCTCCGACTTTACCTTCTATCTTGCTCCCGTCGGTGTAGATAGTAGGGCCGACAATTTTGAGGGCATCGATAGTTTCTCTGTCGAAGCTGTCTAGACGCTCATACTCTGTTATTTGTAGTTGAGCTGGGTGGGGGTTTTGTAATGGGCCCACCCTGGTCTCTAGTTCTCTCCCCGGTGGGACAAAGTCAGTGGAATATCCTTTTTTAATTTTGAATAGAGTTGCCGCTTCACGTACTCGAAGATCCAGAGGTAGTTGGCCCGATAGCACCAATGCCGACGTTAGTGATACCGTGCGATACGCTTTGCAGATTTTTTGAGTGAATCCTCTTTGCAGCGAGTCCAGTTGATTTCTAACCATCAATTTTTCTGCTGCTGGGGACCATGCACTTGCTGCGTATAACACTATCGGTTCTATCACTGCCACGTATATGGTACGTATGATGTTTCCGTTTAAACCCCATGTTACCTTTGCCGCACACGCGAGTTGTTTATAGATGTCTGCTGCCTTGATGCACGTAGCAGATACATGTGCGTTAAAGGTGAGCTTGCAGTCTATTATGAGTCCCAACAACTTTACCTCTTTGACCAGGTTTAGCCGAGTGCCGCACATGTGTACTTGGGGGGTATCAAATTTGAGCTTCTTTGTGATAACCATCGCATTTGTTTTATGCGCGGCAAAGTTCAATTTGTTTTTGATTCCCCATTCATGCACGGCTGCTAGGGTGGTTTCGGCCTTTTGCTGTAGGGAGCTGACTGCATGGTCGGAAAACACTAGGACCACGTCGTCTGCAAACGCCTGACAGAATGTGTTGGAGTCTGTCATTTTTTTGAGAAGTGGATCCAGGATCAAGTTCCAGAAAGTCGGTCCGCCTATTGATCCTTGGACACAACCTTTCGTGGTGCCTTTCTCGCTGGTTGCTCTGGCGTAATTGACTTTTATTCTCCGATCCTCTAAGTACGATGAGACCATTGCGTATAGGTTACGCGGGCAACGTTTCTCTATTAGTTGATTTTTCAAGGCTGGCCACCATGCGTTATCAAAAGCACCCTCTATGTCGAGCGATACCAGTAAGACAACTTTTTTCAGTCGTATTTCTGCTCTAATGTGTTTGATAAGGTCATAAAGGGCGTCCTCTGTTCCGCGTTGCGGCATAAACCCATACTGCTTTTTGCTTAATTTGGGGAGTAAGTGCCATTGGATTCTTTTCACTAAGAGTTTTTCTACTATTTTTCCTAAAACCGAGAGAAGTCCTATAGGTCTGTACGATTTCGGTTGGGTGTAATCTTCTTTTCCTGGCTTTCTTAAGATGCAGACATGTGCAACTTTCCATTGCCTTGGGAAGTACGATAGTGACAGACACTTGTTGGCTATGGCCAAGAATACTTCCCTGTTACATTGGATGGCTACGGTGCATATATCGGACGTCAACCCGTCTGGTCCAGGTGCTTTTTTTGGATTTTGGTCCCTTAGAACCATTTCAAGCTCCGCGGTCGTAAATAAGGGGTCGTCCTCCGATAGATCTTTTATTTCGGCCAGGCTTTTCCCTTCCGTGAGTCGTCTTACTTGGGTGTGGTGTTCTGTTTCCGTATCTACAGAGTCGTCTGGGTAGAAGGTTTTTGCGAGGAGGTCAGCTGAGTCTTCCGGACTTAGCGTTAAGCCTGCCGGTCCTCTCAGCAGCATGTCTTCTTGCCTTTTTGATGTTTTCCTCAAGACTCTGTAGATTCCGTCCCACATGCTTTCTCGGTCCTGCGTCGAGCAGAATTCTTTCCAGTGTTGGGTGGCTGCAATTTCAGCCTCGAGCTGGTATGTTTGTTTTGCCGTTAAGTATTCATTGATGGTGAATTGCCTTCTGGTGGGGGCTGCGTTCCTGATTCTTCTTTTCTTTGTCAGCACTCCTCTCTTGAGCTGTTCGAGGGAGGTAGACCACCAAGGAGGCCTTGTCTTAACTTTCGCTGCACCCACTCTTGGTATCGTGTCGGAGCACGCCTCATGAATGGTTTCAGTATAAGATGTTATTAAATCCTCCAGTTCTCTCAGGTTTTGCGCCTGTGCGATCCTTTCGAGTGTGATGTTATTCTCTGTTAGACCGTTCTTAAAGTTTGATGTGAAGTCTGACCATTTTGCTTTTCTGGTATTGTACATACGTGTTGAGGTCGATCCTAGTGATTCTAGGGCTTTCTCTAGGCGTAATGTGAATACAATTGCGTTATGGTCTGATGTTGTGAGACTTTTATCCACTCTCCAGTCTTCGATCTTGCCGAGAAGTGACGGGCTGCACGCTGTTACGTCTACGATACTTGTGCATAGCCTGTCTCCTCTATATACCTCAAAAGTTGGCGTTTGGCCCTTGTTTAGGATCTGGAGGTCCGTTTCGTTAAGAAAGGCGTTGTATTCGGCTCCTCGGTGATCCTCCGTTCCACTGCCCCACCATTGGCTCCATGCATTTACATCACCTCCCACCACCAAGTTGTTTGTTGGAAGTTTTTCGATTGATTCTTTTGTCCGTTTCAGGTACGGGTCCATGTCTTGGTCTCCTTCAAAGTACACTGAAATTACTCCAAGTTTCAACGGGCCTGCTTTTATAAGGACGGCCGCCACATTTTCGGTTACTATTTGGGGGTCATGAATTACCTCCAGATTGTCTCCGAAAACAACGACTGCCGCCTTCACTGGTTTTTGGCGGCTCAAGGTGCACTGGATTACTTTTGTGCCTGGTATGGATTTCATCACACCTGTTCTGCCTACATAGGGTTCTTGAACTAGTGCAATCGATATCCTTTTCTCCTGTGCCGCTTGCAGGAACTCCGTCGTCGCTAATTTGGAGCGCTGCAGGTTTGCTTGGATGTAATTCAGCCTACCTGGTTTTTCCGTTGTACTTGAATTGGAGAGCGACCCGCACACATCAGGGCTGCCCTTAGCAGCAATAAGAGACTCGGGACCTCGCTATGTAGTCCCATCTCTGTCTTTCTTGGCACTCCGCACTAAACGCTGTGTGTGCAGTTTCTGTGCTCTCTTTTTTTGCCTTGGTGCAGTTTACGCAGGTCGGGGCACCCGCTTTAGCTTTTATTGGGCACTCTCTTGATGTATGTGTGCCGCTGCAGTATCCGCAGATGTTTTTCTCGGCTTTACATACGCCTTTTGTGTGTCCATATCCGAGACATTTTGTACACTGGACCAGTTGTCACGTCTGCTGCGGGTTCACAGCCCAGAAGGGGTTGCAGTAAACGGCAATAGGGAAAAAATAAAATATTGAAGATGTTAACAAATTTATATTTTAATTAATAATTATAACAATCTCTCAGTTTGTGGGGGGGGGGGGGAACGAGCAATACGCTGGTTTTAAATGTAAGTACTAGGTATTTTCTTCCATAATAGCACTCCCCTAGTGTTCGCGTCGCAGGAGTAGCGGTGCTCAAGAAGTAGGCCGACTCGCAAGTAAGCGCGGAGCTCAGGCGGTGCGGAGCGCTAAAATGGCGCAGTATTGATCTCCTATTCTAGGACCCTGGAACGCGTACATAAAGGCATTACTCCTAGTTGCCTAAATAACTTCTGTGAGCACCCACGGATTAACACAAGGGAAGCACATGTGGTTGTGTAGCCGTGGTTGCTCAATCAGATACGGAGGTATTCGTTTTACATGAATATACATTAATATCATACTAATATTACAAATCCGAAAGTTTGTGTGAAGCATGCTCGCAATATCTTCACACCGTAACGACTGAACGGATTTGGATGAAATTTTGAATGTTCATAGCTTATAACGAAGTTTAATACAAATGTTTATTTTAACAAATTAAAGAAAATCAACGCGGGCGAAGCCGCGAGGCACGATTGATTTTAATGGACACTAAATAATATGGATTTCTGTACATAACAAGTGAAGGAAGGCCTACAACATGCTTGATTAATAATATTTGTGCACCACTTACCCAATTCTGGGGTAATATTTCACTTTAAATATAGTTTACTTAAAAACACGTAACATGTGCTTGCCTTCATGCACCGATTCTCGAACCGACCAACAAGATGGCGTTCGAGCTAAAGATCGGGCGGCAAAGCGACGTGCGGTCGACCTGATATCAGTCCTGCGAATGACGAGCCGGCCGCCGGCCGCCGCGGTGGCGGGGGCCTATAGCTCGCAGAGCCGCAGAGTACGCGCGCTACGACCGGTGCTAAGAACAATCGCCGCCCGCGACGGTATTGCGTTCCAATACTAAACGTGTTAGCGTGTTGATGAATTTCGATTGATTTATAAATTAATTATTTAATATATATATATATGTAACGTATAACGTTACATTACCCCGCCCGTCTCGGAACGGGTTTTGTTCTTGAACAAAACACGTTGAGTATACTTACAAGCATTACACTTCCATACCAATTCCTTTCATACAACCAAACATAATTCACCTTACATTATAGCAACGATAACAATTTATTACATATATCGACGCATCCGTACAAAGAGAGGACATTTGTGATTTTATTGCACCAATGACCAATGCCAGCAGCATGATGTTGAACGAAAATGACAAACGGGATAATATAATCTTTTTTTTTTTAATTGATCCAGCAAAGCGAGATCTTTGCTGAAGGCTGACACTTCCATAATAATTATATCTGTTGTATCCTGTTCTTGAACAACAAATACATTAATCCAATAGTTTTATTAGGAAAAAAAAAATTATTAGCGATTAACTTGTATAATATGTAATTACAGTAATGGGCAAAATGAAGACGCGAAATCTCAGTTCAGGAGCTAACGACTAGTTGAGTTTTATGTCTTTTATATGCCAGGCACCTATGTCTTTACCAGTCATATCCTCTAAGACATAGACGAGAGGAGATCGTTTTTCTTTGATTCGACATTTTATGAATTTTGGCGCTAACTTTTTGCTGAAATATTTGTCTTTATCGCTCAAAACAAAAGCGCGTTTAAAGACTACATCACCTTCTTCAAATTCTGCAGCTTTCCTACGCAAATTATAATGTGCAGTATTCTTCTCATGTGCACGCCACAACGAAGCTTGCACATCATCAAATACTGACGATAAACATCCTAAGTTTTCGGCATATAAGTCGCGCGGTAGAAACAAAACTTCTTCACCTAAATCATGGTCAGTGTAATGCGACCCACACAAGACAAGCTCCCTGCCATGCACAAGAAAGGATGGAGTATATCCAGTAGACTCGTTAACGGAATTATTGATGGCAAATTGAATTTTGGGAACAAAGGTGTCCCATGTGCGATGGTCGTTTTCTACAAAGGTGGATAAGCTCGTTACTATTGTTTTGTTATAACGTTCTACCGTGTTAACTTGTGGTGTATATTTGGGTGTAAAGTAAACGTTAGGTACTTTATATTTCTTGAATAAGGTGTCAGTTGTAGAACTGATAAATTGAGACCCGTTGTCTAAAAAAATGGACTGTGGTACACCGTGTACCAGAAAAATGGAATCCTCCAAAATCTTAACTACAGCGTCAGAAGTTGCGCGACGTAATGGAAAAATGTGACAATATTTTGAAAAACAACACGTAATTACTAATATATAGCTATTTTGCTTGCGAGTGACAGGCAGAGGGCCCACAAAATCAATCGATATTATTTGGAAAGGCCTAGAACACTGTTTAGGTCGACCCATCTCTCCTAAAGTAGCGTGATTTTGTGCCTTATAAGACAAGCAAACAGAACACGAGCCTATAAATTTGACTACATCTAGGTGCATGCCTGGCCAATAATATGTCAGAGACAGACGCCTGTATGTCTTGAAAATGCCTAGGTGTCCAGCTGTAGGTTCAGAATGGTTCTCAGCTATAATATTTTGACGAAATTCACAGGGCACAACTTCTTTCCAAGCAAATTCTGAAGATAAGTGAGATTTTGTTTTTGAAAGCCGAAAGAGAGAGTTGTTTTTGATCAAGAAATTTGGATAATTACTAGGTGTATTGAGACAACCATTGTAAATTTTTTTATACCATATATCGTTTGAGTTGATAAAAGAGTTAGAAAGAGATATAGCGGCGGTTGGGAAAGCTCGTGATAGAGCATCAGGGATCACATGGTCGACACCACGACGGTGTTTTATATCAAAATTAAATGATGACAAGCGTACTCCCCAGCGTGCTAATCTTCCCGTCGGATTGTCTAACGATAAGAACCACTTCAACGCCGAATGATCAGTGTAAACCGTAAATGTCTGCCCATTTTCGAGGTAACAGCGCCAGTGCTCGAATGCAGTTAACACAGCGAGGGTCTCTCTTTCAGTAATGCTATAGTTTTTCTCGGCATTAGTGAAAGACCTACTCATATAGGCGACAGGGTGTTCTTTACCATTTAAGGTCTGGGTCAACATTGCACCTACACCATAACTGCTCGCGTCTGTATGCACTTCGAACGGCCTAGTATAGTCTGGACAAGAGAGAACAGGCGCAGAGACTAGACATTCCTTTAGAGCGTTAAAAGCTATATCTGCTTCTGGTGTCCATTGAAAAGGACATGCCTTTTTACCATTGGAAGTGAGTTTGTTAAGAGGACCAGCGACGGTACTAAAATTAGGGACAAAACGTCTATACCATGTAGCAGTACCTAGGAAGCGTTTTAACTCTTTTCTTGTGGTAGGGGTTGGAAAATTAACTATAGCCTCTACCTTATCTGGGTCTGTACGGAGACCACAAGCATCTACAACATATCCGAGATATTTGAGCTCACTACGGAAGAACTTACATTTATCGAAGTTTACGGTTAAATTAGCCCGTCTCAGTTTGTCTAAAACTCGCAGCAAAAGCGTCACATGTTCCTCAAATGATGAGCTGATGATGATGATGTCATCAAGATATGCAAAGGTTTTGAGTTCCATGTCATTAAACAACAAGTCAACAAGACGCTGTTGTGTTGCGGGGGCATTAGTCAAACCGAACGGGGTAGTTTTAAATCTTAGTGTTCCTCTTCCTGGTACATAAAAGGCGGTCTTATCGCGGTCTTCTGAAGCAATAGGCAGCTGCCAAAAGGCCTTAGATAAATCGACGCTCGACAGATATTTAGCGTCACGAAGGTTATCCAATATTTCAGAAACGTATGGCAAATTATAAGCGTCACGCTTAGTGACCGCGTTTAACTTCCGACTGTCCAAACAGAACCTAGGCTCTCCGTTCCGTTTATTAACAATTAGCACTGGAGATGACCAGCTGCTCTCGCAAGGTTCAACTACGTCAAGCGCTAGCATTTCGTCTACCTGTTCAGTCAAAATTCTTTGTTTTTCTGGAGACATTCTGTAATATCTTTGTCTAATAGGTTGAGCGTTGCCCGTATCTATATGGTGAGTTATTAGATTTGTTCTACCTAATCATTTTCGTTCAGTAGATATAGTTTTAAACTGCTCAATTATATTATCGGCAATAACCCTTTGTGTCTCTTTCAAATTGTTATATGAGTGAATGAAAGTATCATTGTCGCTTGCTTTTATCTCTGCCAAAGAAGTGCATGATAATTTGACGCTACCTAAATATTTAGGGCATAACTGAAAAGCGCGCCAAAAATTTACGCCTAAAATAATAGATGTTTCAACTTCTGGAACAACATGGGCTTGAACGATGTGAAATTGACCTTCAAATGTTATGGGTAGATTTATGTAGCCAATACTTTTAAGAGATTGACCACCAGCAGCTACCATTTGTATTTCTTCATCCTGGTGCAATGTGCAGTCAACTAAGTACTTGTGACAATTGTTACCTATAATAGAGACTGCAGCTCCAGAATCAAGCAGCCCACAAGCATCAATATCGTTCACTTTAATGTTAACGTATGGCCTAAAATCATTACTAGGTTTAGTTTGCAGAATTGTAGAAACTCTGTATGTGGAAGAAAAGGTTCTAATAAAGTCAAGCCAAGTTTGCCAATCTTGCTTGTCAACATTGCTACAATTCTGCATAATCAGTTTTTTGAGTTTTTATTACTGCTACTGCATTTGGGGCAGTCAGGTGTTTTGACATCCTTCATTCCACACTTAAAGCAAACAATATCGCGTGACGCCGGACATTGTCGAATATGATGAGTGTTATTTCGACACCTGGGACAATAAGGTTCCTTTTTTGTTTCTTGTACTGCGTGTATGTTATAACTATTATGATTATGTGTTTTATTGTTTTGACTATAGTTGTTTTTGTAATGGTTGCTGTTAGTATTGTATTTATTATGATTAAAAGTAGTGGTAGGTTTATTAATTGTTTTATAATATGTATCTTTAGTATAAGCAAATTCTGGTGCAAGTGTTTCTGAAGTGACTTTAGGCGGCTCCTGGAAATGTGACAGACGAGCCTGAACAGCCTCATAATTTTTGCATAGTAAGCGCAACGAGTCTATTGTCAGAATCTGACCAGCGGAAGCCAATGTGCTAGCGTAGCACGGCCTAATATTGTGAAGAAGGATTTCAAGTTGGTCTGGTTCGGAGATAGATTTGGTTAGACGCGAGAACATTCCATTCATGATTGAAAGATAAACGGTAATGTTCTCACGATCTCCTTGTGTACGAGAACGAATTTCGGAGATAAGCCTATAGTCGTAATCTGATTGACTGAAATCTTCCTTCAATAGGGCCGAAAGCTCAGGCCAAGAGCTGACTTTATCTTTTATTGCACGGTACCAATGAAGAGCATCATCTTGAAAGATTTCAGGAGCAAAGCTTAAAATTTTTGTTGAAGGAATATTCCGCGCTTCGATAAACTCATCAACACGCTGTATAAATGATCGGACGCACGTTTTACCGGTATACTTCAACCTTGCTAAATCAGCAGATGTTCTATCGCAAGTAACTGATATCAAGTTCCGCACTTCTGGTATTGTTGGCGTGGAAGCGACGCTAGCATTAGTAGAAGCACTAGACGCTGGCTTTTCAGCTTGAAGAGCTGTAAGTCGTTTTGAAAGCAGTTTATAACCTTTGACCATCTCATCAAATTCTTTTTTAATATCATCAGTACAAGTTATTCGTTCTATCCGATTATATAGATGATTTAACATATTTTGCGTTCTCGATATTGCTGACTCGCTAATGTCACTTCCATCCAGATTCGATTGAATTTTAGTCAAAACTTCTAAGCATCCCCTAAGGTCCTGTCTCACTTCAAGTGGTGATTCCAGAATATGCTCCGAAGGATAATCAGTAGATAGTTTTACAATTTGCTTCCGCAAGTCCTCCACATTGGACGCAGGAGTAACACCTCTGATTCGGACCTCATATTCCAGCTCCGATTTCTGGAGAGACAGAAACTTAATGGGCAGCATTATGAATGATAAACACTTAAAGAGAGAACGACCCGAACGGATAAGTGGTGACAATAACAAATACTCCGGTCTGTTACAAATTAAAGTTAAATAAGCGAACGTAAGGTTTTTTTTTTTTTTTTTTTTAAATAATAATGGTCCAAACAGGCAAAATACACTTATATTGTGCTACTAATGTGTACTGCTTTCTAACAATACAAAATATAATTCAAAGAAAAAAAAATATACTAACAAAATACATTTTTGTAAAGCGCCATTTTAGATACCTTGTTCGAACTTTTATACAAATTACTAAATAGTTTTCCAAATAAGATATAGATTTATTTAAAAGTGTAAAGCATTAAATCTGGTCTAGGTACATGTTAAAATAAATTAATTTAATTCACAATATTCTTATTTGTGTGTTATATAAAGTATTATTTGTAAATAAAGTACTTACGTACACTTTAGTAGCTGAAAAACCACATTATGATTACGTTCTACAGAAATACAACCACAAACATACAAAAACCACCACCTGGAAGAAAATACATATAAAACCAGCTGTACTTTAACCACGATAGGGGCGCCAATGTCACGTCTGCTGCGGGTTCACAGCCCAGAAGGGGTTGCAGTAAACGGCAATAGGGAAAAAATAAAATATTGAAGATGTTAACAAATTTATATTTTAATTAATAATTATAACAATCTCTCAGTTTGTGGGGGGGGGGGGGGGGGGGGAACGAGCAATACGCTGGTTTTAAATGTAAGTACTAGGTATTTTCTTCCATAATAGCACTCCCCTAGTGTTCGCGTCGCAGGAGTAGCGGTGCTCAAGAAGTAGGCCGACTCGCAAGTAAGCGCGGAGCTCAGGCGGTGCGGAGCGCTAAAATGGCGCAGTATTGATCTCCTATTCTAGGACCCTGGAACGCGTACATAAAGGCATTACTCCTAGTTGCCTAAATAACTTCTGTGAGCACCCACGGATTAACACAAGGGAAGCACATGTGGTTGTGTAGCCGTGGTTGCTCAATCAGATACGGAGGTATTCGTTTTACATGAATATACATTAATATCATACTAATATTACAAATCCGAAAGTTTGTGTGAAGCATGCTCGCAATATCTTCACACCGTAACGACTGAACGGATTTGGATGAAATTTTGAATGTTCATAGCTTATAACGAAGTTTAATACAAATGTTTATTTTAACAAATTAAAGAAAATCAACGCGGGCGAAGCCGCGAGGCACGATTGATTTTAATGGACACTAAATAATATGGATTTCTGTACATAACAAGTGAAGGAAGGCCTACAACATGCTTGATTAATAATATTTGTGCACCACTTACCCAATTCTGGGGTAATATTTCACTTTAAATATAGTTTACTTAAAAACACGTAACATGTGCTTGCCTTCATGCACCGATTCTCGAACCGACCAACAAGATGGCGTTCGAGCTAAAGATCGGGCGGCAAAGCGACGTGCGGTCGACCTGATATCAGTCCTGCGAATGACGAGCCGGCCGCCGGCCGCCGCGGTGGCGGGGGCCTATAGCTCGCAGAGCCGCAGAGTACGCGCGCTACGACCGGTGCTAAGAACAATCGCCGCCCGCGACGGTATTGCGTTCCAATACTAAACGTGTTAGCGTGTTGATGAATTTCGATTGATTTATAAATTAATTATTTAATATATATATATATGTAACGTATAACGTTACACAGTGGAGTCTGGTATGCAGTAGTGGCGGTAAGAGCCAGTCCGAAGGCCGATGGCAGGTTGTTGAGGGACGTCGTCGACAGCCTAAACAACAACGCCCAGTCATTGTTGGTATGGGAAATTATGATGAGCTCAAAGCAACTGAGAAGACTAGGCATATTCAAGCTTGGAATTTTAATATCGAGACTACGACTGAACAGGTGCAAAAGTTCCTTCAGAAAATTGCGACTGCAAAATACACTGTAGTGAAGCGGGACATAAAGTCCAAATTGCATGCGTCATTCCTCATCGGAATACCAGATAGCGTATACGAGCAAGTAACGATGCCTTCAGTATGGCCGAAAGGGATAAAATATACCGAATGGTTTTTTCGTTCAGACCGGCGGCCCACCACCGCCGCTCAGTTAGAATAGGAAATACGACGACGTCGGCGCAGCATGACTCATCAAGATTGAAGACTAATACGTTTGTAACGCCTTGCACATACACGAATGAAATGGGAAGTTTACGAATATGTCACCAAAATATCGCGTCTCTCAAAAACAAAACAAACCAACTGCAAGTGTTGTTGCAATCACAGTTAGGTTGCGAAATTCTCTGTATTTGTGAACATTGGTTGCGAGCACATGAACTTGTATGCATTAATTTAGATAACTTTTCGTTGGCATCTTATTACTGTAGGCCAACTATAGCTCACGGCGGGACATGTATTTATATTAATAATAGGTTAATTAACGAGTGTAAACATCTTGACTACGTTACTGAATTATCAGTAGAACAGGTGTGTGAAATATCGGCGGTCGAGCTATTATCGAAAAAAATTATAGTAGTTTGTATATACCGTTCTAACTTAACGAGTTCTCTAAATTTTTTCCCGGTTCTCGAAAGTCTGCTTAACAAGCTGAATGACACTAATAAAGCCTATATAATTGTAGGTGATGTAAATTTGGATACAAGTGGAGCATTATGTAGTGATCATAAAAAATTAAATGATATTTTATCGATGAACAATTTAAAAAATATTGTCGATTTCCCTACTAGAGTAACTGACATGACAAGCACTAGCATCGATCACGTCTATGTGGGATGTGAGCAGGCACGTGTTTCGCGAGCCGAACCAGTACGAACTCACGTGAGTGACCATTACGCCGTGCGCGTAGTGTTGCCGTGCGAGCCACGGGCCGCACCCGCGCCCGCCAGGCTCGGCCGCTCATACACACAAGCAAATAAGTATAACTTTATAACATCCATTGGGCGCATTGACTGGGACTCAATATTATGTAAGCACCTTGGAACACCAGAAAAGCTCGCTACAGCTATGACAACAATATTACAAAATAAAATTGACGTGTGTTTTCCTTTGACTCAGGTGCCCACGTCAATCAAAAAAGATTCGTGGGTATCCGCCGAATTAATTGATTTAAATAATTTACTATATGACATGAAAAATTTAAGACAGAAGTTCCCGAATAATACAGACCTAATTTTAAAAATTAATGAATTCCAAAATAAGTACAATGAAATGTTAAAAACCGAGAAAAGTAAATTTTATTGCAATTCCATAAGTAAATCAAGTAATATTATTAAAGCTATGTGGAGCGTAGTGAACACAGAAACAGGTAAATCAAGGCGGTTCCGTGACTACACAGAGATTCTTACGCAACCTGACGGCTCCAGGTTTTGTAACAAGGTAGACGCAGTAAATGCTATGAATGCTCAATTTGTGAGTGCAGCAGCAACTTGTGGCGCTCCGCCTGCCGACATTGCTTTGGCAAAATGCGCCCTAACAAATGCCCGCTTTCCTGCAGATCGTTCTATACTACTGAGACCTTTCTCCGAGAGGGAGGTTTTCAAAATCTTGACTACAGGAGTGGCGAACAAAACAACTAAGGACGCATACGATATATCGATATCGCTCCTTCGCGATGCAGCAGCCCAATTGGCCTATCCCTTATCCTGCTTGTATAATCAGTGTCAAAAATACGGCACTTACCCCTCAACGTTGAAAAACGTAAAAGTGTCGCCATTGTACAAGGGAAAAGGGAAACAAGAGGACATTAACAACTATAGGCCAGTATCGATCATACCCGGGATCGCCAAAGTGTTCGAGCACGGGCTCAGTTCGAGGTTGGTCGATTACCTGGCAGCATGTAATGCACTCTCGGATAGACAGTACGCCTATCGCAAGGGCAAATCTACAACATGCCTGGCGAGCGAAGTAGTGAGACGCATCATGGGGGCCCGCGAGGGCTTGCAGCAGGTTGCAGTAATATGTTGTGACCTGTCTAAAGCTTTCGACGTTGCAGACCATAGCGTTCTATCTGCGAAGATGGAGCACTACGGAATCGAAGGGGCACCACTACAACTACTCACTGATTTTATGACAAGTCGAAGTCAGGTAGTTGTGGGTGAAGGAGGCAGAGTGAGATCTAAACCGCTTCAGACCCACATAGGAGTGGCGCAGGGCTCATCATTATCTAATATAATGTTCTCCCTTCTTTTGAACGATCTGCCTGAAAACGTTGGAAATGGTCACGTATTGATGTACGCTGATGATGTTGCCGTGATTGTGAGCGCACCTTCAATGGAACAGTTGGAGGTCAGGATTAACAAGGCATCATCAGATTTAAATGACTGGTTTAAAATTAATGGGCTAATTTTAAATATTAAAAAAACACACTACATGTGCTTTAATTTAGCCGGCCGCAACCAGAAGCCTATTAGCGTGAGAATTGGCGACACAGAAATTGCTCATGTTAAGCAAACTACATTTCTAGGTTTCTAATTGGATAGTGCTTTAAAATGGGACATCCACATCAACAAACTGTGTGAAAAGGTCGGAAGTGCGTGTTTTGCGCTGTGGCGGGTGTCTGCTGTCCTCCCCACAGAAATGGTACGCAACTGCTACTTTGCCTCTGTGCACTCGCTCATACAATACGGCATCGAGCTCTGGGGACGCGCCGCTGATTGGGAGCGCGTCTTTCGAATGCAAAAAAGAGCTGTACGAGCTATGTTGCGAGTGCCACAAGATACTCCTGCGAAGCCTCTATTTCAGTCGTGGAGGATCTTGACAGTTCCGTCTCTGGTGATCCTGCAGGCTGCCATTTATGCAAGAAGGCACTTGGAGGACTATTCTAGGCTTGGGGATGGTCACAAATACGCCATAAGAAACGCCCATCGGATACGAGGAGTTTCACGGCGGCTCACGAAGTCTTCGAAGCTGTTGCATGTCATGGCACCGACTGTATATAACAGGTTGCCAGAAGATGTTCGGAACGCCACTTCCGAAAACTTGTTTAAAGTTAAAATTAAGAAATGGCTTGTTAAGCAGGCTTTTTATACATATGACGAATTTATTGAAATGAGAATTACTTAATCGTATGTACGCTATTTTGACATGAATTTATAATAATTTAATTTATTATCCTTAAATTAATTACTATTTCTATTGACATTTATGAATAATTAATTTTATTTTATTTATTTTTACTTTTTGACTATTATTTTTAAATATGATTATTTTTACATTGTTCTGACCTGTAATAATTATTTACCAATAAAATGAATATGAATATGAATATGAATAGTAAGAAAGATAGAGCCCGTCGGAATTTTAACACAGGTGCTGACAGGACATGGCGGCTTCTCTGCATATTTAAACGATTATAAATGTAAAGATAGCCCGGACTGCATATGTGAGCCGGGCAAACTTGAAAATGTACTGCATGTCCTGTCAGAATGCCCTGTCTATAGCTTGGAGAGGTACGAGGCAGAACACAAAATAGGATGTCTTATCACTGTAAATAATATTTGTAAGATTGTAAATGACAAAGACATCCGAGATGTTTTCATCGAATTTTGTGTTCAAGTAGCAAGTAAGGTTATAAATAAAAATAAATGTTAAATGTAAATATTTGTGTATTTGACTTAGGATAGTTTACTATACTTATGCTTTGTGACTTTATTTTTACCTTTGTATTAAAATTGTGTGTTTTTATATTAGACTAAGATTATTTGAAATAAAGAATTAACTGAAAAAAATATTTGCACACAATTCTCTGATTATGTCAGAGACGCGACACGCTGGCCGGGCCTTCGCGCCCGGTATAAAAAAAAAATAAAAAAAAAAAAACCTAACCTAACCTAACCTAACTGTGTAACAGTATAATACTGACTATAAATGTATTCCCAGTGTAAGTATGTATAAGTGACAAATATTAGACCAATAAGCTGTATTATTATAAATAAGGTGTTTTTTTATAATAGACTAAGTATAATGTAAATAAATAAAATGTCTAGTTTGAATAAAATAATTGTACCCGCATCCTAAATCTCTGATCAAGTCAGAAACGCGACAAGCTGACCGGGCCCAAAAAAAAAAAACCTAACTAACCTAACTTAACCGATATCCGGTCCATAACTCCTATGGCGTTTTACCATCTACTGTCCGATTATGCAAATATACGGCTGTTGGCATCAACATACATTTCGCCTTCTCAATTATGGTTCTGTTCTTCCTTTTGCATAAACCTATGTTCTAAGTTCCCTTTCTTCTGAAAAAAAATCTGAGTCCATTACCTATTAATGAAACAACCGTGTGCATTCAAACCACAGACTAACCATATTTATTGAAATAACACATTCCATACATGGTTACGCTACATGAAAACAGATGTCGCTACTTGTAACATACGTGAACATATTACAATATTTTGATATCCTTACATAACATTAATACAACCGGTGCACTACGCTCTTACACAATTTGCAAACATTTTACTAAAAAATAAATATAAGAAAATTATTATTGAATTCTCATTGTTTTATACAACTTGGAAAGAAAACAAAAAAGAAAAAAACCGAACTGTTATAACGTTTACTTACACACTTATTATTTCTCAAATATTTAGGCACATTATCTTTAGAAAACTAGATGTTCATAGTATAAATAAAGGTGGATTTTTATATTATACCAAAGAAAGAGCATAAGAGTAATAAATAAAATAATAATTTCAAATCCGGTAATTTTTTATTTTTATTTATTTAACATTTTCTATGTTGCTGGATAAAATGTAGTTGGATTCCTTTACTAACATATTATTTTATAGACATGAGATACTACCATACATTAAGAAAAAAATGCTAGTTATGAATTAATGCAGTTTCCCAATACAACGCTTCAATAATTAGCCTGGGCTGCTCCGGTAATTAACACCCGTGCTTGAATATGGAACGACCTAGGGAATAATTGTAGCGGGAAGCAAATCCAAAGTATCGCATTTGGCTAAGACGAGGATCCCATGCGACGATCAGCGGTGTGGAGTAGTTGCCGTGGCGCACCTCCAGCGTGCCTGAAACAATAATATGTCCCTTGTATACAGCGTACAAGCGTGTGGGTGTTACTTAGCGAAGGGTGATGGACCAGTTTTACAATCTAGGTACATCTCCGGTCGCAACATCAGGTGTGATAGTGGTCAAATAAATGCTTGCCTTTCAGATAGCACTAAAAATATCACTTGAACCAATAAAGCAACTTTAGTTTTGTCTCAGTTTTACCATTAATAGGAAAGTTTAATGGTGTAACTGCTTAACCGCTTTCTTGCGACTACATTATGTAGTCGCAAGTACCTAAGTTAATATAATTTCTGTAATAGTAATTTAGGTGTTTTAATATGTATGAAAAAATGCGCCGCCCAGTATCTAGCCTGGTTCTTCTCGAGATGGTTGTAATTATGCGAATCTGGCAGTAGAGTCAATAACTTTCATGAGTGCCTTTTCGGGGCCCATATGAATAAACGATTTTAAAATTTTAAAACCGGTTGACGGCCGATTAAACCGATCATTACTATATTGTTGCTCCTAAAATAAACTATTCCTAATTGAAATTAAAATATTATACACCGAACGAAGCTATGTCTCTAAGCGGTTCAACACTTTATTCGGCTGTCTTTTAGAGGCATTCAGCGTCTAAATCGTATAAGTTAATAACTTCAAATTCTAAGAGAGGATGTAAAACCACAGTAATTTAATCCACTCTTAATAATATGTATATTGTTTATAATATTGTAGCACATTAATGATCTGCTCAAGCCCGGTATTTTTGGGTACGCAGACTAAAGGACATTTCTTTTTTTTTTAATTACAGATAGGTAAGCATTTGGCCGCTATCTCACCTGATGGAAAGTGACGATGCGGCCGAAGATGAAGCATGCTTACCTAGAAGATACCTATTCAGTCTAGACTTGAAGACTCCCAGATTATACTGTTCAGGGAACAAGGATGCGGGCAGTGAGTTCCACACCTTCGCCGTACGGACAACAAATGTTGAAGCAAAACGCTTTTGTAGAAAGATACATGTTTGATGCCCGAGCAGGCGGGGAACAAGTACAGTCCCATAGAGAGGCTATAGTGAAATTTCCGAACTTGAGTATTAAAGGTATATCCGACTGGGGTGACGCCAATCTGGTCAAGCTCAATGCATATCTCAATGTGTCTAAAACTCAAACGTTATTTACCGCGGCCTTGAACACAACACACTTAAAACGGCACCGTCCCGACCACCGAGAAATGTACTGTTGGAGCTCGGAGATTGCCGATTTCCGAGCCGTCTGCTCGAGGGTTCGGTGGCCTTACACCCGCTGCCGGAACCGACGTCGGGGCCAAACTGACGAGCAGACGTCGGCTGAAGAGCTGGGTGGCAAAGCTGCAAAGCTGAAGCTGCAGCTGGCTATCTGCCGGGCCAAGTCCTAGGCTTGGGACGAGGCCCTGGTGGGACTAGTCACAGACCCTTGGGGGCGACCGTACAGGGCTGCCCGGAAAAAGTTCCAGGGTCGTACGCCCCCTATCGCGGAGTCCCCGGAGCCACAACTTCTAAGCGGGATGCTGGGTGGGCTCTTCCCCGGAAGCAGAAGCGGCTCGTAAGGACTGCTCACGGGGGAGGTTCAAGCCCCACAAACCCCCCTCCTTCACCCCTGGGAAGGAAGGGAAGTGCTATGCATCTTCCCCCCATAAAAAAAAAAACATTGGCCCATACTTCGAATCTTGAGTAAAGCTAGCTGCAATTAAACTTGGCATTTTAGCTAAGGTCTAGAAAGGTCAATTTTGGTTGATCTACCTCATATCCGCTCGAAGCGTTTTGCTTCTACATTTATCATCCGTACAACGAGTCCGAGTCTTTATTTCCCGAACATTATAATTTGGGAATCTACAAATGTAGAGTGAATAAATATCTTCTAGGTAAGCATACTATATCGTCAGCCGCATCATCACTTTCAATCAGGTGAGATAGCGGCCAAATGCTTACGTAACTGGCGAATAAAAATCTAATTAACTCTGGGCCACAGCTCAGAACCAAATTGACAATTAATATTATTAAAATATGGCTATCTCCGAGTGATACATTAAAATATGAAAGGGGCATCCATACACATAAATAAAGGGTAAACGGAATTATATACGGCTTCTTACTATTGTGTAGGATACTTATGTAACTTACCATCGGTTATAGTAAGGGCGACGCGCATGTACCCAAAGGAGGAGAGGCCGGTTTCGACGGGGACTCGTTGCGTTATATTCCAAACGCCTGCCTCGCTTACATACAAGTACGATTCAGATTTTAGAATGGCTGCAAAACATTAATATATTGTTATTATAGTATGACGTGGAAAATAAAAATATATTCAAACGACTTGTCCATAAACACTACCTAAGAGAGATTTATCCAGTTCTTAATTCTTAATTTCCTAGTAGATCCAATAGTATTAATATTACTATTTTTCTTTTACATATTCTTCATATTATTAAAAAAAAATATCTATGTACATATATTATTAGTTTAAATATGTAATAGATTGTATATGTATGTGTATATATTGTATATATATACATATAGTAAATATGTATATCTAAATATCTATAATTTAGAATAGACATATATATTATTTATATATATATCCTAAAATATTTATAATACATTTGGTTATTTTGTTTCTGCCGCACACCCACCGCTTTACTTTCACGGCCAGGATGGCTGGTAGAGAATGCTATTTGGCATTAGGCCATTCCCTGTACTCTGTTTTGTGCAAAATGATTAAATAAATAAATAAATAAGTTGAAGCTAAACTATCTAAGCAAGTTACGGTAGAAAAATATTAACGTGTTTACATTCACAGCCCCACACTAAGTTCAATGACTTGTATGGTGGGGCTAAAATTCACACAACCTTCATAACATTCTTCAAAGCCAGAAATACAAATTTATGACTAGGACTAAGAAATACAAATTTATGACTAGGAATCAAACCCGGTGCTTTAAAGGCAAACGCTCACCTAACTACGCCAGCGGGCAGTGCAAAGTTTAATGATAAGTTATAACCGACAAAACAAATAGAAAGGCGATTCTATATCCTCCTTCTTATTTACGTTGGTTCAAAACGTAGAAGCATGCCGGATTAGGTAGTAACTGTTACTTATTCTTTGCCCTATCGTTTTCACCCTGAGATAATTACATATAACGATTTCTCCTAGGCTAGGTCCAAATTATATGGAGTAAAGGGCAAATTGTATCTACGTGAACTACGTAAGACGACGAAATAGTTATTTTGATAAGATTATTGAATGCGTAAAAAAAGCCAACATAACAGAACCTGTTATTTTTTCTTTTTTTTTTCATGACAGATAAGTAAGCATTTGGCAGCTATCTCACCTGATGAAAAGTGACGATGCGGCCGAAGATACACGCTTACCTAGAAGATACCTATTCACTCTAGACTTGAAGACTCCCAGATTATACTGTTCGGGAAACAAGGATGCGGGCAGTGAGTTGACAAAGAAAAGTATTTTTTCTGAGCTAAATATACATGTTAGATATAGGCTTCCCCGGACTTTTTTGTAAATCTCATACATTGTATTCATCTATGTCTAACTGTTTAGTCAGCGTACGCCGATAAAGCGGCCAGTTAGCAAATTTTTCTCCGACTTGTCTTACGAATATTATTATTTCGAATTGATAACTGACTTTTATCCCAACTAAACATAGCCGACACTAAAGACACTCAAGAATAATGTAGCTATCTATTAGTTAAAGAAATTTTAGAATCGGATCAGTAGTTTCAGAGATTACCTTTTATATACACACACACTTTGCCTCTTAATAATATTAGTATAGATTACCAATATAAAAATATAGTCCGTGGCTACGATCAAGAAGCTGTTCCCGCGACAGGTAGATCCACGCCTCGCCGTCTCCTCTGACTGCGAGCCGAAGGCGCTTTCGCGTCAGAGGACACATTCTTTGCAGAGATCGCGCTTCGCCAGCGCGAGCGCCCGCGCACTTGCCCCCGGCTACACGAGACAGAGGGTGAAGCTGCACAGTGGTTATATCGCGCAAGTCGGGCACTATCTCCACTTCACACTCGCCCCAGTTAAATTCTACCTCCTCTGTGAACAAAAAGATCATTAAAACTAAATCCACCAACACAATTATAACACAGGTATGTCACTTCAACAGGGCGTGTGTGGAAGTGTGTAAGTATGTTTGTTCCCATACCTCCCATCCCTTTTCACGCTTTAACGGCTGAGCGGATTTGGATGAAATTTAGAATGTACATAGAGTATACCAAGGATTAACACATAGGCTACTTTTTAACTTGATAATAGCGGGCGAGGCCGTGGGGCACGGCTAGTAATAATCTAACGTACACATTAAAAATGTAGTCCTGAGTATTTTCATTTCTTTACCGACTTCAAAATAGGAGGAGGTCCTATGTTCGACTGTATGTTTTTTTTTATGTATGTTCACCGATTTCTACCCCATTTGTGGACCGATTCTTAAAATATTTTTTTTTGTTTGGTAGATTATACTTCAGAGGCCCATATACATTATATTTAAATCGATGAAGGCGATACCAAAATATAAGCGGTGAAGTCAGTTTTTTAGGCTTTGCTTAAATTATTTTATAAATGATTTGATACTGTTAGGTACCTAATAGGACGTCAAAATGTATTCAGATATTGCCACAGTTTGTGTCATAATTAATATATCCCTTTTGTAATCTTATCTGACATTGTTATTATTATTTAAGTAATGTAAAATAAAATATATCACATAATAATATGCAAATATTATTAAAAGGTAAAGTTTTTTGTAAAAGATAATCTCTCTAACATAACTGGATGTTAAAATATTTACCAAAATTAAATATTTATTTTAAATGTCAAAACATTTTGTTAATTATTTATATTAATATTACCGAAATATTTTTAAGCTATTGCATAGCTTCTATCGCGGGCCTTGAGCGTGGAGACCTAATGCAGAAATTCCGTAACGAAAAAACCTAACACCCCCCACTCTAGCGACTTCACAAAAAGTTTTCAATCACGTTGAGATGCGAACTCCGTAGTGATGCATTCGATTCAGTATCTAATACCAATCGGCTACTGAGTCTTCTAATTATAACTTCGAAATTAGCGTATAGGTTTTGACGTTTACGTTTTTAAAGTAAACGTCAAGATCTATATGCTTATTTCGAAGTTATAGTTAGAAGGCTCGGTAGCCGATTGGCATTGGATACTGATTCGTATGCATCAGTACGGGGTTCGCATCTCAACGTGACCGAAAACTTTTTGTGAAGAAAAATGAAACTGAAAAATAAAAAATGCTATGCAATAGCTTTACCGCGGCAGTCCCCGAGTGCCACACGTCTTTTTTTAATGATTATTCTAGATATAATATTATATTCTTATTTATTAATGTTGAACTCTTTACCTGACGAGCCATTTACAACTTTATCCATGTAAAAATATAACGTTATCATTGTCATTACACAAATTAAACTATTATTCTGCATCGTTATTATTGTTTTCGTCGTTAAATTTAGACTACACCTCACTCGAAAAGAAAAATTTAAACTAATACAAAAAACGAACACAGCTAAAAGTATATAAATTATCTTGCTTATTATGGAAGTAGATGTACCAGAGTACATCTACTTCGTTAATAAGCAAGATAAATATACTCCAAAAATATATCCAAGCAGACTTGGACCTTGTTATTATATACTCAATTTTATCACCATGCAACAAGGTTAATTTAAAAATTATATGTTTCCTTACTATATAAACGTAAAAATATAATTTGTGTTTGTTTGTACCTGATTCCTTCTCGTTTAGCTTGTAAATTGTTTAGGAATTATTAATTGACGAGTCTAATACTACTTCTTGATAATCTGCTTCGTCAACATAATGATTATAGCAAATTATACAATGACATATATTATGCTGGCACGGCTTATCGGTGTCGAGACGGAAAAATACTCAGCTATTTTTGCCGACCTTTACAATAGATAGTTTAGATTACTATGTGTAACGCGACGTCTTATGCCTGCCAAGACAACCAAGGCCGCTAGCCAGCCAGCCGGCAAGCCAGCCAGCAATGTCATTCAGCCTGAGCCAGCAGTATCAAACCAAGCCAAATTCAAATTAACCTCCACAACTAATAACCACCAACTCAGCAAATCCTGCTGTTGATTGGTCGCCGACATCACCGTAGTCTACCAGCTTCCATTACTTATTATGGTGGAGGTAACGTTTTAAATAGTCAAGGTTCTCATTCTTACTGCACACTAACTTAAAACGAAACTCTTTTCGATTACTAAAAAAAATAAATTATTTCGATTATCTTCAAAAGTTTTAACGTCTACCCCCCACGTGGTCTACTGGACGTCACGGACGTAAGAATAAAAAAAAGAAAAATAAATTAAGAAGCGACGCACACAATCTTAATACTAGATATATGCATAAAATTACAGTGCGCGCAATTAGATTAAGCAAAACGAATAAATCTTTTATGGCAAATGGGGTTAGATTTTACAATAGAATTCCTAAAATCGTAACTGAATTACCACTGGGAAAGTTCAAATCTGTAATAAAACGGGCATTAATTAAGAAAGCTTATTATAAGACTATAGACTATATTAATGACAAGGTTGCATGGAGGCAAACTGCACAGGCTCTTTCTAGCGACTACCACAATAACACCTAGGTTAAGTTTTGGGGGTTCATGTTGCTCACGTCCGTAGGATTTAGCCCTCGATGTCCTACACGTGACCCCTGGGTGGCGCCAAAGGAGCAACTAGATAAGTGGTGGGAGGCTTCGGCCGCCGGCTTACGTACCACCCCCCGGACAAAGTCATGATGCCAAGCGATTCGCGTTCCATCATGATGTTCGGGCTAGCCGTTCCGAGGAAGGACTGGGTTTAGTTGCGAAGCTCGCTCAGACTGGAATTGGCACAATTACGCTGCATCGGGTTACCAAACTCGGAGAGCAGCGGGATCCGAGGCACGGTTCTCCGCTGGCCGACCGCAGATAGTAGGGGGCCCAAGTAGTGAGCTAGCCACTCATGAAAGGCTGCCCCGCCATCTAGCGAAAAATCCCAGGAGTGCGCCATCGTGCCGGTTGGCGACCGGACGAGAGGACCCGATGGACATTCTTGGGGGGGCTCGGGCGTCCCCGCGGTCTCCGGTTTGGTGCCCCATTGTTGTAGTGAATTGTTGTGTGCTATGAGTCGACGAGTAGCGCCGCGACCCATCTCTAACCTCCTACCAAGCCACTAAATATGAGGAACAAACTGAAAAATAAAACGGTTAGACAGCGGAAGCACGTCCTCTCCCTGCAAGTGCACCTCTCTAATATTCGAGGCTTGCACTCCAATGTCGTTCCGGTCCACTACCACCTAGAGACCGATAAACCGCAACTACTGTTCCTCACGGAGACGCAGATCAGATGTCCAGCTGACGCGTCGTACCTAGCATACCCAGGCTACACCCTTGAGCATAAATTCAAGTCACGCTCGGGTGTCTGCGTGTTCGTGCGCGATGACATCTGCTATCGGCGTCTCCGTAACCTTGAAGACCCCAGCTTCTCGTCTATATGGATTTTGGTGGATACAGGCATAGAGAAAATTCTCTATGTTTGTGTCTACCGTTCGCACACTGGAGATGCGGAGACAACCAGGCTCATTACACACCTCAGTGAGGCGGCCGACGTGGCGCATCAGAGGTATCCTTCTGCCGAATTAGTATTTCTGGGGGATTTTAATGCCCACCACCAGGAGTGGATATTCCCATACCAGATTACTGACCATGCTGGGAGAGAGATGCGCAAGTTAGCCTTGACGCACAACCTCACCCAGCTGGTCCAAGAGGCAACAAGGATACCGGATGTTGATGGCCACACAGCCAATTGCTTGGACCTTCTGCTGACCACAGACCCAGACCGTTACTCAGTGTCGGTTACATCACCACTTGGTAGCTCCGACCACTGTATGGTAAAGTCTGTATCAGTCCATTCCCCGCCCGACCCCAGCCCAGAAGGCACTCGGCGGATATGGCGATACAAGTCAGCAGATTGGGATGAGATGCGTTCATTTTATGCATCTTATCCTTGGCGGCAAGTATGCTTTTCTTCTAGCGATCCCTCTGCATGCGCGGATGCTGTGGTGGAGGTTTTGCGTCAAGGTATGGAATACTTTATTCCATTCTCAGACATACCTCTGTCCAGCAAAGCTCGTCCTTGGTTTGGGGCCGACTGCAATAGCGCAGTAGCGCTAAAACATGAGGCCTACACCGCTTGGGCTGATGCTCGAATCTGTAAAGCTAAGGACATTCGTGAAAAGAAGAAAGCCTTCAACAAAGCTGCCAAGTCCTGCAAGAAGGTTCTAAAGAAGGCTCGTTTCGACCACATTAGCCGAATAGGGGCCAAACTTGCTTCTTATCCCGCAGAGAGCAAAGCATTTTGGTCCCTGGCTAAATCGGTTGAAGCGAACTTCTGCCGTCCCTCACTGCCTCCACTGCTGAAGCCTGATGGGTCACTGGCTCACACCGCAAAGGAGAAAGCTAACTTGTTTGCTTCACTCTTTGCGGAATCTTCTCGTCTAGATGCTGGTAGCGCTGTGCCTCCGAGTTTATCTGTCTGCGAGTCGTCCATGAAGGAAATCCGCATTCGACAGATAGATGTACGGAAAGCGCTGCGCAATCTGGACGTGAACAAGGCCAGTGGCCCTGATGGCATACCAGCCGTAGTTTTGAGGACATGTGCGCCTGAGTTGACTCCAATTCTGACACGCCTGTTCCGCCTCTCTATGGAGACTGGTCAAGTACCGAAAGATTGGAAGTCTGCCAACGTGCAACCTGTGCCCAAAAAGGGAAGTCGTGCCGACCCGGCCAATTATAGGCCCATCTCAGTCACGTCCATTATCTGTAAGACAATGGAACGTGTACTGAACAAAAAGCTCCTTGGCTATCTTGAAGCAAATGATCTTTTGAGTGACCGGCAATATGGGTTTCGCCAGAACCGGTCAACAGGAGACCTTCTTGCATATGCCACTCACATATGGAGCGAGGCCTTGGAGAAACACGGCGAGGCACTTGCAGTCTCGCTTGACATTTCCAAGGCTTTTGACAGGGTTTGGCATGATAGCCTTATTGGCAAGCTTCCAGCCTATGGTTTACCTCCCGATTTATGTATTTGGATATCTGACTTCTTGAGGGAACGATCGATTCGAGTGGTTGTTGACGGCTGCTCGTCCGATCTAATGGTAATTAATGCCGGGGTACCTCAAGGGTCTGTTCTTTCGGCAACGCTCTTTTTGCTTCACATCAACGATTTGCTCAAGCCCGGTATCTTTGGGTATGCAGATGATAGCACTGTTGTCGAAAGATACGTATCCAATGCACGAGCTGGCGAGGTACAAGTCCAGTCTCTCAGAAAGGGGATGATAGACCGATTAAATTCGAGCTTGTTGGCCGTGGCCGAGTGGGGCGATGCCAACTTGGTTCGTTTTAATGCGTCTAAAACACAGGCGTGTCTTTTCTCCGCTAAACGGAGACCTTTTCACCTGTCTCCGACTTTCCAGAATGTACCAATACCGATAGCAAATAAACTCGAGCTTCTTGGCGTTTCCTTGTCGTCGAGCCTAAACTTTGGTACTTACATCGAAGCCAGAGCTCAGCTGGCTGCTAAGAAACTCGGTATCCTCGCAAAGGTTAGACAGTACTTCACACCGGGGCAGCTTCTTAATTTGTATCAAGCTCAAGTCCGATCGTGTATGGAGTACTGCGGCCACTTGTGGGATGGATCCGCAAAGTACCAGCTTGAAGCTCTTGAGTCCATCGACCGACGAGCAAAAAGACTCATTGGCGATGATAAGCTGGTCGAGTCCAAATTGCTGAGTCTCGGTCACCGACGTAAGGTCGCGAGCCTATCGGTATTCTATCGTATACATTTTGGAGAGTGTGCGCAAGAATTATACGAGTTAATTCCAAGTAGTCCATTTTACCATCTAACAACAAGACAAACTGTCAAACGTCATCCATATATGGTTGACATACCTCCAATTCGCTCGAAGCGTTTCGCTTCTACGTTTATCATCCGTACTGCGAAGGAGTGGAACTCATTGCCATCGTCTTTGTTCCCCGAACGGTACAATCTGGGAGTCTTCAAGTCAAGAGTGAATAGGTACCTTCTAGGCAAGCATGCTACATCTTCGGCCGCATCATCACTTTCCATCAGGTGAGATTGTGGTCAAATGCTTGCCTATCAGGCATAAAAAAAAAAAAAAAAAAAAAAAAGAAAATTATGTATTAGAAATTAAGAATGTTTAAAAAAAAAATGAATGAAAAAAAATGCGCCACCGAGTTTCTTGCCAGGTTCTTCTCGAGATAGCTGTAATCTTGCAATAGATTCATTAACTTTCATGAGTGCCTCTTTGGGGCCCATGTGAATAAACGATTTTGATTTTGATTTTGTTTATTTTTTTCGACAGCTTTTCAACATTCAATCACCAGTTCTCGGTTAAACAACCGTGAGTTTGGTGAACGCAGACCTTATCTTTTGTTGAGCTGGGCAAAGTTTCGGAAGAAAATAGTAAAAGCATAAGGTAATTAAACTACACTTATTGATGTGGGTGTTTAAATCTGTAAGACTCAGTTTTCGATGTACGAGTTAAAATTTTGCCTGCCTGTCATGTTTTGATACATTATTATTAAAAATAGGTCTAAAAACAGTGCCTTTGAATCGTCCTACAAATTTTTTTTTGTCTCGATTGGCAAGCGTTTGACCACTTTCTCACCTAATGATTTTAATTTCTAACATAAATCTTTATAAAAAGGGTTTCGTATTCTATTTGCTATATACTTTTCAACGATAACTCACACGAGCAGGAAAAATTTTGCTCCTTACTTATGTGTATACTTATAGTGCCCCTTAATATTATCATTTATGTCGTTTTAATTGCCATTTCTGGTTTAAGGCCATACCTTTACATATTCTTTGAAAATTTTAAGTTATTCGCTTTTACAAGCGAATAATTTCGTTTATTATTTGGTGTAGGCGCTAAATTCCTCAACGGACGGACAGAGAAAGTACTGAACTACCCAAGACAACAAGGAGATCTCGCTTCGCTCGATGAAATATATTTATCCATAAGAATGTTTTGTTACAGTCAGAGCCGGCAGCATAAGCATTGTAACAGATGATTAGTTTACTATCGTGATAGCTTCACACAAAACGGAATAAGGTTATCGCTTCCCTGATAACCTTTGCACGCTATTTATAACTAAACCAATGTTTTGGCCACACTTGCGACGATAGTGTCATTATATATCTAACAAGACATATTCATTACAAGTTTATTGTTCTTGTTAGTAAGTTGTACTTTTAGTGCGCAGGAATTATACGAGTTAATTCCACCTAGTCCATTATACCATCTAACAACAAGACAAACTGTCAAACGTCATCCATATATGGTTGACATACCTCCAGTTCGCTCGAAGCGTTTCGCTTCTACGTTTATCATCCGTACTGTGAGGGAATGGAATTCATTGCCTTCGTCTTTGTTCCCCGAACGGTACAATCTGGGTGTCTTCAAGTCGAGAGTGAATAGGTACCTTCTAGGCAAGCATGCTACATCTTCGACCGCATCATCACTTTCCATCAGGTGAGATTGTGGTCAAATGCATGCCTATCAGATATAAAAAAAAGTAACAATAATTATAGGATGTTGAAGATAACGCGGATATAAGCTTAAGTACCCAGGCAACTGAGCAATTGAGAGGGCTTTGGACGACGCGATTCTGCGATATCGCTTCACACCTGTACCTACCTGACTATAGCCCGCGCCTTCCACGCATGCTCACGAATAAACGCAACCTAGCGCTTATGGGTGCCCTAAACACTTTGCTTGCACCATATTTAGGAGCTAGCGAAGATCTAACTGATACTCACTCAAATCTCTACTGGGGCCATTGCAGCGTGTCGCGTGGCTCATGTTAAGTTCCCACACGCTGACCGAGCACCGCGAACGGTTAGATGTGTCCCCGCGTGGCAAGTGCGATTTAAGCGCCGTATTAGTACGTTCAGGACTTTCATTGCTAAGCTAATTTGTATCAGTAGAGGGAATAATCGCCCCCGAGTCATGCGTTGCGTGAGCCAGGCATCATAGATTAAAAGTGACCAAAGGAATGTGTACCGAAGATGGTAGAGGGAATTTTAGACCCATCACGTGCTTGCCTACTCTGTACAAGCTCCTTACATCCATTCTGAGAACTAACATAAATTCGCATATTTTGGCGAACAATAGTTTTTAGCTCCCGCTCAGAATGGATGTAGGGTTGGATCTCGTGGTACTAAGGAGCTCGTCCTCGTAAACTCGACCATTTGCCAACAAGTTCGGGTAGATCTCTTGACTGCTTGGATTGACTACAAGAAGGCCTATGATTCGATGCCTCATAGCTGGCTTAGGAGAATTTTAGAGTTGTGTAAAATTGATACAACTCAAGTCTTTTTTGTTCACGTGTATGGGACAGTGGACAACTAACAGTCCTTCGTCATCCAGAATAGCCCTTGTGGTTTGCAGGACTTTATAAGAATAGAGCGAGGGATGTTCCAGGGCTGCAGTCTTAGTACCCTATATGGTTTTGTCTCGTTCTGAGTCCTCTCAGCACTTTGTTGAAGGATTCTGGGCGAGGTTACCGACTTCGGAGAGAAGGAGATATTATTTTCAACTTTTGGACATGGATAACCTTAAGCTGTTTGCACCGGTACGCCAAAATTTGGTGGACCTACTGAAAATCACTGAGAATTTCAGTAGCGACATTAAAATGGATTTCGGTGTAGATAAGCGCGCGGTCTTGAATGTGTAACGGGGGAAAATCGTTAATTCTGCGAGTTTAAAACTTTCTAAACAATTACTCTTCCGTCTCCCTCCGTAGTCGAAACCTATAAAATACCTTGGTATTTTCAAATCAAAGTTCCGAAGATAAAGCAGTGAAGTCGTTTTTTTTAGTTTTACTTGCGTTTAATAATTTCACTAAATTTTTCACAATATGGCGTCTTTTTTAACGTTTGTGTGTAAGTATGTTTGTTCCCTCTTCACGCTTCACCGCTAAACGGATTTTGATGAAATTTGGAATGTACATAGGTTATACCTGGGATTAACACATAGGCTACTTTTTGACTTGATAATAGCTGGCGAAGCCGCGGGGCACGGCTAGTACATAATATAATAATATGCTTATAAATACATAAATTAAGTAATGATTTATTATAGACTTTGTCAATTAATGTGAATAATGCGACTTCCCTTCTTTGTGGGCTAAACAACATTTGAATCCAAAATGTCGCACCTTTGCGGAAAGACTGTGATATTTCGAGAAAGTCGTTTTTTTTATTTTTTCAAATTTGAAACCGCCGCGTCGAGTTCTATTATCTCCAAAAACGTGGCATCGTTTGCCTGACAAACGGCTGAGGAATGAAAGAAAGAGACAAAATATCACACTGTAGCGTTGTCTCGTTCCGCAATCTAGATGGCTGCGACACTGTGACAGTCCAGTCGCAACCAGTTGCTCTAAAATTGAAGTGCTCCCGTTTTTCGGGGAGGACGTGTCATCACGACTTTATCACGTTTTATACGAAAAGGTAAGATGTTTTAGCTACAATATTATTGTTAAAAAAATGTGACATGTCGTACATGACACACTATTTAAGTTAATAATTGTATATTTTAGTTATGATACGTTCATGATATCACATTGTTCTGGTAAAAAAAAAAATATTTTGCGGGGATATCTTAATACGTTGAAAGTGATATATTTTTTTACATTAATGTTTTTTAGTTTGGGTTATATTTACGATGTTTCATTATTTTAGTAATTATTTCCTTTCGTAAAGAGTTAGTTATGATTTGTCACATTGTATGCGTTAATCCTTTTTTAATAATATGTATTGTTTTTGCAGATAGGGTCACGATCTAGGCGAATATTAGAACTGGCATCGATTAGAAACTATATTAATGGGCCTCCAATAATTAATCTGCAGAATGAACAGTCTTCTGAACATACAATTGACATCCCAGTGCAAAATGAGCTTTCCATGAATATTAGGGAAACAAACAACAACAGTAATATTATCGAAGAAAATGATGATGGAAGTATTTCCGAATGGTTATGTTTCGTTTCGTAATTATTTTAGTTTTCTCCCCAAGGAAATGAGTATTTCTGGTTCTGGTTGTGGATGTGTGTGTGATCTGAATGTGGGGCTGTGAATTTAAAAGCGTTTATGTTATGTTTTTCATTTTAAGATTTTAAATGTTATTAAAAAGGAAATAAATTTCAGTCACTTTAGGCCCTACTTCTGACTTCTGACTGAGAAAGAAATAAAAAAAGAATTGTACCAGACCCACCAAAATGAAAAGAATCTCGAATGGAGAAAGAAGAAGATTGAAGAGCAATGAGAATCTTTTTGTGGTTGTTTATGACTTACAACCGGTTTTTCAGTGCCCCAAAGGAAATACTTCTGTATTTTACTACAAATCAAAACGAAATGTTCTAAATTTTAATATTTGTGACCTTAAAAGTAACAAATTTGAATGCTATGTTTGGAACGAGACACAAGGCATATACATTACTGCTATACGCGATAAGACCGCCGATTGTATTACCACTAAAAAAAATCTATAATCTCTAAGAATTGTTTAGTTGTACACTTTGTAAACTGGTTATACAATAAAGAGTTTTGTATTGTATTGTATTGTGTAAGGCAAAATAACGCGTAAATAAAATTGCTACATGCATTTATCTTGATAAGATTTCAAACGCTTCGGATCGAGAAATTAACGAAGTATTTTACTCCGACAACTGCACTAGTCAACAAAAATATAAGTTCATGCTGGCCATGTACTATTATGCTGTGCAGAACTTGCCAAATATTAGGTCAGTCACTCACAAATTCTTTATAAAAGGTCATACACAAAATGAGAGTGACTCCGCTCTCAAATCGAACGACAGGTGACTAGACAATTAAGATCAGGATCCATATTTATCTATATACACCACAGAAGGATTTATTGGAGCAATAAAATCTGCTCCAAAAAAATCTGACCCGATGCGCGTTAACGAATTGTGTTTCGAAGATATTAAAGACTGGAAAATAGTATGCAATCAGATGTCTGTTTCATTTCAAAAAGATGAAAATGATAATGCAATCAAACTGGCTGAGATCAAAGTTATAAAATTTAAAAAACAATATCCTCAAGGTGTATATTTCAAAACATCCTATGCCGATGAACAATTTAAAAGGCCAATTATTAATAAAAAAAATAAAGATATTAAAAATATTGCACTCAATAAAGCATACACGAGAAAACTTGGAAAAATGATCTCGTGGATTTGGTAGCTCATAATCACATTCCAGGATTTTATAAATATTTTTTTTAATCTCTTTAGTCTTGTTTTACACGACAAAAATATTGGTGACCATTTAAATTGATTTAGTTTTACATTTACTTTAAGACTAAAAATTAGTTTACAAGTATTGATGTAGGATTTTTGTTGGAATAAAAGCACTTCGTCGTAGTAAATTGGCTTTATATTAAACAAAACTCCTATTGTTACAAGATGCGTCCGGCTTGTGCTCACAATCGTCTCCGTCTGCCCCTTCACTCATTCCTCGTTCATTCCATATCTTCATTCATAACTGTCTCATTCACTCATTTCACAATATCTTTCGTTCTACACTCGGCCATCCCTGCATTCATGTCTGACCCAGACTTAGTCTAAACCTAACCTTACATACACACTTACATCTAAGTTCTTAATACATAGTACACAATATCACCTACTACATATTACCGTTAATTATAAAAACAAATCAAATTTTTTTTTAACTTTAACTTACATAACAAAAGAAACCATAAATTAAGAAAATATGTGATGAATGAATGACAGTCATACTATAAAGTTATAGCATCAAAATCTTACATGTGGATCACAGATGATCAGGCCATGGTTTCATGTAGTCAGCTGATGTTGATGTTCGATTAGGCCCTTCTGCTGAACTGTCTATCTTCTCCACATCATAACGATCTTTGACCTTGACGGCCACCACTCTATATGGCCCTAAGAATTTCGGCTTCAGCTTCAAACAAGTTCCAAATTGCGTTCTCATAATAGCAACACATTCTCCTACTTTGTAGAGTCTGCTCTCTTTTCGCTTCTTATTATATGTCCGCTCATTTTCTTGCTGAACTTTCAAAATCTGGGCTTTGGCTGTTGCACGTAATTGCTCCCTGTCCGCCATATAAGCGTTACAATCTTCCTTCAACAGCATCTCGTATATTTGAATGTCATCTTTTGTCTTCATCTTGGTGCCTGTCATGAGTTCAAATGGCGTCATATCGATGCTGCGTTGATACGTGCTGTTCAAAGCAATTTGTACCCTGGCTACGTGCTTGTACCATTGACCTGGATCTGAAATGCAAAGCTTAGATAATATTGAAATGATGGTTCTATGGATCCTCTCCACCTGACCATTTCCTCGAGGGACTCCCGTCGTAATCATGATATGCTGAATTCTCTCTGATTCACAGTATTCTTTAAAATCATTACTAATGAAAGCCGCTCCACGATCTGTTATTATTCGTGCTGGATTTCCAAATGTCTGTTGATGAATTCTCAGCTTATCAAGAGTTTCTTTTGAAGTTGTAGTCTTCGTGGGAAATATCCAAACAAACTTTGTAAATGCATCTACTATCGTTAAAATATAGTTGTACATCTTCTTTGTTTCTGATAAAGTTCCAACATGGTCGCAATGTATTGTGTGCAATGGAATGCTTTCTTTTTCAATATTGTTCAGAAATCCTTCTTGCTTTCCTGCTTTCTTTGTAGCCAGAAGGCAGGGGATACATGTAATGATAAACTCATCTATCTTCCTTGACAATTCTGTGATGTAATAATCTTTTTTAATCATCTCAGTCATTTTTCTCTTCCCAAAATGTCCATTCAAGTGGACTCTCTTTATTATGTCAATATCCATTCCTTGTGGAATCACTATTTGTGTCCCTTTATGCAATATTCCATTTTCAATGCAGTAATCCAAATAAGGTCGCTCTTTTAAAATTTCAAAAACTACTTTCAGTCCTTCGTCTAATTCCTGAGCAATTTTTATTCTGTTATGCAGGTCTCTCGTTACCACCCCGACGAATGGTGCTCTACTTAGCGCATCAACATGCCTCATCTGCGTTCCAGTGCGATGCTCAATCTCATAATTGTACTCTTGTAGCAACAAGACCCATCTTGCTACTCTTGTAGTTAAATCTTTCTTCTTCAATGTTTGCTCGAAGGCTTGACAATCTGTAATGATTTTAAATTTAATACCATACAAATATGTTCGGAACTTCTTTACCCCTTCAATGATCGCTAAAGCTTCCAACTCATAACTCGTGTACTTTTTTTCTGCGTCACTAGTCTTCCGACTCATATAGTGTACTGGGTGTAACTGCCCATCATCGCCACTTCGCTGCAGTAGCACTGCCGCATAAGCCACCACAGAAGCATCTGTGTGTAATTCCGTAGGTAACTCGGTATCAAAAATTCTTAGCACAGGACTACTCGCTAACTTCAACCGAAGTTCATCAAATGCCTTTACATGAACCTCTTCAAAGACAAAATTAACATTTTTCTTCAATAGATCAGAATCAGATCAGAATAGATAAGTCCTAAAAAACTATGGAGTTGTTTGAGACTAGAAGGTTGAGGAAACCTTACCACAGCATCCGTTTTGTCTGGTGATGGTCTCACCTGTCCGTCCTCTATAACATGACCAAGATACTCAACTCGCCTCTGCACAAGTTGTGACTTGCTCCAGTTCACTTCTAGGCCATACTGCGATGCTCGGTGAAGTACTTCTTTTAACCTTCCCACAGCTTGTACCTCATTTTCTGCAATTATTATTAAGTCATCGATGAATATCAGGATATAACCCTTTTCAACAAGATCTCTGAAGATTATATTGATAAATCGTGTGAAAACCTTTGGACAAATCGATAATCCAAATGGTGCCTTTAAAAATTCATATTGGGAATTGTTCGTCACAAACGCAGTGTACTTGACTGAGTCTTCATGGACCGCTAAATGGAAGTAACCATTTTTCAAATCTAAAGTACTAAATACTTTGGCCTTTGAAAGTTTATCGATGTGGTCATCAACCACCGGCAAAGGATACTCGTCTTTCACCATTTTCTTGTTTAACTCACGGTAATCAACACAAATTCTCGTGCTGCCGTCTTTCTTCTTCACCAATACTAATGGGCTAGCATATTCAGAATGACTCACCCTGATAATTCCTTCATCCAACCATTGTTTAACTTGCCGTTCAACCTCCTGTTGTTCTGCTATGGCCAGCCGTCGCGGTCGCTGCGCCACTGGAATGTCATCCTTCAAAATGATTCTAAGTTGAATCGGTGCCTCGCGCGTCTTTGTAGGTCGATAACTTTTCACCAAACTCTCCACTTCACGTCTAAGTACTGGATCGGCAACATAACCTGAAACATCCGAATCAGAGATGGCACACATCAAATTTCGAAGCCAACTTTCGTCAGACTTTAAAAATAGTATACGACTGCCATCCATAAACATCGTTACACTCGTTAGAAATTCTTGTCCTATAATAATAGAGAATCGCATAACGTTCTTAGGTACAATATGAAATACAACGTCTTCATAACACTGATCGTCTATTGTTATATCCGTCGTGATATAACCCGGCGAAATCACTTTTGTAGAACCAAGTCCCGTCAGTGATATTTCACGTCGCACAAACTCCTGCGCACATGAAGAAGTGTAGCAGTCCTCCGCGATTAAATTCAGGTCACTCCCCGAATCTATGAGCGCACTTATAAACTTTCCCGACAACAAAATATCCTTCATGGGTTTTCGATGTAATTTTCCATTGTTTACATTCAATGAGTCCGCCGCCATCTTGCTTGCTTGACTTGCTTCCTGACAAGCCGTGCTCCTATTGGTCGCGTCCTGGTTCAGTAGCGCATCTATGTTCATTCCGTTCGCGTTCGTTCCTGTGTTCAAGGCGCAAGGGCAAGGGCAAGGTTCATCGACCTCCGCATCAACGCACATATTTTGCTTTGCTTGATTTTTATTTCCAGGAAGCTTGAACATAGATTTAGCCGCCGCTGAAGTAGATGCTCTCGCTGGTGATGAGCATTTAGATGATATGTGGCCAAACTGATTGCATCGGAAACATTTTAGCCCCTTCGATTTGTGCGGGCATTCCAAAGAAACATGATTACTTTCACCACAGCTGAAGCACTTCTTCACGTAGTTATTTTCACTTCGAGGCCGAAATTTTCGGTGATTTTCTAGGTGCGTCGTCGCATTACACTTTTCTTTTATACTTTCATAGATTTTAAACTTTTCCTTTAGTTCATGGTACGTCTTGACACCGTATAACATTATTTTATTCGTTTCAACATCTTGGATGCCGTCGACAATGTACTTAATCGCCACGTAATCTGCTATTTTGCCTCTTTTTCCCAATTCTTTCATGGTCAGCATATAATCCAGACAACTTTCTTCTTTTTGCTTTTTCCGAGCTGCCATCATTTCATGAATCATTTTACTGTCAATCGTATCGGGAAACTCTTTATTCAGGCCTGCTTTTAGGTCATCCCATGTTCTGAATGGTCGTTCGGATTTTAACCACAGTGCCGCTGTTCCCTTCAGACTCCTCCTCGCCACTACCAACTGTTGAAGTGGGGTCCACCCAAATATCTCCGCGTTCTCATCCACATCTTGGATAAACTGAGACACTGAGTGTGCCTTGTCCTGGCCGCTGAATTTATTGATAATGTCCTCCACATACCACAAACTGCTTGGACGCCTAACGTCCGCCATTGGGTCCTCCGCCGTGTGAGCTGTGTCCTGTAATTTTCGATCCGTCGACATCGAGCCGCCCAGATATTACCCGTATCTCCAGAAACGCCGTCTTTTCCCTCAAGATGCGAGCAACACGTCGTCGTCTTGATTTTCTGTCGCCTCGCCTGTCTAGATCCTTGAAAATGTTGGATCGAAGCACACGCCACGCGCCGTCGTCGTTGCACCTTACAACCTTCGTCGTCTGCCGTCTTTAATATCCAAAATCTCGGGACGAGCCCCCAAAATTGTAGGATTTTTGTTGGAATAAAAGCACTTCGTCGTAGTAAATTGGCTTTATATTAAACAAAACTCCTATTGTTACAAGATGCGTCCGGCTTGTGCTCACAATCGTCTCCGTCTGCCCCTTCACTCATTCCTCGTTCATTCCATATCTTCATTCATAACTGTCTCATTCACTCATTTCACAATATCTTTCGTTCTACATTGATATTATTTAAGTTGGCTGTGTTTGATTATTATTAATAAATTATAACTTTTAAAGTTTTGAAATAGATTTAGCAAAACTATGAAGACTGGTTACTTACAGTTATCTCTTTTTATTTGATATTTAAATGAGAATAATAATGTTTTTTACATATAAAGCTAAGGTTTTGATATTTTCCTTTTTTACCTACCTAAGGATAATTGTTTATGTACGAGTGCATGAAGAACTATTTAACTTGGTTAATTTAAAAGACTGTTATAAATTAAGAATAATTACTTTTGTTAGGACTAAGACAAAATACGATCGTAGGTTAATACTAAGACTAATTACCAATGTTGAATTTATTCGTTTTTGAAACTTTATGATATTTTTGTGCCTTTGAAGAAAGTTATAATTTGATGTGACTGTTTTCACAAAAAATATATATATCTTTATAAAAATTTGCCATACTTTTAAAACGCGTTTTATTAAAATAACAGTATAAGATTCTAAAAATATTATCATCTTCAACGTTACATCACAAGATAACACGCATAAAATTGCTCCTTTTTGCAGAAATATTGTGATAAATGTTCCATTTTTTTTTAAACCGTTATTTCATGTTGTTGGAAGTGATAAAAGAATAAAATAGTCTTATGTAACTCTAGTTTAATAATTAAAAAACATAAGTTTTATACAAATGTCAGCATCAACTTCAATATTTTAAAAGTTACTTTAATTTAAAAGTTTAAAAGTAGTCTCCTGTGAAATCACTCATTTCGAGTTATTACAGTATTTCCGCAAAGGTGCGATGTGTGGTTTGTGTGTCTGTTAGAAATACCTTAGAATTTTGATGATCGTTAATTAAACTGCACTCACGGGTTTCGAGTTCGATCCAATGTTGTAAGAGGAGAGGGAAATTAAACTAGGATATATTTTGAACATTTTATTGGTCGCGAGCCGCGACAACATCGACGCGGCTCGCTTGAATAAATTACAAATTATTCCATAAAACTCAGGAATCGTAGGCGCCGCGCCGCCGTCGCCGCCGCGCTTACAATCAGCACTAGAACTTCGGTTAGGTAGGTACCACATACCTACTTAGATAATTATCTTCTTTTAAATAATCATTTAAAGCAAATGGTCATTTTACTACTACTGTGCTAACATTTACGTATTTTTTAAGCTTTGCGTAAGGCGGTAAAATTGTCTCAAACAAATTAGCAATTTAATTATTGATTTATTATGATTTCATTCATGATTGTTGTTCCACCTAAGTTAAACTTCACTCATATATTATGAGCGTGAAGATTCAATTGACTCTTAGGGGCAGTGTAGCTGTCAAATTTTATTAAGCAACGTTTGTAACCAAAAACCAAATGCGTATTTTTTATACTAGTTATTACGTTTTCTCACATTTTCTCGTTTTTATTTAGGGGATTTGTCTCAAATCGGGATGTATCGAGCTCAAAATAAATTATCCGGGTCTTTACATTTCATAGGTTTTTTTACTAAACATAATATTATTATTATTTAAAAATATGGACTATATAAATGTATACAACATATATTCCCGCAAACGAATCAACAATCTAGAAAGTATCTCATTGTAGCGCATTGTAGGATAAATTCATCAAAACATTTCGTTTCTTAAGTAATTATTATCAAGAATTAATTACCAAGAACCAAATGAATATAAAATAATGTACGGCTGCACTGTTCTTAAATTAACTATCAATGTGATTTTACCACCCTACACGTATAAAGAAAGCAATCAAAAATTTAATATCATTCAGTACCATAGTAATAAATACTTATTGATAAAGAGCGTTTTCACACACAAAACATAGTTTATTTAAAATATTTGAACGAATAATGAATTTAATAAAAATACGATAACGTTGAAGTTATAAAAACATAAGACACTGCTATAAACAAAAACGTTTTACATAATAATATTAATACGTCGAGTCGTAACAGTTTTCAAATCGCGTTTTCACCGAGTATTATGTTATAGACGCAGGAAGGCGCGGGGGCGCGGCTCACCTCTTTACAAAAATATATTCCTAATTTGATTCGCTAGCCTACAGTAGGACTTACACTACGTAAATGCACAGTTCGAAAGTTATGATATGAAACTATAATAATCGCAGCACCATTTAGACGAGAGCCGCACGTCGCCACGGCTCTCGGTTACAACTTGCGTCGCGTCGCGCATCCCATCCGCAATCCGCAAACCGCAATCCGAGATCGATACCATCACAACGTTTCTTCATTATTTTTAGCGCACCCATTCACTTTCAGAGTTAACATCATAATCATTATTATTATAGACACTCGACGGTGTTAAGAGCGGTAACAACAGAGCATAGTTCATTAACATGAGACCACTTACATTTATGATTCTATAATCTAGTTTTGTTACATGAGCGTGGTAGGTATCGCGTGAGGATCCGTCTCCGGGCCCGTCTCAGTTTGCCGGACAGAAAATGTAAGCATTTTCAGTTAAAATCCTGCCTGACGTAATGCGACATCGGACACTCACATTTTATAATAAAATACTGCGAATAAACTATCAGATCGCATAGAGACGGGTCAAAATCGAGCTGAGTAGATTTTGAAAATAGGAATTTTTGAGAGCGACTGCGCGGTGACCCTCATCCTCGCACGGAATATACGACTGCAGGGCGGGAGGTGAGATCATTCCTATCGGTCGAAGTCCAAGTTTCGAATCGATGGCGAGGACTTCGGAACGCGGCCACCTCGCCACGTTCCTCGGGTTCAGGCCTCCACGAATTCATCAAGTACGTCTCCCACCGAATCTTGAACGCGACGGACACTCAACTAATATTACCAAATATTTATCGGACACAAATATTCCGCGGAACGATCCCAGAGCGACAGACTTCACGTTAATAAAAGTCGGAATCACCTCGGAAGGACGTCCAAATCGAATCACACTCGGACGCGAGACGGGAAGAATACATTCATTTCGTATGTACAATAATAGGGATAGTTATTTACAAGTCATTATTTTACACAATATCTTACAGAGTCTATACGGGATCGTCGATCCAGGTACCACCGCCGCGAGGGGCGAGTCACTCCCTACATTACACTAGTCAGTCGGCGCGCTACAGGCCGCGCGGGCGCGCTACAGGCCGCGCGGGCGCGCTACAGGCCGCGCGGGCGCGCTACAGGCCGCGCGGGCGCGCTACAGGCCGCGCGGGCGCGCTACAGGCCGCGCGGGCGCGCTACAGGCCGCGCGGGCGCGCTACAGGCCGCGCGGGGCGGCGCGGGGGGCGGCTCGCAGGCCGCGCGCCGCCGTCACACGTCCGTGTGGCGCGCGCCGCCCGGCCCCGCGCCCGGCGCCGCCTCCTCCGCGTCCGACTCCTCGATCTCGCAGAGCCGCGCCGACAGCTCGCTGCACGAGTCGGCCTCCGAGCCGCCCAGCAGCGACGTGCGTTCCTCTGTAACGAGATGGACACCTTCATTCGCTCCCGTTCCGGGCGGGTCGCTCGACCGGGGGGCTCGAATCGGTTTCGAGGCGAGAACTCACCGAGCATCGTGATGAGGCTGGCGGCGTCGGGCTCGCGCACGCGCAGCGCGCGCCGCCCGCAGCCGTCCGCGCGCGGCAGGTACTCGTCCGGGTGCAGCAGGTACGCCGCCGCTGCAACCAAACGAGCGCGTGACCGCCTGCGCCGCGGCCGGGCCGGCCGGCGGCGCGGGCGGGACTCACCGTCGAGCGCGCGCGGCGCGTCCGGGTCGAGGTCGTCGGGCGCGCTGTCCGTGTCGAGCGCGCGGCGCGGCGCGGCCGGCGCGCCGGGCGACGCGGGCGGCGAGGCGCCCGAGGAGGAGTCGGGCCGCTCGGAGCCCGCCACCTCGCTGATGCCGGGCAGCGCGCCGCCGCCGCCGCACCAGTCGGAGCAGTCCCAGTGGTAGCCGCCCACCAGGTGCGGCTCGGGGGGCGCGCGCCGTCCGCCCGTGCCCTTCAGGTCTGGAACGAGACGCGCGCGGTCAGGGCCGCCCGCCCGGTCCGGCCGGAGGAACGATATCCGGCGCGAGCGGGCGGGCGGCCGCTCACCGTTGTATATCTTGTTGTCGACGAAGGTGTGCAGGTGCATCTGCTCGGACCAGGGCTTGCGGTCGGCGCCGTCGACGTTCAGATTGAGGTTGAGGTTGCGGCGGTAGTCGGGCGGGATGCCCTCGAGCTCGTCGCCGGCCGAGCCGTAGCTGCGCAGCGTGTCGACGTTGTTGAGCGGCGCGGGCGGCGGCTCGGCGCAGGAGGCGGGCCGCTCGCGCCGCACCGCCTCCAGGTTGGACAGCTTGGTGCGCGGCGGCAGCTTGTCGGCGGGCGGCGCGGGCGGGCCGCGCGCGCGCCGCCGCAGCCACAGCGGCAGCGCCAGCAGCAGCGCCAGCGCCAGCAGCGCCGCCGCGCCCGCCGCCAGCGGCCAGCGCTCGGCGCGCGCCCAGCGCCACAGCGCGTCCAGCGCGCGCGCGCCGCCCGCCGGGCCCGCGCCCGCCACCACGGCGTCCGAGTACAGCGGGTTGCCGCAGTTCATGCCGGTGCGGTCGGGCGGGCACAGGCAGCGGAACGAGCCCGGCTCGTTGAGGCACGTGGCGCCGTTGAGGCACGGCTCGCCGGCGCACTCGTCCACGTCGAACTCGCAGCGCGCGCCGTAGTAGCCGCGGCAGCTGCACGACGGCGCGCCCTCGCCCTCCTCGCAGGCGCCGCCGTGCGCGCACACGCCGGCGGCGCACCAGCGGCCGCGCTCGCAGCGCTCGCCCGTCAGCCCGGCGGCGCAGGCGCAGCGGTAGCCGGCCGCGTCCGCCGAGCACGAGCCGCCGTGCAGGCACGGCTGCGACGCGCACGGGGCGTCGTCCAGCTCGCAGCGCCGCCCGCCGAAGCGCGCGTGGCAGGCGCACGCGTAGCCCTCGGCGTCGGCGTCGGCGTCGGCGTCCGCGTCGGCCTCCAGCAGGTCGGGCAGGTCGCGGCACGTGCCGCCGTTGAGGCAGGGGTAGGAGGCGCAGGGCGTGGGCGGCGCCAGCGCGGCGCAGGCGGCGCCGACGCGCACGCGCACGCGGCGCGCGAGCTGCGCGCGGCCGTCGCTGGACGTGCCGCCCGGCTCCAGCGGCAGCGCCACGCCGCCGAGCTTCAACTCCGATATGCAGCCGTCGAACCCGTATGTCACCTGTGGAACGAAACTAGATTAGCCCTAAAGAAGTCGAACTTAAACGGTCGAATTCCGCGATGTGCGCTCCGCCGCGCCGGCCCGGCGATTTTGAAGGTGGAGCAAAAAAAATTATTCCCAGAACCAGAAGCACAAATAGCCCTTGGGAAGGAATTTGCCTTCGCCCAGGACCCACGGCGCAGAGGGCGGACACCTGTCCACTGCGCCAAATGGGTCGTCAGTAGTTGACTGATTCGGATTATAGGTTGGATAGGAACGCTTCGATTCGACAAAAACTAACAATATCTCTATCTATTGATGTATAAAGATGTGTAAATAGATAAGGTTTTTTTATATTGAACAATAATTTGGTTCTTTGCATCGAGTTTTGTGATCTTTTTATTTTTATCTTTGGTTCACAAATTGAATGCGACACAATCTAAAGTAGGATAAATATTTCATAATTTGCAAGCGGTATACATTGTGGTACAGTGAACGCGGCATGCCCAAACGCAAATATCTATTAGGATATAAATTTCACTATGCGGTTACAAGTAAAGTATAAAAAAACTAAATATTTATGCAACTTAACAAACTTAACATTAGTCAGCCGTTCGCCGCCAATTAGCTTCTCGGCTTTTCGCTCGATGGGGTCGAGAACCTCGAGTCGACACTTAAGCCTCTTTATGTTCAAGGCAAAGGGAGAACAAAACAGTTTTTTTTTATTTACGTCGGAAAATAAAATAGGGATCAGGGTCCCACTATTTAAAACAAGAGAATTACAATAAAAAAACCTTCATAGGCCGACGGCGGCCCCCTATCACACCCGAAGGGGGCCGACGACGAGGTCGATTTTAAAATTCATTCGAAAGCCAGAGAAATCGAGGGAACCTAGTATTCAGCGGAAGGGACAAACGCGGGCCGCTCTACCTGCTCGGCGGCGAAGGCGTGCGCGTGGCGCAGCAGCTGCGCGCCCACCAGCAGGCGGCGCGCCGCGCGCACGTCCAGCACGGCGTGCGGCGCCGGCGTCGCGCCCTGCGCGCTGCGCCGGTCCACCGTCAGCCGCACGCTGGCGCCGCGCCGCTCCAGCCGCGCCTCGTGCCAGCGCCCGTCCGCCACCGGCACGGCCGCGCGCACGGCCGCCGGCCCGCCGCCCAGCTCCATGCGCAGCTGCAGGTACCCGTCCGCCACCTCCAGCGCCGCGTAGTCCACGCGCCCGCCCACCCACGCCAGCGTGCCGCGCGAGCGCCGCGTGCGGAACCGCAGCGCCAGCGCCAGCTCGTCCTCCGGCACGCGCGCGCCCGCCAGCGCGCCGCGCTCCACGCGGTACTCGAGGTAGCCGTCGCCGGCCAGCTGCGCCACGCGCGCCGCGCACTCGTCGCACGCGCCCGCCGCCGCCGCCTCGTCGCAGCGCGCGCCCGCCCAGCCCGCGTCGCACGCGCACTCGGCGCGCAGCGCGTGCGCCGGCGCCACCAGCGCCACCAGCTCCGTGGCCACGGCGCGCGGCGGCGGCGCCAGCACCACGCGCTCGGCGCACGCGCCGTGCGCGCAGCCGCCGCACGAGGCGCGCACGAGCTCCTCCACGACGAGCTGCGCGCGCTCCTCGAGCCGCTCGAGGTGCGCGTGCAGGCGGCGCCGCAGCGCGTCGGCCGGCACGAAGCCGCCGCCGGCGCGCACCGCGAACGCCACGTCGAGGTCGCGCGCCACCTGCCGCCGCGCGCGGCCCGCGCCCGCCGCGCTCGGCTGCACGCTCACCACCACCACGTCGTCGGGCGCGCGGTCGCACGCCTCGGCGACGGCGCGCAGGAAGCCCTTGCGGTGGCGCAGCACGAAGTCGGCGTCGGTGACCTCGCGGAAGCGCACGACGACCGCCTGCGCGAGCATCTCGTCGGACACGAGCACGACGGCGACGCGCACGGGCGCCCAGCCGACGAACTTGCCGTCGTCGACGGTCACGTTGAGCCGGTAGTCGCCGACGTCGAGCGCGGGCGCGGCGCGCAGCGTGCCGTCGGCGGCGTCGATCTCGAACAGGCCGGCGGCGGGCGGGAACGCGCCCGCGCCGTCGGCCGGCGCCAGCGCGTACGCGAGCGAGTCGTACGCGTCGCGGTCGGACGCGTGCACGCGCCCGATCACGCCGCCCGGGAACTCGTCCAGGTACGAGTTGACGACGATGTCGAGCGCCGTCACCGCCGGCGGGAAGTGCGACTCCTCGATGACGCGCACGTGCACCCACGCGTCCGAGTACAGCGGCGGCGTGCCGTCGTCGAACACGCGCACCTGCAGCTCGTACCGCTCCTTGATGCGGTGGTTGAAGCGCGTCGCCGTGCGCAGGTAGCCGTCCTGCTCGAGCCGGAAGGCGCCCGCCTCGTTGCCGGCCTGGAAGTCGAACGTGAAGGGCGCCGCGTTGGGCGCCGCGTCCGCGTCCGTCACCTCGAACTTGAGCACGGTGTGGCCGAGCGGGCGGTCCTCCTGCACCACGGCCGAATAGTTGGCGTGCGCGAACGCGGGCGCGTTGTCGTTCGCGTCGAGCACGTCCACGCGCACCGGCACGTGCGCCTCGAGCGCCGGCAGGCCGCGGTCACGCGCGCGCACCTCCAGCGCGTAAGCGGCCGTCACCTCGCGGTCCAACGGCGCCGCCAGCGACAGGTAGCCCGTGTCCGCGTCGATCGCGAACCGGCCGTCGGGGTCGCCGCGCGCGATCGAGTACGCCACGCGCCCGTTGGCGCCCGAGTCGGCGTCGTCGGCGATGAGCTGCAGCACGCGCGTGCCGGGCGGCGCGTCCTCGCGCACGCGCGCCGCGTACTGCGGCTGCGCGAACGCCGGCGCGTTGTCGTTGCCGTCGAGCACGGTCACGTTGACGGAGGCGAGGTCGGAGAGCGGCGGCGCGCCGCCGTCCACCGCCTGCACGGCCAGCAGGTAGCCGCGGCGGCGCTCGAAGTCCAGCGGGCGCGCCACGCTGAGCACGCCCGAGGCGGCGTCGAGCGCGAAGTCGTCGCGATCGTCGCCGCCGACGAGCGCGTAGCGCACCTCGGCGTTGACGCCGGCGTCGCGCGAGGAGGCGCGCACGCGCAGCACCTCGGCGCCGGGCGCGTGCAGCTCGGGCACGGCGGCGCGGTACTCGCGGAACTCGAACTCGGGCGGGTTGTCGTTCACGTCGGCCACGGTGAGGCGCAGCGTGGCCGTGGCGGACAGCGGCGGGTGGCCGCCGTCCGTGGCGCGCACCACGAGGCGGTGCGCGGCGCGCGTCTCGCGGTCCAGAGGCGCGCGCAGCGTCACGATCCCGGTGTCGGCCGCCAGCTCGAACGCGTCGCCCTCGCCCTCGCTGGAGCCCTCGCCCGCCACCAGCGAGTACGTCACCGACCTGTTCTCGCCGAGGTCCGCGTCCGTCGCGTGCACCTGTCGCACACGAACGTGACTCGGTAACATATCTTTTAGCAAAGAGAAAAACGGTAATGGACATATTCTTAGTCGTAGCGATGGAGTTTGTTAAATTTAAATTACTAATCGGTTCACTAGCATCGATCATCATACGCAACCGTAGAAGATCTTTCATTCTAAATGTGCACGCCCCTCCACCGAATTTGTCAAACTATCGAGTGTCAAATGTATGAAAATGTTTATGGAGGGGCGTGCATATTTAAAATGAAATATCTTACCTATCTATCCTTACAAATCATAGCGTTTATAATACCTATTAGTGAGATTATCATAAAAAATACTTAGGTCAAATTTACATACATTACACAATACATATATAGTGACAATTGTAACATTGAAAAATTTAAGAAAAAATAAAATACTTTCAATCATCAATATCATAATTTTGAGAGTAAAACCGCGGTGCGCAGCTAGTTTGCCTATAATGCCAATCTGCTTATAATTTGGACAAATAATCTAGGAGAAATCGTAAAATTTATTTGAGGATATAAGCGGTGGGTCACTGAATGAGTAACAGTTACTTCGTAATCTGGGATACTTCTACTTATTGAACCGACTTACACAAGAAGGAGGAAACATCGACAACTGTTTTTTTGTTTTACCAGTTAACACTTATCTTTGAACTTTGAACTGCCCGCTGGCGTAGTTAGGTGCGCGTTTGCCTTTAAAGCAAATTCGATTTCGATAAAAAAAGGTTCGATTCCCGGTGGGAACACAAGTTTTCTAAATTTGTATTTCTGACCTGGGTTTGGTGTAAATGTTGTGTGTGTGTTTTTTCGATCATGTTGGTAATTCTGTGGACTTGCATGTATTTTGTTTTGTGTACCATAATTGTAATTGTTTTAAATATTTAGCAATAAAATGATGCACTCATTTTGGTTTTACTCCTGCTGATTTTGTACAGTCCTTAGTTAGGTGCTTACCTGTGCCTTTCACACACCTGGCTTCTTTACAGCAGTACTTTTGATTATGGCCCTTACTACATACACTTAACATCTTTTACACTGTGGGATAAGCTTAGATGTTTTTATTCTTTGAATTTGTACCTTGCATCCCAAAATAGATTTTGGACATTTTTAGATTTTTTTAATATCTCCATCTTTTGGAAATGTAAAAAAAAAAAACGTTGTACCTTGAAATACTTGAGCGCGTCAGATTTTTATACCGACGCATGACGACGGTGTAGCTTGATGACCTAGTCGTCCTAAATTATAATCTGACAATTATAATATGTGGTCAAAATTCGTTAATCTAAGAATTTGAAAATATATTTTTTTACCGACTTCCCAAAAAAAAAGGAGGTACTCAAGTCGAATGTATTTTTTTGTGTTACCTCATAACTTCTCTCTACGTGAGCCGATTTTGAAATTTTTTTTTAGTTTGAAGGATGTTGCTTTCTATTTGATCCTATTTAAATTTTATCAAGATCGGATCTTGAAATATCGTCAATAATGCCTATTTTGTAGACTACTTTGACGATTTTCTCGTTTAATCGACCTTAAAAGTTACCTCATAACTTCTTTCTTTGTGCGCCGATTTTGATGATTATTTTTTATTTGAAAGCTGGTGCTTTTCCTGTGGTCTCATTGAAATTTGATCTCTAGTTTTTTAGTTATAGTAAATAATGCGTGTTTGATACGTTAAATCTCATCAAGGTTCCAAAGTATAGCGGTAAAGTCGGTTTTTTTAACTTTTGCTTGGGTTTAATTATTTGAAGTGAAAACTTCTTCAGCGGCGTTGTGCACTTTTTTGGGATGGGTAAAAAATGTTAAGCTTGCGTCAGGACACGTGACCTTATCGAAAATTCCTAAGACGGAGGGAGAGTAGACCGCCGGCGCGGCGTAGGAGAGGAAGTAATATCCCCCTCTCTTTCTACCGCGCAGCGAAAATGTATGCCTGCTTCTTCTGTTTAAAACGTTAATGTTCAAGTTTTCAGGCTTCTGCCGGCGCGGCGTAGGAGAGGAAGTAATATCCCCCTCTCTTTCTACCGCGCGGCGAAAATGTATGCCTGCTTCTTCTGTTTAAAACGTTAATGTTCAAGTTTTCAGGCTTCTGCCGGCACTCCCGGAGAGCAAACCGTTTTTTTGTTTGTACCGTTATTAAAAAAATACGATTTGTTGTTTACTCACACGTAGGTGAGGCATTTTAAAACATAATAATATTATGTATAGGTATGAATTTATAGGTATGATTATTATCTTTCATCGGCACCGCAACCACGATTGTTTATTTATTCAATTGACAAAACGATTTGACATTGTAAATACGCTCTTATTCAGTTGTAATAAGATTTCATGCATGTTTGATATTCGGCACTATAAGATAGGTAAATAACTCTTTATTGTACACCAGAAATAAAGGAAAATACATTAAAGACCTTAAAACTAACTTAGGCTAGTACAATGGGCGGTCTTATAAAGCGATCTCTTCCAGACAACCTTTGGATGGAGAGGAGAAAAAGATAAATAAAGATATTTTATTTGTGAAACATGAGTAAAATATACACACAGATTTTTATATGAGCATGCACATTGGTCTTACAAATGATTAATGGATCGTCATGTTTTGCATAGATAAGCGTACAAATTTATAAATTACATCCAATTGAGGTACATATCGTTATATTAATGTCATAGTTAAATTTAATTCATTTATTCAATTCTTCATTCATATTATGTCATTCATCTCAGTTATCATTATATCATATTATTTTGTCTGTTAGCAAAATGTATTGGGACTCAGGTGTACCACATAATTACACAAACTTTATAATAATGCATTAAGATACTAAACAAAATAAATAAAATTATATACTAAAATAAATAAGTACATACATTATATATCATATAAATTCTATACATATTATAACAACATTATAATAAATACATAAACAAAAATATACATACAATTATATATATAAAATACATACAATTACTGAAAGATCTAGTACCACCTGTTTTTTTTCACGCAATATAATGGAATTATAGATACATTAGCTGCGTCTCGCGGTTGTACCCGCCTAAGTTCCGGACCCGCGGGAATACCGAGATAAAAAGAAGCCTATATTCTTTCCCTGTCAAAGTCACTGTCAAAATTAAATCTTTCTTTAGATATTTAACACTATCGTTTGTGCATGCTGTGTTCACTGTACCACTGTACACAGAATGGACACTGCTTGCAATTTATATAATATGTTGTTTACCTATCTAAGCTAAGTGTTGCATTCAATTTGTGAACCAAAAAAATATAAAAAATTCAAATAAATAAATATTATATAATGTCGCTAGAGGTTTTATTAGATACATGATATTATATATTGTCTTAGAGGTTTTATTTGACAAAACGTACGGTGTTTCAATAAAAGGTTGTTTTAAAAAATATATTTAATTTTTATTTAACCATTAAATAAAAAAAAATATGTATTTAAGTAACGATTTTGAAACTGAATGAAATTTCATTTTTCAAAATCTTCCTCCGTTTGCACGAGAATTCTTCATCATGATAAAAAAAAAAAAAATCATCGCTTATTTCATTGATTTCTTGTACAATGACTATTGGAATAACCTGTTCAATATAATTCTCAGTAAAAAATAGGAAGACTGAAACAGAAAGTAGTAGTCTTTATCTTTCAGATTTTTTTTCCCTAAGTCCTAGTCTCCAACTTTTTTTTTTTTTTGCTTTAATTTGGATTTTTGTCTCACTCTCCATTAGTTCTTTTCAAAGTCTTCTTTAATTTATTTTCCTGGGTAACAGATATTTACAAGGTTTTTCTTCAATCGCTTTTTTAATATAAACGGGGCCTCCTATCTCCTTTTTTCTCGTATGTCTCGGATCAATCGGTTCCAGGTGACTCACAGAACAGAAGGACAAACAATATTTTGAGTTTTTACTCTCGTAAAAGACGCACACGTCCCGCACCATAAAAAAGGAAGAAAATAATCATATCGAGCGATCGACCTCAGACGATTTTCGTCCTCGGTGAAAACGTATCACCAAACGGGCTCACCTTGGCGACGAGCGTGCCGAGGTCGGCGTCCTCGGGCAGCGTGACGCTGTAGGTGTCGGCGTGGAAGCGCGGCGCGTTGTCGTTGACGTCGTCCAGCTGCACGAGCAGCTCCGAGCTGCACTCCCACGCGGCGCGCGCGCGGTCCTGCGCGTGCATGCGCAGCGCGTACGCGCCCACCGTCTCGCGGTCCAGCGCGCCCGCCACGCTCACCGCGCCCGTCTCCTGAGGTATACGTATACATATACATAGATTCATTGTAGCCGTCTCGAGAAACCCTGTCGATAAACTCGATGGCTTTGTATTCTTAATGATGGACGATGTTTGCCCGTTTGCATCGTTACAACTCTGTGATGAATAGTTTAAATATTGCCTCGTATATTTTTTTATTATACAAAAGTTACGGTTCTATCGTGTGTCGTCGGTTCTATTTTCTGCTCCGAAGGCGAGCCGAAGCGACTTTAGAGGTGACCATTTTTTATTTTGGATTAATGGCCTCGTTTTTTACTTACCGGTTTTATTTGGGGTTCACTTTTTACGCGGGCGGGTTTTAATTTTACTTTTATTTTGAATAATTTACCGGCGCCATCGGAACCTCGAACCTTTCACGCTCACGTGTCCGACGAAACATCGAACGGGTCGAGGCGGGGGCGATCGGATCGCTCACCTTATCGATGGCGAAATGGTGCGCGTAGTCTCCCGTGAGGTAGTACCGCAGGCTCGCGTTGGGCGGCTCGTCCGCGTCGCGCGCGTCCAGCGCCGCCACGGGCGCGCCGCGGGCGGCGTCCTCGCGCAGGCGCACGCGCACGCGGTGGCGCACGCAGTACGGCGGGTTGTCGTTCACGTCCAGCACGGCCACCAGCACGCGCGTGTACGCCGTGAACTTGCCGTCCGTGGCCGCCACCGTGAGCTCGTAGCGCGCCTGCGTCTCGCGGTCCAGCGCGCGCGCCACGTACAGCTCGCCCGAGGCGCGCAGCTGGAAGCGCGCGCGCTCGTCGCCCGCCGCCACGAAGAAGGCGAGCGGCGCGCCGCCGGCGTCCGCGTCCGTGACGCCGAGCCGCGCCGCCACCGTGCCGGGCGCCGCGTCCTCGCGCACTTCGGCCGCGTACTCGGCGCGCTCGAACCGCGGCGGGCAGTCGTTGTAGTCCACGAGCCGCACCACGAGCGTGCCGCGCGTCACGCGCCGCGGCGAGCCGCCGTCGGACGCCAGCAGCGCCAGGCGGTGCTCGGGCCGCGCTTCGCGGTCCAGCGGCGCCAGCGTCGTCACCCAGCCGGTGTGCGGCTCCACGGCGAACGAGCTCTCCGCGCCCGCGCCCGCGCCGCCCTCGCCGTCCGCCTCCGGGGCCAGCGAGTAGCGCACCTCGCCGTTGGAGCCGGCGTCGGGGTCGTCCGCCATCACTGCGAACAGAACGCGCGGTGAGTGCGCGCCGGGCGGCGGGCGGCGGCGCCGGCGGTGCGGACACTCACGCTGCACGATGCTGGTGTGCGGCGGCGTGTTCTCGGCGACGTGCACGACGTAGGGCTGCGAGTGGAAGGAGGGCGCGTGTTCGTTCACGTCGAGGACGTGCAGGCGCGTCGTCACCATGGTGGCGGGGGCGGGGCTGCCGGACCCTTCCGCTATTACGCCTGCGGGTGTTAGGAATACGAACCATTAGGATACGGTTTGAAGATAAGATAAGATAATTCTTTATTGGCTAAAACTGTAGTGTTAGTATTTGCGAGTTCTTATTGCAGGTAATGTTATTACAGTTGACCCATCTCGGGCGTCCAATGTCACAAAATAGGATTATAGTTACAAGCCATACAAATGTTCATTATTTAGATTATAGATATTTGGAATTTATGGTGAATAAGATACAATAATTATAATTAGTTTGTTAAATATAAAGAACACTACAAAAATGTCAGAGATATTAAATTCATGCTATGTCAAAAAACTTTTAAGGAAATATTCTTTCAACCAATTTTTTAAAGCAGATTTAAACATATTCATAGGAAGTTCTTTAATTCTCTTAGGGTGGTGGTTATAGACCTTTATGCTAGACACATACTCTTCTCAAAGATCTTACACTGTATAAATGGAAGATGTAAGTCATTGTAACACCTCATTTGAGTACTTCTTACACGCACATCAGACTTGGTTTTGAAAATATATCTATTATTCCTGACAAACAAGCTAAGTTCCATTATGTATATTGCTGTGAGTGTTAAATATTTTTTATTTTTAAAAAGTTCTCTGAGTGATTCATCACTACGCAAACCATATAGTATTCTGAGGCAACGTTTTTGTAGTATAAAAGTGCTATCGATGTTTACAGAATTGCCCCAGAATATGATGCCATACGTCAGTAATGGATATACGTTTCCATAATAGGCGTTGCGTGCCACATCTATCGAACAGACGTCAGTCAATACTGAAAGCGCATAACATTGACTAGAAATTTTGCTGTTTATGCTATCTATGTGGGATTTCCAGTTCAAGTGTTGATCTATTTTCATACCCAGGAAATTCGTCTTATTAACTCTGTTTATCTGACTATTTGATATTTTAGTAGACGTATTTTTATAATTCTTAAATTCAATCAGTTTTGTTTTGTTAAAATTTGTTTTTAAATTTAATGTATTCAGCCACTAAGTAATTGTTTTTATCGATTTATTTATTTTTGTTGAGTATTCAATGTCAGTAAGACCATCGTTAATGAAAAGTATAGTGGCATCATCTGCAAACAGTACACAAAGTTCTTTTAGCAGCGTAGGCATTTCATTGACGTAAATCAAGAAAAGAAGAGGACCTAATATACTGCCTTGTGGCAATCCTAGATTAGTGTTCTTATAGTCTGACACATACATTCTACCGCTTTTGTTTCTTTGTCAAAATGTTTAAAAGTAGTTGCTTGTTTTCTATTATTAAAGTATGATTTAAATAGTTCAAGTGTTGAGCCTCTAACTCCAATAGTTTCAAGCTGTGTCATTAAAATGTTTGGAACAACGCAATCGAATGCTTTGGACATGTCTAAAAAGACGGCCATACACTTTTTTTTAAGTTTATAGATTCCCACACCTTAAAGAGAACATTAAAAACTGCTAGTGATGTCGATTTCCCTTTTTGAAAGCCACATTGATTAGTGTTTAATATCTTATATTTTTCTAGAAAATTAAGCAGCCTATCATATAGCGCTCTTTCAAATATTTTAGAAAACGCTGGAAGTAGCGCTATTGGCCTATAATTATTTGACTTATCCCTTGGTCCTTTTTTGTAGAGTGGTTTGATATGACAAATTTTAAGGCTATCTGGGAAGTTTCCAGATTCAAACATTAAGTTAATCAAGTATTCTAGTGGTTTGGCTATGTAATTAACACTTGATTTTAAAACTTCAACTGTTATGCCATCAAATCCACAACTTTTTGTATTTTTTATACAATTGTTATAACTTCAGTCGTGTCAATTGGCTTCAAAAATATACTATTACATTTTGGACTGAATGAAGGCTTATAATTAGAATTACCATTTACACAAGTGTGATTATTTGTAGTATTAATATCATTATATGTCAAATTTATATCATTATTATTGGAATGTGTGTCATCATTATTATTATTTATGTCATTTTTGTTAGAATTTATGTCATTATTATTTATATAAAAGGCAGTTTTATCAGTATTTTGGTCAAAAGTATTATTGTGCGTAATAAAAAAATCATTCAGAAGATTTGCTATATCATGCTGATTCTTAATTTTTACTGTATCCTTGTGTATATGAATTACAGTTTTTTTTTTTTTACTTCTAGGGTACTTCTTACAAAGTGCCCTATTATAATTACAATCTAGCCGAACTATGGCTAATCAGTAATTTAACTTTAACTTAAACTGCTACATTGCTAAACTAAGAATGTGTCCATTAACACTTTTCTTATTGTCTCTATTTAAGGGTATATACACAGGGTATATACACTTTGTTCATGTGTTCTTTTGCAGCACTCTCACTATATATTACACTGATATAAATATTAACATTACACAAGTTCAAATGGTTTAGTTCTTTTAAGTCTTCTCACTAAGTCTGTAACGTCAAGGAGCTGGATTGCCTCGACATTAACGTGATGATGAAGTCTATATTGGTGAGCTTCTGCGTATGTATTTATTACTTTTTCAACGATCTCTATCTTAAGGTCCCTATGAAGGTCGTCATTTCTGACGTACCAGGGAGCGTTGACAATTTCCCTTAGTACTTTGTTTTGAAAGCGTTGGATAATCATTTTATTGTTCTGTTTGGTACAGCCCCAAAGCTGTATACCATAAGTCCAAACAGGCATAAGGACTTGTTTGTACAGCAATATCTTATTATGTGTTGACAACATAGAATGTCTTCCAAGCAACCAATACATTCTTTTGTATCGCATTTCTAACTCATCCTTTTTTTTCTTGACGTGTGCTTTCCAGCGTAGCTTTGCGTCAAGCGTGATGCCAAGATATTTGGCTGTGTTTTCATATGGGACTAATTTACCATTAATATACACAGGGCAGCTTACTGTTTGTTTAATTTCATTTGTAGGTGTTGTGTGCAATTTTATTAGAACCCATGTAGCTTTAGATTTGTTTGTGCTTTTTTCTATGTATTTCAAATTTGCAATTTTTCTTGAATATTTAATATAAGATTTTAGATTTTTTTATACTGTTTAAAAAACATTATTTTCTTTATTGATCTATTTTTAAGTAATTGTACATATAACTGTCTCTTTTTCTTGCACGATTTAGCTATGCCTTTTGTTTTCCAATTAGGTTTTGTTTTGTATGTAATTTTAACCATTTCAATTGGAAAACATAGGTCATAAATCATTTTGTATGTATCTAAAAACTTTTCGTATGCTAAATTAACATTTTGTTCGTCATAGACATCAGAAAAACTAACTTGAGATATGTATTTTAAAAATATATTCATATTGGGTTCTATTTTTCTACGAAACTCAAACCAGTATTTTTCAGCAAAGTGTTTGAAGTGTTTGTTTAAGAACGTTTTGTGTTTTTTACCATCGGGTACCTACATAACTTTTAAAAAAAAACCCATATTATATTAAATTTCGATAAAATTTAGAAAGAAAATCTTTACGTTATGTCAAAATAAAAACAAATACGATTTACATTATTTGGAGCAGTACATAATAATATATAAATTTTTTGACGACCTATATATATTTTTTAATTATCTATCTCTCTAGCTGCATCGTTCTAGGAGCTATATTTGAAACTTCGATTTGAGAAGGCTCGTTTCAAATATCAACGTGTAGTCTCGTTGGGAAAATTGCGGCATCGGTTAGTTACTTTTTAATACAATTTAGAAATTTAAAACATCTATGAATAGAAATCAAGTGGATCAATCTAAACCAGGGGTCGGCAACCTTTTGAGTCGGAAGAGTAAAAAATTACATTTTACAAAATTTCAAAGTTTTAAAGAGCCACAATTTTTTTTCTTGACACCGATAATCTTTAAAGCCAACAATAATACCTACTGTACTATGAGTATCGTATAGAAAACACTATGCACGTGTTATACCAGCTAATCATCCCATAATTTACTTGTTTCAACTGTATAAATGTACTTTTCTACCTTTGGAGGCTTGTTAATGGTGCCAAATCCTCGTTAATCGATTCAGAACGTTTTTTAAATTTTTTTTTTAATAAAAAATATTTGCGCTTGGAACTAAAGAGTCGCATGTGGCTCGCGAGCCGCAGTTTGCCGACCCCTGATCTAAACGATTCAATTCCAATGTTACAATCAGTATGGTGTACTGTATGTAGCGTAGCGCCTAGCTATAGATTCTACTTATATACTTATTATTGTGTGATGCCAATAAAGCAGAGTACTCGTCCAGCACCCGCGCGTTTAACTCGTCTCTCGATACGCTCCTATTGCATGGGAGCCAAGATCAGTGTGCCACTCGCCTATGACGTGTTCGGCGGCGGCCTCGCGGTCCAGAGTGGCCGCCAGCAGCAGGCGGCCGGCCGCATCCACCGCGAACAAGTCCTTGGAGTCCCGCGCGCCGGCCAGCCGGAGGCGCGGCCGCTCGCCGCCCTCGTCTGCGGACATCATCACAATCGTTTATGTGCTTACAATGTACGTTAGTAACATGGAAATGGTTATTACGGTAGCAGATACATTTTACCGCGTCACGGCTCGCAACTACATTGAAACATAATTGCGTGCTTAAAGGTAAAAGGGCGTATACCTAAGGGTGAATAGGGATTTGTGCTAAAAGGACGGATAACATTTTTTTTTTGCCATTCGGTTTGAAATTGTCTGAAACGTAAAAATCTGTGAAAAAAAAAAGATATCAGCTCAAAGGGTGTATATCAAGACATACGCCCTTTTACCTTTAAGAAAAGTACTACTTAAAGGTAAAAGGGAGCATAAAAAGAAATTGTAGTTCTGATACCAAATGTTAGATAATAGTTTCCCAGGACAGGCTATACTAAAGTAACAGCCTCATATACAGAGTTTAATATAAACAACTAGAAAAGAAATCAATCAAAAAAAAATTACGGAAAAATTAAGAAATAAAAAAATCACAATTACAGATAACATTTAAATATTTTAAAATTTCCCGTTTTAATCACCCTTCTTCTTCGCTTTAATCGCTTCAAACAGCTGTTTTCTCTCGATTCAGAGTCTGTTGACAATACTTTTCAAATCCAATTAAATAATTTGTAAAAAAGTAGTGAAATTGTTTTAAATTAGTGACATTGGTAGTTAAAAAACGAATAATTAATAAATTTTGTGATAAATTAATTTAAAAAAATATCCTACTGATTTCTCATCAAGTGACGAGGAAAAAAATTATACACCCTTTTACCTTTAGATCACCAAAATTTGGAATTCTTAAAAGTATAAGGGCGTATAGTTAAAGACATGCGCCCTTTTACCTTTAAAAATTTTGTTGTTCAATTTTGAGCGTAGAATGTGTTTACTAAACGACTGGCAAAAAAAAAATGCGCCCTTTTACCTTTGATTGTTATACCTACGCCCTTTTATCTTTAGGCACGCGTAATAATATTATAAGTGCCACTTACATTACACGTCAAACCTCCCTAGCAGTGTATAAGGCGCATTTCGATTTAATGCAAGACTCACTTAATAACTCGGTCGATATTATATTTTTTCCCTTTTCTAGGAGACATACATATGCATTTCCTATTTTCATTACAATCTAGCCTGAATTTGGCTTATGAGTAAGTTTAAATCACTAGTAGAATGCACAAAGGTAACATTTTATTACTGGCTAAATATTTATAATTTGTAAAGCTAAAATTAAAAAAATACTGTCATCAAACTGTCAATCTGCTTTTTGCTGTCAATTTAGGAATCACCTAAGCTTTATGCACCGCCAATCGGTATAAGTTTAGGTAGCTCTTAAGGTCGTTTAGGCATCTCTTAAACGTTGGTGAAACGTGTATAAATAAAGTTCCGTCAACTTATTTACGAAGCCCATACAAATAATGACAGCTGTTGAGGAATTAACTAAAACCTTAAGCTCCGGTGAATCGGTGTTCTAACCTTAGGTAGCTCTGTATTTTTTTTTGTTACCTCATAACTTCTCTCCACGTGAGCCGATTTCGAAAATTTTTTATTTGAAAGATGTTGCTTTCTAATTGGTCCCATTCAAATTTGATCAAGATCTGATCAGTAGTTCTTGAAATATCGTCAATAATGGCTTTTTTGTGGACTACTTTGACGATGTTCTCGTTTAACCGACTTCAAAAGTTACCTCATAACTACCATAGTAGAAATATATTTCTACTATGTAACTACTTTCGTTGTGAGCCCATGTTTCATTGCAGAAACCTTGAGTTTTACAGAACGACAAAATTGTTTTTGGACAGGTGTTCGACCAACTTATCGAAAATGTAATTATGTCATCGTTCGAAACATTCATACATTTTGTTTCATTAAGGACTGGAGGGGGCGAATTGGGAATGTTCGTAATGCCCACCCTAAAAGTATGAATATATATAAATAAATAATAATATATATATAAATAAATAAATAACGTTAAATGCGACATACTTAGATATTTTTTGAATTTATGCACATAGGCACTTCGGCTCGAAGTCTCTCTTATACACGAAGTACTATACAACGGCCGGTAATTTTTTACCGTCGGGATGTTAAGGAGCGCGTCGCGTTTCGGTCAGATATATCTAAGCGGGGAAGCTCGCCCGCGGCCGAGTCAATATGATCTATTAGGCGGTCAGCAAAAGGGGTTCGCCGGAAGGGCAGGCAGGCACTCACCCGGCGCGTCGTCGAGGCGCAGGTCGGCGAGCAGCGCGCCGGGCGGCGCGTCCTCGCGCAGGAACAAGTCGGGCGGCAGCGGGCGCAGGCGCGGCGCGCGCTCGCCGCCCGCCAGCACGAACACGGACACGGGCGCCTCGCCCGCGCGCCCGCCGCCGTCGCGCGCGCGCACCCACACCTGCACGCTGCGCGACGCTGCACGACGCGACAAACATTGTGATGAGGTTAACGACGAACCGACGATGAAGGGGTGAGGCCCCCGCCGCTTCGCTAGTCCGATTTGTAATGTCGGCGGGTGTCCGGGGAATGTATCCGTTACCCTAAATGGCACGAGAGAGATTCGGGTGTTTCTGGTGAATACCTCGGACGTTTTCTCGCCGACGACCTCGGAGACGACGACGACACTGAGAGGGAGCGTAGGGCGTTGGCGGCTCGTGGGAACGTGCCGGCCCGCAGATTTACCCGTCGTATTACTGACCGAGTAAAAATTACGCTCTCCGAAGTGTACCGTCGGGGAATGTACGCGGGGTGTCTGCGGTTCCGCCGTTCATAAAAGTCGCCGGACGCCTTGCGCATCCGGTATAATAATGTGTTCAGGATGTTATTGAGATTCTCGGGAATTTGCAATGCTTCCGGGATGTTTGCTCCCATTGAGGGCTCCCGTACCGTCATCGGGAATAGAGAAGCATCGCCGGTGAGGAGGATTCGAGGGAGCTTATACGGTTATAGCGACGATATCCTGAAAGTAGGGGCCGGTGACTCGAAAGCGCCCGCACTGAGACATCTCGTGAGGTATAATTGTTCAATGATACTTTACGAGATGCGTCGTAAGTACACGACTCATTAATTTTCATTTTATTTGTATTTTATGTTGATCATTTTGTGTAGTGACCATAGCTTGTTTATAAATTTTACTAACAAAATTGTATCGATCCATTATTTTTCCGGATTAAACTATTCGAATTCGATATAAGGGGGACGGGAATCTCGGGCCGTTCGAGGGACTAAATTAAATTATTAGACTAAACTAGATTTACGCGGGTCACAAATTGGAAACGAACCGAAAGCGGTGGCGTCGCGCGCGAACGAGAGCGCGCCGGTGTCGGAGTCGACGTGGAAGAGGCCGGCGGCGTCGGAGCGCACGTCGCCCTCGTACACGGAGTAGGAGAGGCGCGCGTTGTCGCCCGCGTCGTCGTCGCGCGCCGTCAGCGTCAGGAAGGGCAGCCGCGGCGCGCGGTCGGCGCGCACGGCGGCGCGGTACTCGCGCAGCGGGAAAGTCGGCGCGTTGTCGTTGACGTCCGCCACGCGCACGCGCACCGTGGTGTGGCGCACCAGCCCGCCGCCGTCGTGCGCCGCCACCGGCACCTCCCACTCGGCGCGCGCCTCGCGGTCCAGCGGCACGCGCGCCGTGAGCGCGCCCGAGCGCGCGTCCACCGCGAAAGTGTCGCGCAGCCGAGCCGACGGGATCGAGTAGGCGACGACGCCGTACTCGCCGGCGTCGTCGTCGTACGCCTTCACCGTGGTGAGCAGCAGCGGCGGCGGCTGGTTCTCGAGCGCGCGCGCCTCGTGCACGAGGTGCGGGAAGCGCGGCGGCGCGCGGTTGGCGGGCGCCGCCGCCAGCTTGACGCGCGCGAAGGCGGCGTGCGCGCCGTCCGACACGGACACGTTGAGCGAGCGCGGCGGCGCGGGCGGCGGCGCGGCGGCCAGCGTCAGCACGCCGGTGCGCGGGTGCAGGCGGAAGGCGCGCTGCGCGGCGGCGGCGCCCTCGAGCCGGTAGCGCAGGCGCGGCGCGTCGCGCGCGTCGGGGTCCCAGGCGGCCGCGCGCGCCAGCGCCACGCCGCGCGCCGCCTCCGCCGACACCAGCGCCGACACCACGCCGCGCTCCATGCGCGGCGCGCAGTCGTTCACGTCCTCCACTGCAACGGCGACGGGTGCCCCGTTACTACTGCCGTACGCGATACGAGGCGAGTGCTACTTTTATTTTCGCTCCCCGAAGTTTACTATACGCGAATAATAGGTACATAAAAATACTTTTACTCGAAGTGGCTTGTACTCGTGATGAGGTCATTATTCGAAGTGTCGACTTTCTGAGCTACTTGAATAGGCGCCGGCGAAGTTGTATGGAATTTCATCGCCGCACAGTGTGGTAGGAGAGACCTTTTTATACCGCCTTCCCAAAAAAGGAGGAGGTACTCGAGTCGACTGTATTTTAAGCTATTGCATAGCTTCTATTGCGGGCCTTGAGCGTGGAGACCGAATCTAGAAATTCCGTAACGAAAATAACCTAACAACCCCCACTCCGACCGCCACAGCGGTGATACCTTTGGTTTTTAGTTTTGCCCTATTCTGTCGATTATTAGCAGAACTTTTAATGACTTTTTTGAAATATCACGCTTGTCTCTTTAGTTCAGCGACTCGCCTCTAGATGGCAGGAAAAAATATACTGCATAAATAAAATAAATAAATAATTATAATTGCATAGGTTGATAAAAAATGCTATGCAATAGCTTTACCGCGGCAGTCCCCGAGTGCCACACGTCTTTTTTTATATATACCTCATAACTTCGTTCCACGTGTAATGATTTTGAATTATTTTTTTTTCGTTTGATAGAATGTGTTGCTTTCCAATTGGTCAATTTAAGTTTGATCAAGATCTGACTAGTAGTTTTTTAGTTATCCTCGATAATGATAATTATTTTTTAGATTTTTGGTATCGAGTAGCTAGTAAATAGATAGTAATTAAAATGTCTGATATCTTCCTCCATCGAGATAAGCGTTTGGTTATTTTGTTACATATTGCTAACGGTCTGGGAGTATAGTATTGATACAATTTTGTGCAGATGTGAATCGGTTTCAGAAAAAAAAAAGAAAAAAGAAACAACTCGTTTTGTACTACATAATTATAAATGATCCAAAATAGATCCGGATCAAAAGAGCTCACCGGTGATGAAGAGATGCGCCGTGGTGGAGAGCGGCGGGCGGCCCGCGTCGGCGGCCGTGACCACGAGGTGGTAGAGCGCGCGCGACTCCGCGTCCAGCGGCGCCGCCACGCGCACGGCGCCCGTCGCCGCGTCCACGGAGAAGGGCACCTCGCCGCCGTCCGCCGCGGCCAGCGAGTACGTCACCGCTCCGTTGGCGCCTGCGACAGCGGAGCGTCAGTACCTGCCGGCGCACACCGAGCGCACGCCGAGCGAGCGGGCGGAGGCTCACCCGTGTCGGCGTCGGTCGCGGCGAGCGCGAGCACCGGGTCGCCGGGCGCGGCCGCCTCGGTCACGGAGGCGCGGTACTCGTCGTGCGGGAACTCGGGCGCGCAGTCGTTGACGTCCAGCACGTGCAGCGTGACCGCCGCGTCCGCGTACGCGCCCGTCACGCCGTCCGTGGCGCGCACCACGGCGCGGTGCGAGCGCGCCGCCTCGTAGTCCAGCGGCGCGCGCGGGCTCAGGGCGCCTGCACACACGCAACGCGTCACTCGCCACTCGCCCGCCCCGGCCGCAGCGGTGCACGGTGCACGGTGGACGGTGCACGGTGGACGGTGGACGGTGGAGGCGGTGATGATTAGGCTTTGTTATACGTATCGATTTATTGCGTTTCAAATGGGCGAATGGCAGATTTAAGGCGGGCAGATCATGACTATGACCGGGCCGCCTATATTCTGTAATCGTTTCGATGATGATGCCGAATCGTTTGCGGTGATCATGAATGTATAATTGATGATGTCGATGATGATCAAAAAACAGGTACGAAGTATGCGTAGATCCCCGGAGCCGATTCCGGAACATTGAAATAATAAGCGAGGTTATATTTTTTCAAGTTTAATTTCACAGAACAGCAGCTATAAGAGTAATTAACATAGGTACATAGTAATAATTGAAACGTAGTTAATTATCTTTGCTGCTATTGTTCGGTATATTACCAAACATCTTGCGTCGGCTATTATTCGCGTGCCGTGTTGCCCTCATTAGTTAAGTTTTAAGACAGTGCACTTTTGGCTACCGCGGCACACGGGTGCATTCAACATAACATAAACATTTCAACAACATATTATAACATAAGAACATAGTTTAAGATTCAAACAATAAATAGTGCTAGTTATAAACAATTAACAATTTCATTTACCACTACAACCTCGCTACCGTACCGAACAACTATACAGGCTCAATATATTATGTGAACATAAAGTGGCCAAAATTATGTAATATGTTAACTAAACTGCTACTATACTACATAAACTAGAACTTATTTAAACAAATTAACGGCTAAGTATCTGTATTTACATGTAACCTGGGATACCAACCCCCTAATCTATATCACAATGCTTCGGACGAAACTCTTAGAATGTAGAATGGATAGCTCAACACTTAAATATTTTTTTATAAAAGTTCATAAAACAGCCTATGAAACTAACATAACAATGTGACCACCTTAACGCTATAATTTGTATATTTTTAACAAGATATTACATATTATGAAAATATATGATGTCGAAGACTTAGGAGGGGGGTGTATTTGTATTGGTGCCAGCCATTCTCGAAACGAATGGTGTGATGCGTGACGATGGTAAAATAACCCTAATGTAATGGAAGATAGGATGGCTTGGGCTCCGTCACATCTTTGAAACACAGTATGAAGTGGGCGCCGCGAGGCAATTTCGGCAGAGCAGCGTAAACGGCGTATTTTCGACAATCAGAGCGCCTAGTTGAGGCGACACGTGATCAAAATGATGCTACTTATTTTGCACAGCATTGCAATTCGGAGAAGCAATGCCGGCAACATTACGCCAAAGATAAAGAAAAAAAAACGATTACGTAGATGTATGGAGAAACGGAAAAGCAAGAGGCAGAGGGAATGAATCGAAAGACGTTACGGTGGCGATATGAGAAGCGGTAGATAGTTAAAATAAAGGTAGCTCACTGTGGCTATATAAATCGTCAAAAGTGCATACGAAACGAGGCGATGTATACATGCACGTATAGAACAAAAATGTACAAGCTCAGACAAAAGCGGTGGTGCGACAAACGCGCTACGACGAGCTAAAGTACGTCGACGCAACGCCTGCGGTCGATTTTACTCACATGGGTTATTGCCTCCGTCGGGGGCTGCGGGACAAAACCGAACGGTTAGCGGGCCGCGGGATCGTTATATAAATACGTCGTCGCCTCGACTCGCCCAAGGGTCTCGGGGACCACGCGGCACTCACCCGTGTCAAACTGTATCTCGAGCTGGCCGGCCGCGTCGTCCAGCAGCGTGTAGATGAGCTGCCGGTTGAGCGGCGAGCGCGCCTGCAGCGGCGGCGCCAGCGGCGCGGCCGGCGCCGCGTCCTCGCGCGCCTGCAGCGCGTAGTGCGCGCGCTCCCACGCCGGCGCCGCGCCGCCGCGCCACACGCGCACCGCCACCGCCGCCTCCGCGCCGCACGCCGGCACGCCGCCGTCGAACGCCGCGATCACCAGCGAGTACAGCTGGTTGTGCCCGTCCACCGTCTGCTTCAGCGAGATCTGCCCCGAGCGCCGGTCCACGCGGAACAGCTCGCCGTGGCCGCGCTTCATCTCGTACCGCACCTGCGACCGGTGCCGGGTTGAGCGAGCGCGGGGCCCGTAGCTAATTCTTTCAAAGAGCCCTCGATCGGCTATGCGTTTTTAAGTATAAAGTGCTAAAAAGCAACGGGTTGCACCCCGGGAGTGCCGGCAGAAGTGAAAACTCGCCGCGCGGTAGAAAGAGAGGGGGATATTACTTCTTCTCCTTCGTCTTACGAATTTTCTGTTTTACGAATTTTAGATCAGGTGTCCTGACGCGAGTTTAACATTTTTTACCCATCCCAAAAAAGTGCACAACGCCGCTAAAGAAGTTTTCACTTCAAAAATTCATTGCTCTATTCTCAGTACGTTTATTTGCCATCAATAGGTTACAACCAAGGATGTTGTAGCTAAAGTTAAACCGTAGGTTTGTTTCCTATCTCGATGGTTACAACTTCGTGGGTAATAAATAGTCTAGTAGATTACTATAGGCCGCTAGCATAGTAGAAATATTACTATGCTGCTAGGCACTGACAAGTACAAAATGTCAGAGATGACCGCGAATGACTTTAAATTCTCAAAGAATATGTTAAACTATGCCCAAAGCCAGAAATGACATTTAAAATTAGCTATGAAAAAAATATTAAGGGTGCAAAATATTTTTAATTTTTTCATGTTCGAATATTACGATTTGGTAGGCCATTAAAGTCACTGTTTTTAGACCTATTTTGCCCCGGGGTCTATCTCAAAAACGGCTACACACTGAACGCCGAAACTTACGTTTAATATCCGTTATATTCTGTACTTGAACAATAATAACAAATCAAACAATTATTACATACCAAAAAAGATATAAGCAAGTAACCTCAAAACTTTTTCACTATTTAAGGGAAAATGTAGGCGCGAGATCTTAGTTCGGCGCGAACGACTAGTATTTTATACTTAAAAAAATATATTTCTTGGGTTATCGTAAGCGCGCCCGTGCGACAGCAGCCACGCGCATCCCCATTTCCAATATTAAATAAAACTGTCTATGGGGCTAGAGTTCAGGGAGATAATTATTTTTTTTAATTTCTCCCTGTTTATGAATATTTTTACGATTTTCGATATCGCTCATGGTTATTGAGTTATTATCAAAAAGCTGAGACCCTTTTTTTGTTTATGTTTATTGTTAAAAGCAATAAATTAAAAATTTATTTCCAGAAAAAAAAATGTCTCAAAATTATTATTATTTATATATTTTTTACTAGCCGTGCCCCGCGGCTTCGCCCACTATTATCAAGTTAAAAATATTATAGTATAATATTATATAATATTAGTTATTAGCCTATGTGCCTATGTATCCTAGGTATAATCTATGTACTTGCTATGTTTTTTTTTGTTCATTTATACGATTGTTATATCTTATGGTTTGAACTGCCCGTTGACACAAGTCATCGAACCTAGTGTGGAGCTGTGAGTGTGAAAGCCTTTGGATTTTTATGTTTATTATCATAATAATCTAAAAGTTAATGATTGTACTAACTATTTTTTCTCCTTTATTTTTAAGTAATAGTGGGTATTTTTAGTAGATTCATTTAAACACGACTAATAACACGGTGTTATGTAACGTATTATGTAAACTATTTATTATTTTATTGCCCATTAACTAAATACACTCTCTTTATAGTTAATTGAAAAAAAAACACTATTAATTGAAAAAAAACCACTTTTCTTCATCATCTATCATAGATCCCAGCGACAAAATGAATACTTTATCATGTCTTTCAAACACCCCAACACCTGATTATTCTTCCTTCATTTTTAGTCAATTCACCGCAAGTGATGTTAAGAAGAGCATTCTCTCAATCCAGTCAAATGCAATGGGTGGTGACAATATTAGCCGCAAGATGATTTTATTCATTGTAGACGAAATCCTTCCAGTCATTTGCCACCTCCTAAATTATTCCATTTCCAATGGAGCTTTTCCATCCATCTGGAAAGACGCCACAATTATCCCCCTACCTAAAAAGCCTAATCCCGTTTCTTTTTCCGAGTACCGTCCTATATCTATACTTCCATTCCTGTCCAAAGTCTTAGAGCGTTTAGTCCATAATCAACTGAATTCTTTCCTTCCTCATCACAACCTTTTGAATCCTATGCAATCTGGTTTCCGTCCCGGCCACAGTACTGTTACAACACTTGTTAAAATAACTTATGATATCAGATTAGGCATGGAAACCGGACAGCTGACTATTCTAACTCTATTAGATTTCAGTAATGCGTTCAATACGGTTGATTTTGATATCCTTCTAGCAATGCTCAGTTCTATTAACATATCTCCTTCTGTGGTTGACTGGTTTCACAGCTATCTGTATGGACGCCGGCAGCGGGTCCGAATCGAAGATTCGTTCTCCTCTTGGGCTACTACGGGCGCTGGTGTTCCACAAGGCGGTGTATTGTCTCCTCTTCTTTTTGCTTTATTCATAAATTCCATATCACATTCTTTATCTTCTTCCTACCACCTTTACGCAGACGATCTCCAAATTTATACGCAAGCTCCTATTCATAAGCTATCTGAAGCTGTTGACACTATTAATAGTGATTTGCGTCGTATAGTCGAATGGAGCAAAAAGTTTGGGCTAAAAGTTAACCCAAATAAGACTCAGGTCATTATCATTAGTAGCTCAAGAATGTTTACCAAGGTTGATTATTCTGTAATACCACAAATCGATTTTGAAGGCGTCGTCATTCCTTATAGTTCTAAAGTAAAAAACTTGGGTATTATTTTAGACAATACTTTATCTTGGGGTCCCCAGCTAGCAGCGGTTAGCCGCAAAGTGTTTGCTTCGGGTGCAGCACTAAGAAGGTTGCGTAATTTCATTCCGACTGCTACTAAAGTTATGCTTGCACAATCACTCCTTTTGCCTATCCTCGACTATGCCGATGCCTGTTACCTCGATCTTACGGAGGATCAGCTGAATAAACTTGAGCGTCTCCAAAATTATTGCATAAGGTTTATTTTCGGTCTTCGGAAATATGACCACATTTCTAATTTTCGTTCAAAACTCAAGTGGCTGCCAATTCGCCTTCGCCGGAATACGCATATTCTTTCTCTTCTACACAATATCCTTCACAATCCTTTCTCTCCCCTTTACCTCAAAGAACGTTTTGATTATCTTCATTGCACTCACTCTCTTAGCCTCCGATCTTCAGAAAACCTCAGATTAAAGATGCCTGTCCATAAAACCGGTTTTTATGATGCATCCTTTTCTGTAGAGGCAGTGCGTTTATGGAATGGTCTTCCTGTTACAATCAGGCAAGCTACTTCTTTAGCCGTGTTTCAAAATAAGGTGAAAATGTTTTATCTACAATCACTAACTAAGGACAAATTGGTATCCGATATTAATTATTAAAAGGGTATTGTTTATAGTATTTACGTAGATTTATATTAAATATTGTTTACGTAAGTTTATATGTATGTATGTATTAATGTATATAGATAGGTATCTAAGTAAGTTGTATTTATGTCTATATGTATGTGTATATGTATTAATGTATATTATTATGTATAGATAGGTATCTAAGTAAGTTGTATTTATATCTATTAGTATGTTTTTACACCACCGACCACATTATATAAAATTATCCCTCTCTCCATCCAAAGGTTGACTGGAAGAGATCGCTTTTAGCGATAAGTCCGCCCATTGTACTTTAGTTTTTTAAGATTACCCCTGTAACTAACTGTATTTGGTGTACAATAAAGAATTTTCTATTCTATTCTATTATTGAAAATAAAATCCTACATACCCAGTATTATATTAAATTAATTTATTTATTATGCTCTTGCTTATGTTAAGTAAATTTAATTGGAAGAACACACAGGGTTGCCTAGTGTGAGATACAGTGGTCACTGTAATAATTACTGTTGCTGACATCGTGAACCAATTCCTAAGTGTCCTAAAACAAGTGTAATATCTAAGATTTTTTTTAGAATAAAAAATATTATTATTCCGAATTTCATCCAATTCCGTTCAGCCGCTAAAGTGTGAAGAGGGAACAAACAAACTTACACACTTACACACAAACTTTCATATTAATAATATTAGTAGGATGTACTATAACTAAAAAATGTATATTTTTTAGATTTTAACATACATTCTTTTTATAAATATTGTTTATATACAATGTCACGTATGAACGTTATTTACCGTATGAAATTCGGTGTTTATTTAGGCAAAAAATTTGTCGGTTACCGATTGTCTGATGTGGATTGTCTTAGAAGGAAAAGTTGTAACGTTTCACGTTTTGTGACAGCAAGTAAATTTAATATAGGTACCACATATTAATAAGTTACACTCAAAAAAATACCCTCAGGCAGATATGAGTGGCTTTAAATATGCGGGGCCCGTAGCAATTACTACTCTCGCTATGCGGTAAATCCGGCACAGCCGGCGACGTCAGTGCGGGGTCAGCGGCCGCCGTCGGGACGGCGCACTCACCTCGCCGTTGTCGTTGGCGTCGGCGTCCACGGCGCGCACGCGCAGCACGGCCGTGCCGGGCTCGGCGCCCGCCATCACGGCGGCGAAGTAGGGTCGCTCCACGAACACGGGGCAGTTGTCGTTGACGTCGGTGACGGTGACGTGCAGCCGCGCGCGCGCCACCCGCGCCTCGCCGCCGCCGGCCGAGCGCGCCTCCAGCAGCAGCGTGTAGGCGTCGCGCGCCTCGCGGTCCAGCGCGCGGCCCGCGCTGCGCACGGCGCCCGACGTGCGCCCCACCTGCAACACGCGCGCGGTCAGCGCCGGCCCGGCGTCCCCCGCCGTCCCGTCGGGGCCGCGGGAGCGCCTCTCACCTCGAAACCCTCCACCGGGTTCAGGATGCGGAACTCGACGTGCTCGTTGAGCGCCGCCCCGAGCACGTTCAGCACCGCGATCGTCGTCGGCTTGGTCGAGTTCTCGACGACGGAGCCGTAGTACTCGGCCTTCTGGAAGGCGAGGCCGGAGTTGTCCGGCTCGCGCACGCGCACGTCGACGCGCGCCGTGCTCGAGTAGCGGCCGTCGGAGACGCGCACGCGCAGGCGGTGCGCGGCGGCGAGCGCGTCCGGCCGCGCCACGGCGAGCACGCCGGCCGGCGACAGCGAGAAGGCGCCGGCCGGGTCTCCCTCGATCACGTCGTACTTGAGCCCCTCGGGCGGCGGGTCGGGGTCGGCGGCGCGCAGCTCGGCCACCACCACGCCGGCCGCCGTCGGCGCGAGCACGGCCGCCTCGTACTCGGCGCGCTCGAAGGCCGGCGGGCAGTCGTTGACGTCGAGCACGAGCACCGTGACCGCGGTGGCGCTGTCGGCCGGCAGCCGCGGCGAGCCCATGTCCACGACGCGCACGGTGAAGCGGTGCTCGCGCGCAGTCTCGTAGTCCAGCGGCGTCGCCGTGCGCAGCGCGCCCGTGGTGGGGTCGACGCGGAACAGCGCGGCGGCCGCCGGCTCCAAGATCTCGAAGGCGCGCTGCTGGTTGGCGGCGGAGTCGGCGTCGTCCGTGAGCAGCACGAGCGGCTCGCCGCGCTCCGTGAGCACGGCGGCGCCCGGCGCGCCCGCCTCCAGCGCGCGACCGGTCAGGGAGCGCGCGCGCATCACCGGCGGGAACTCGTTGCGGTCCAGTACGTGCACCGACACGTGCGCGTGCGCCGCGCCCCCGCCCTGCAATAGGGAGGTTTTACGGATCATCGGTTCCATCGTGATACTGCCGAAGTTTCGACCGTCGACATTCGAAACGATCGGTGCTTAAATATTTTTTTTACACTGGACTTTACGATACAATAAATTCGACAAAAAATTTCTTTATAAATTATAGCTGCTCACAATATTTCACAAAAATCGATTGTGAAATGTGTTCTCTAAAGGAGAGCAACCGGCATAAGAAAGTAATTTTCCCCGAGCGGCAACAAAGCCGCTTTGCTCGCGCTTCCCGCTCGCTCTTTCAATAATTATAGAATTCAAAGAAAAAAATCAAAATCGGTTCACGTGGAACGAAATTATGAGGTAACACACATAAAAAAAAGATACAGTCGACTCGAGTACCTCCTTCTTATTCTGTGAAGTCGGTAGAAAAACTAGTTTTTAGTCCAAAATTATAACATTCGTAAGAAAAGTTGGAGACAAAATAAAATGAAAAATAGTGGCCGGTAAGGAAAAGTGATCCATCTCACCATGTTGATAGCGGTGACGGTGAGGTTATAAAAGTTCTGCGTCTCGTAGTCGAGCGGCGCGGCCGTAGTGAGCAGGCCGGAGGCGGGATTGAGGCGGAACAGGCCGGCTCCGCCTTCCAGCGAGTACCACAGCGCCGCGCCGCCGCGCGCCTCGACCGCCGCCAGCGCCGCGCCCGCCGCCTCGTTCTCGAACACCTCGCACACCACCTCGTCCGACGCGAACCTGCGACACGACGTCACCTACATGCCGGCTCGGCGCGCGGGACGGCCCGGGCGGCGAGCGGCGCCTCACCTGGGCGGCGCGTCCTCCGGCTCCACCACCGTCACGTGCAGCGGCAGCGTGGCCGCGCGCTCGGCGGGCGGCGGGTTGGCGGCGCGCACGTGCAGCGTGTAGTCCCGCGGGCCCCGCGGCGGCAGCGCGCGCACCAGGCGCACGTCGCCCAGCGCGGCGTCCACGGCGAACAGGCCGCCGGCGTCGCCGCCCGCCAGCGAGTACAGCACGCGCGCCGCGTCGCCGGCGTCGCGGTCGGCGGCGCGCAGCGCGGCCACCAGCGCGCCCGCCGGCGCCGTGCGCGCCAGCCGCGCCTCGGCCAGGCGGCGGCCCCACGCCGGCGCGTGCTCGTCGGCGTCGTGCACGCGCACCAGCACGCGCGCGAAGGCCCGCGAGGCGCGCGGCGCCTGGTCGCGCGCCCACACGGTGAGCTCGTGGCTGGCGGCGCTCTCGCGGTCGAGCGGCGCCGCCAGCTCCAGCGCGCCGGTGAGCTCGTGCAGGCGGAACAGCGCGGCCGAGGCGGGCGCGCGCGCGGCGTGCACGCCGTACAGCAGGCGCGCGCCGCCCGCCGCGCGCGCCGCCACGCTCAGCAGCGCCTCGCCCGCGCGCGCCGCCTCCGACACGTCGGCCGCGTACTCGTCGCGCGAGAACGACACGCCGCCCTCGTCCGCGTCGTTGATCACCGTCACGTTCACCTGCGGGCGGCGCGGCGGTGAGAGCGGGCGGCGGGGGACGCGGCCGGCGGCGGACGGCGGACGGCGGACGGCGGACGGCCGACACTCACCAGCGCGTACACGACGTGGCGCCCGTCGGTGACAGACACGTTGAGCGAGTATTGCGGCGTGCGCTCCCACAGCAGCCGCTTGCTGAGAATGAGGCTGCCGTCTTCGCGGCCGATGTAAAACTCTTGCAGCGGGTCCCCGTCTGTAGCAACATTCAGCCGTAAAATAAAAATAAAACAGTTGAACGTTCAAAGAATATTTCAAACTAGCCGTGACCCGCGTTAATTAAGTTAAAAAGTAGCCTACTTATGTGTTAATCCTATTCCTGAGTATGAGGTAGAAATTTCAGCCAAATCTGTTTATCTGTAACAGTGTGAAGGGAAAAAAATAACACTAACACATTTACAAATAAGCTATGATTAGTGTCATTAAGTATAATATAGTTAAGTACGCGCTACGTGGTTATTTGTGTTTACTGTAATGACTTATTCATAAAATTACTTTTCATTTTACTACTTAGACACAATTTTCATAACTTAAACTTCATCCATAAAAAACTTTCCATTTTAACGTTGTGTTGTGTACACCGGCGGCGGCTGCTAATTTTATATAAAGCTCAAGTCCGATCGTGTATGGAGTACTGCGGCCACCTTTGGGATGGATCCGCTAAGTGCCAGCTAGAAGCTCTTGAGTCTATTGATCGGCGAGCCAAAAGACTCATTGGCGATAGTAAGTTAGTTGAGTCAAAACTGCAATCTCGGTCACCGACGTAAGGTAGCAAACCTATCGATATTCTATCGCTTACATTTTGGAGAGTGTGCTCAGGAATTACATGATATAATTCCTCCATACCCTTTTTACCATCAAACAACAAGACAATCTGTCAAACGTCAACCATTTATGGTTGACATACCCCCAGTTCGCTCGAAGCGTTTCGCTTTTACGTTCATCATCCGTACAGCGAAGGAGTGGAACTCATTGCCTGCATCTTTGAAGAGTATAATCTGGGTGTCTTTAAGTGTTTTTTAAGTTCGAGTGAATAGGTACCTTCTAGGCGAGCACGGTCCATCTTTGGCCGCATCGTCACTTTCCATCAGGTGAGATAGCGGTTAAACGCTCGCCTACCCAGTTTAAAATTAAAAAAAAGTATGTTCGTTCCCTCTTCACGCTTCAACGGCTGAACGGATATGGATGAAATTTGGAACGTACATAGATCACACCTAGAATTACCGCACCTAGGACACCATCAAAGTTTTGCTCGTTTTGTTCGAAAACAAAGCAATCTTTCAGGGACAAACACAAAAGAACCCGGGTAAAAAAAAAGTAATATACTACGCAAAACGTAACCGAACACAAAAAGCCTCCCCTTCCCGTCGGGATTCGCGAGATAGAAAAGCGTCGGAGCTAACCGAGGATGTCGTAGTAGAGCGCGTCGCCGTCGGGGTCGGTGGCCTGCAGCACGGCGAGCAGGAAGCCCGGCGGGTCCAGCTCGGCGGCCTGCAGCGGCGGCGGCGCGGCCAGCACGGGCGCCGCGCCGCCGCCCGCCGCCGCGCGCCGCAGCGCCGCGCGCGCCACCGAGCAGCGCGGCCGCGCCGCCGCGTCGCACGCGCGCAGCGCCACCTCCAGCGCGCCGCCGCCCGACAGAGCGCCGCGCGCCACGAACAGCTGGCCCGAGGCCGCGTGCACGCGCACGGCGCCGCGCGCGCCGCCGCGCCCGCGCACCGCGTACCGCACCGTGCCGTTGGCGCCCGCGTCCGGGTCCAGCGCCACCACCTGCGGACGACCCGCCACACTCGAATGAACCGAATCGCGCCTGCCCGTTTCTCGATCGAGTAGGTAGCGTTATACGTATGAGAACATTATATTCTTCTATTTGCCCTTTTTCGAGATGAGCCGACTTTTTTCGAATGTATTTTTTTTCCGTGTCGTCTGTATTTGTTTTTTTTTATGTCTGTTACCTCGTAACTTCTTTCCCCGTGAACCGATTTCGAAATTTAGTTTTAGTTTGAAAGATGTTGCTTTGTTATTGGTCCCGTTTACATTTGATCGAGATCTAATCGGTAGTTCTTGAAATATCGCCAATAATGCGTATTCTGTGGACTACATTGACGATGTTCTCGTTTTGAACCGACTTCAAATGATGTTTTTTTTTTTTATAATATATATAATATATTATATAATTAATAATATTAAATAAAACTATAAGAGAACAAAAGTTATCATTGTGATGACGAAGCATAATAAACGTAATAATAGGTATATATGAATAAGAATGATTATTACTTAAGATTTTCAGTATTTGTTGATGGTTCTTTAGGTGACGCATAATAGTCAAGGTTGAAATGTTTTTTTACATTTAGGCTATAACTGTTTATAGATAAGCTATGTATGGAACGTACATGACTCAGATACAGCATAGATAGAGAATTTCACGATGACTACACAAATGCTCCCCCTCAATCTTTTTCACTAAATTTGCAAAATATGCATAAACTTGACTCCTCAAGAAATTTTAAATATTATTGATAACCTTGACTCGAACTGCAGCACTGGATTAGACGGCATTAATAATTAAATGTATAACCCATAAATGGACAGAATGTTTTAACAAAGTTCAATTGGAAGGTATTTACCCAGACTCAATAAAAATAACAAAGGTTACACCCATTTATAAATGAGGACAAACAGACCCTGGCAAGTTGACCTATTTCTGTGTTGCCGGTCCTTTCAAAATTACATATTAGGAAAAGTCTTATACATTCGATTAGAAAAGTACTTAGACTCTATTTCTTTCATTTCTCAAAGACAATTTATGGTTTCAGACTCAGACAGAGAAAAATACACTAACAGCAACTATCGATCTTACAATTAAAACATAATATTTACCAGAAAGACCTAATAAAAGCTTTTGATATGGTTAGCCATAAACTTCAAAGCAAAATACAAAATTATTCCTACCTATACACCTCTAAAAATAAATAATAATATCCCCCTACAACAGAAAAAATACAAAAAATATATTGGGTTACGCATAGACTCACATTTAACATGGAATGTCCATATTGACTAAACTAATAAAAAACTTGAGAGGTGTCAAGGAACACCCGGATGGAACGAAGTTCAATTTCCGTCTAGCCCCCTTTCGCAACGCGCGATAAGGAACTTTCGTTCCATAATTAAACGCAAGCAAAGCTTTAAAAAACCGACTTCAACGCTTTATCATCAGAACCTTGATCAGATTTAATGTATTAAACACTCATTATTGACTGTAACTCAAAAACTAGAAATCCGATCTTGATCAAATTTCAATGGGACCACATCAAAAGCACCAGCTTTCGAATAAAAAAAGAATCATCAAAATCGGTGTACATCGAAAGAAGTTATGAGGTAACTTTTGAAGTTCGGTAAAAAAAATAATTCGAAATCGGCTCACGTGGAGAGAAGTTATGAGGTAACACAAATAAAAATAAAAAAAAAAAAAACAGTCGACTTGAGTACCTCCTCCTTTTTTGGGAATTTAGTAAAAATTAAAAGAAATATGCAAAAAACAACATCACGCGGTGTTCCCAGGCGGTCACCCATCCAAGTACTCACCGCTTCCGACGTTGCTTAACTTCAGTGATCGGACGAGAACGTGGTATGGCTTACAACGATAGCAAAAAGTGTCGCTACAACTTTTGGTCTTATTTTTTCCGTCTAGCCCCCTTTCGCAACGCGCGATAAGGAACTTTCGTTCCAATAACACTCAGAGGCACCCTTCGTGATAGTGTCCGATACATCCCATGACTACTGCGTCATACAATTTATTGCACTAGTTATTTGAGATTTTGACACGAATACATTTTTTTTCAGATTTAATACGAACAGGACTCTACTATTAGTACGCCTTTTTTCCTCCGTAATATCATTATTTCAGGCATATTTAATAAACGAGTATGTATTACAAATTTAAAGCTGGAAAATGTAACCCATGTAGACAATTGCGTTTTCTTATTGTAGATTTATAGATCTGTAGATTAATATACTTGCGTTAACGACAACGCGCGAAGGAGGTAATAATGTCGATAGTTTTAATGCATCACTCGGCAACTTTAACAGGGCTCGTTACATGCAAGACTCCAATTCAAAACGAATTTGCGTATTAGTTAATTCCAAAAGAATGATCACATATTTCTTAGCATGCTATATTCCAACAAACTACCAATAAAAAGTGTGATTTTTAACATATTATTAGTGACCGTTTCGTTTGTGCAGTGCACGAGGAGCGGGTGCGGTACTCACGGTGGCGACGTAGTGATGGTGCGGCGGCGCCGGCGGCTCCGCGTCCGCCTCCCAGGCGGCCGCGGCGCGCCCCGACCCCTCCTCCTCCTCCTCCGCCTCCCACTCGGCGCTCGCCTCCTCCGCGCCCGCCCCCTCCGCCTCCCCCTCCGCCTGCCCCTGCACACGCACACACACGAGCTGCACACACACGCGGCACACGCACACGATGCACGCCCGGACACGGAAACGAACACGCCGCGGACTATCCTCGCCGATATCGGATGAGATGAGATTCGTTGCGACGACCGATCGATATAATTATGCGATTTTTGAACTGAATCTACGAGTACTTTAGGGAGGTGATGATCGTTAACGATAGATCATCCATGCGACCGTCCATTTAGATCCGCAAAGACTTTAACGGTCGGCAGGATTGCGTTTATGAAGATTGGAACTTACTAACTCTAATATACGACGAATTATATAAACGCGATCTGGCGCGTCGTCGCATCGTCGGCGAACGAACGCGGTCCCCTATTCTAAACACGAATTTGCGCTCGTTAACCGTCCAGAGATTTGCAAATACGGCCAGGAACAAGGAGCGACTGCAGCGACAATCGGCTCGTTCTTCGACGAGTCCTGGAGGCGAATTTGGCTGGCCTGGCTATGGATAATTTATAATTAAATTGTGGCCATTTTCCATTTTAAAGGAGAACAATTTCGTTACAAAATCGATAGAGTCGAATGGTCGTGAACGGTCCAGCGAGGATAGTCGGACTCGCGGGATGAGCGCGGCGCGGTACCTGCGGCAGAGGCGCGGCGGCGGCCAGCGGTACGCGCAGGTCGTAGAAGCGCTGCGTGAACGCCGGCGCGTGGTCGTTGACGTCGGCCACGCGCACGTGCACGCGCACCGTGCTCGCCAGCTCGCCGTCCGAGCAGCGCACCTCCAGCGCGTGCGCGCTCGCCGTCTCGCGGTCCAGCGCACGCCCCGTCGTCACTATCACGCCTGCGACAAACGAAGAGCCGGTCAAGCCGAGCGCGAGGACGACGACGGCGACGTGAACGCGGCAGGGACGCTCACCGGTGTGTCCGTCGATAGAGAACAGGCCGTCGGGGTTGCCGGCGACGATGGAGTAGGTGATGTTGGGCGGGTGGGGCGCGGCGTCCCCGTCGACGGCGGCCACGCGCGCGACGTGCGTGCCGGCCGCCGCCTGCTCGGCCACCTCCGCCGCGTAGCTGGCGCGCGCCGGCCACGGCACCATGTCGTTCACGTCCTCCACCTCGATGTACACCTGCGACGGAAGGACGCGCTCACGTTACAAACCGTCCGCGACGTGCGACGGGACCGACGAGGACCGGGGACGCTCACCTCGATGCAGGAGTGGCGCGGCACGAGGCCGTGGTCCTGAGCGCACAGCGTCAGCCAGTAGTGCGGCACGCTCTCGCGGTCCAGCGGCGTCAAAGTGCGAATAATACCTGCGGGTCAGAATAGTGCACGCGCCTCTATTATTTTATCACCCGAATTGCTGCATATACCTATATTTTTTTATACTAGGCAAGCATTTGACCATTATCTCCTCTAGTGCAAAGTGTACCCAAACAGCTCAAACGGGACCCTATTACCATAGTAGAAATATATAAATTTCTACTATGCTATGACTAAGTCTCCACTGTCTCTATGCTATACCTACGTAATTCCTATTTGATGTACTTTTTTTCCCATGGAGAAAAACTTTTGAGGTTAATTGCTTATAACTTTTTTTCTATATAATTCTTTTTTTATTTCTGTATTTGTTGTTCAAGAACAGGATATAAAAAATATTGTACATAAATTTCAGCGTCCAGTGTAAAGCAGTTTTTGAGATAGACCCCGGGACAAAATAGGTCTAAAAACAGTGACTTTGGTGGCCTACCAAACCGTTATTTTCAAACATAGCTTTTTTAAGACTGGTTTCGTACTTCTACTACAGAACTCTTTTCAACGATACCCCACATGGGTAGATAAAATAAATAATAGTTAAAAAAAACTAAAAAACACGATTTATATAAAATTCACTTAAAAAATAGAAAATAAATTTTAATAAATTTTAATTGAAAAAAGTGGTAAACAAAATATATTTCATTGTAAAAAAAGTGTGGGGTGCATGGTGTTAATAGTTATAAATATTTTTCTGACAGATATAAGTTGAAGAATTATTATTTTAATAATATCTTAAAAAGGACCCCCCGCTTTTATTACAATAAAATATATTTTTTTTACACTATTATCAATTTTAATTTATTTTCTTTTTTTTAGTTTAATTTTATATAAAGCGTGTTTTTTAGTTTTTTTAAACTATTAATTATTTTTCATTTTTTAGTTAAACGTCTACGTTTTCTATAAAAGCGTATTTTTTGTTTTTTAAAACTATAATTACTTTAATATCAATTTGCTAATATAAAGCGTGTAAAATAGGCATAACGATAAACATTTTATAAAGTTACGTTATAATTAGGAGTGAGCTTTCAACGCTATCTATATTTAAGTAGCAAAACTATGTAAGAAAGTAATAAAGTGGAAACTAAACTAGTTCAAAGCGAGACTAGCGCTTCCTAGTACTGAATAGATAATGTAGGTCAAGCACCAGATTGCTATTGAAACTAGTAGTAAACACAGATTGTATAGATGGCGCAAATGTAAAGAACGAATGTAATGTTTTATTTGTATTTTGATCTCTTTGTTTTAGAAATGGCGGTATTCGATTTATTCATTTTGCTTTATCTTAGTGTATTATCTTCGGTCCTCGATAGATCTACAAAGTTTGAATGATATCTGGCCTTTTAAAGTGGGTCAAAATCGCGTCTAAAGGAGTCAGTTACAAACATACACAAACAAACAAACATACACGTGAAGCTAATATAAAGAGGGTAAAAAAAAAAAAATTTTGCTCTCCGCTTACGTGTTTGGGTGCCCCATTAACATTTTCATTGCCATTTCTGGCTTTGGGACGTAGTTTTGCATATTCAATGAGAATTTGAAGTCATTCGCTTATATGGTTTGGACGCTAGATGCCTCTTATAGCAGACGGACAGACGGACGGAAAAAGTGCTGAACGACCTAGGTCAACTTAGAGATCTCGCTTCGCTTGATCAATTATAATATGTCTAAAACGAGTCTTGTGCTGTATAGTAAAAAAAAACAACGGGTCAATATAAAGATACTGGTGTGCGTGACAGCTACGTCTTACCATATGATAGTATAAATAAATAAGTATGATAACTCAAGGCCCGTAGGAGATTCAAATGCATACTCTAGCCGAATACGCAGGGTTGTCACTATAATATGTAAAATGTATATTATAACAAATCAACAAGTAGGTACAATTTTTCACAGCTCAATTTTTTTAGTGACTAGTCCGTTTCCAGTGACGGTCCTTCCTACTGTCACTGAGCGGCGGGTTTGGACGTTATAGTTGACAGTTCACCGATATTTTATTCAACGCGTTCCATTTCCTTCAGTCTATCTAGACATATCCAACATTATTGAATCAAATTCAACTGATGAGATACGAAGATTACTTTATATGAATTATTTTTATCCGGTTTATATCTTAACCAGACTCGATGAGTAAGGCTAAAAAATATGCGCAAAATCCTTGTGTAAGCCGCTGCCCCCTAAGCATTACTTAAAAACGGCCAATTTCCGATTAAATAAAAACAAGCGTGTTTGAAACCTATTCATAAAAGAAATTATTCTATTGCGATTTGTGTGATTGTGATTTTTATAGGCGGGACCCATTTAAAATCTAGATCTGCTCGACTATCAAAGTCACTATGTTTCCACATTAGAATTTATTTTACTTGTTATTTGCAGTTGGGTTTTTTGATTTATTATTATTATTTTATTTTACAATGTTTCGTTAATAAGACTTTTCGTTTTTTTCGTTAATAAATTAAAAATATGTACAACACTATATAAGTATAACCATGTATATATAAACTTATTATTATTGTCAGTCCCGACCTATTTTTATGGGCGCTTTAAGAAGCACGAAGGTCGCTCAAATGCTACAATATAGAGACAAGGGTTGCACGACATTGAAATAACACGAGGTCATAATAAAAACGTAGCGTACCTGCGTCATCGACCGTGAAGTGAGCCATGCCGGAGCCGGCCACGATGTAGTAAGCGAGGCGCGAGTCGCGTCCAGGCGGGTCGGCGTCCGTGGCGGCGGCGTCCAGCACGCGCGTGCCGCGCGCCGCGTCCTCGCGCACGCCGGCCGCCAGCGCCGCGTGCTCGCGGAACGCCGGCGCGTGCAGGTTCTCGTCCACGTCCTCCACCTCCACGATGAGCGTCGCCTCCGCCCACAGCGGCGGCTGCCCGCCGTCCGTCGCGCGCACCGTCACGCCGTACACCTGCGCACGGACTCGCGTCAGCGCTCGCTCGCTCGAGACGGCGCGCCGGCCTGCCGCCACTCACCTGTCGCTCCTCGAAGTCGAGGGCGCGCGCGGTGCGCAGCGCGCCCGAGGCGGCATCCACGACGAAGGCGGCGTCCTCGGGCGCCTGGTCCGGCAGCTCGTAGGTGACGCGGCCGCCGGCGCCCAGGTCCGGGTCGAGCGCCTGCAGCACGGCCACCAGCGTGCCGGGCGGCACGTCCTCGCGCACGCGCGCCGCGTACGCGCCGGCCGGGAAATGCGGCGCGTTGTCGTTAACGTCGTCCACGGCCACGCGCACTAGCGCCTCGGCGCGCAGCCCGCCGCCGTCCGTGGCGCGCAACGACAGCTCGTACAGCGCGCGCCGCTCGCGGTCCAGCGGCGCGCACACGGCCAGCGCGCCCGTGTCGCGCTCCACGCAGAACTCACCGTCGGCGGCGCCGCTCAGGCTATACGAGATGCGCGCGAACTCGCCCGCGTCGCGGTCGGTCGCGTTCGCGCGGAAAATTACGGTGCCGTTGAGCGCATTCTCGGTGACGCGGAAGCTGGCGAGTGTCTTCTCGAAGCGCGGCGGGTTGTCGTCCACGTCGAGCACGGTGACGGGCAGCAGGCGCGAGGCGGCGCGCCGCGGCTCGCCCAGGTCGTACACGGTCACGTTCAGGTAGTACTCGGTCTCGCGCTCGCGGTCCAGGTATCCGATCACCTGCAGCTCGCCGCTCTCGGGGTCGATGCGGAACGCGGAGTCGGCGTCACCGCCGGAGATGCCGTACGTGAGCAGGCCGTTGTAGCCGAGGTCACGGTCGCGCGCGCGCAGCCGCACCAGCGACGTGCCGAGCGCCACGGACTCGTTCACTTTCACCTCGACCGGGAAGTCTAGAAACTCGGGCGCGTGCAGATTCTCGCCGTAGCGCGAGGGCGCCGGCGGGAACTCGTCGGCGAGCTCGAGCGGCGCGTTGCTGCGTTCGGCGGCCGCCAGCAGCTCGGTGAGGCGGCGCGCGGCGCCTGTGTCGCGGCACTCGAGCGCGCTCGCCTCCGCGCCCGCGCCCGCCGTCAGGTGCAACGTGAGCGCGGTGCCGTCCGCGAAGTGCGTGCCGTCGGTGGCGGTGACGTTGAGCGCACGCGACTCGGCGCGCACGTCCGCCAGGTCGCACGCGAGGCTCAGCACGCCGGTACTCGCATCGAGCGCGAAGCAATTGTCCTCGTTGCCGCCGGTGAGTCGGTACGATACCACGTCGCCGGAGTCGAAGTCGATGGCGGAGAGAGTCACGATTTCGGAGCCGATGGCGAGACGGCGCGGCAGGTAGCCGACGCAGTCGACGCGTTCGAACTGCGGGCGGTTGTCGTTGACATCGAGTAGGCGCACTTCCAGCCGCATCTCGGCCTGGCGGCGGTAGGGCGCGCCCCAATCGCTGGCCCGTATGCGGAGGGAGTACTCGCGCCGCATGCTCTCGTAGTCCAGCAGGCGCGTGGTGCGCACGGCGCCCGAGAAGTGGTCCACGTCGAAGGGCACGGGCTGCAGGTTGGCGATGCTGTAGGACACGTACCCGTTGTCGGCCGAGTCGGCGTCCCGCGCTACCACTCGCGCCACCACGGCGCCGCTCGGCCCGTTCTCCGCCAGCGTGACCTGAACCAGCGAGCGCTCGAACACCGGGTCGTTGTCGTTGGCGTCGAGCACGGCCACCTGCACTTTGGCCGAGGACTGCTTGCGGGTGCCGGCGTTGCCCTGGTCTATGGCCGACACGGTCAGCGTGTACAGCGCCTTGCGTTCGGCATCGAGCTCCACCGCCGTGTAGAGCACGCCCGTGTCCGGGTTGACGCGGAACTCGCCGCCCTCGTTGCCGCCCACGATCTCGATGTAGACGCGCGCGTTGCGACCTTCGTCTCGGTCGCTCACCTTGAGCCGGATGACAGGAGTGTCGGGCGGTGCCGTCTCCGGCACGGTCGCCTCGTACAGCTCGCGGCTGAACACGGGCGCATTGTCGTTGGCGTCCACTAGCGCGACCGGCAGCGTGACGTAGGAGGCGCGCGGGGGCGTGCCCGCGTCCACGGCGCGCAGCGTCAGGTTGTAGCCGCGCGGCGCCGCCTCGCGGTCTAACAGCGCGTGCGCCACCACGTCGAACTCGCCGGCCTGCGCCGACGGCCGCACGCGGAAGTGCCCGTCGGGGTCCCCGTCCACGATGTCGAGCGACGCCACGCGCCCGTGCTCGCCCTCGTCGCGGTCGCTCACCTCCACTATGGCGTAGATCTCGGCCGTCGAGTTCTCGACGAGGCCGGGCAGGCGGCGAACTCGCAGTTCGGGCGCGTGCAGGTTGACGGGCTCGACGCGCACCACGACGGCGGCGCGCGCGGCGGGCGCGGCGGCGCCGCGAGCCTGCAGCGAGGCCCGGTCGCGCGCCAGCACGTCGAACTCGTAGCGCGCGGCCTCCGCCAGCGCCAGCGCGCGCGTCAGCGTCACCACGCCGGTGGTCGGGTGCACGGCGAAGCGCGCGCCCGCGCCCGCCGGCTCCGCCAGGCTGTAGTAGATCTCGCCGTTGAGGCCGAGGTCGGCGTCCTCGGCGGCCACGCGCAGCACGGAGGCGTGCGGCGGCGCGTCCTCGCGCACCACGGCCTCGTACCGCGTCGGGTAGAACAGCGGGCTGAGGTCGTTCTCGTCGGTGACGCGCACGGCGACGACGGCGTCGGCGTCGAGAGCGCCGCCGCCCGCCAGCTGCGCCGAGGCGCGCACCTCGAGCCGGTAGGAGTCGCGCCGCTCGCGGTTCAACACGTCCGCGTGGCCGGCGCGCGTGCGTATCGACAGAAAGCAGAAATCACCGACGGTTCGCTCTTCGGCCTTGAAGAACTTGTCTTTGTCGCCGTGGCGGATGCGGAAGCGGACGCGCGCGGCGGGCGCGGGCAGGCGCACGCCCAGCGGGTCGGCGCCGGGCGGCTGCGAGGCGTAGGTGCGCGGCGCGCTGTTCTCGGGAATGCTCACGTTGTAGAGCGCGTGCGCGAAGTGCAGCGAGGCCGGCGCCGGCGCGTCCGCGGGCGGCCCGGGCCCGGCGCGCGCGCACCATGCCACCGCGCACAGCACGACCCACGCTCGAACTCCTTGCATTCTCCTCTTTGTTTTCTGAAATAATACGGTATACGCAGCCTTAGTGACCCTTTCCCCTTGAACTTCCAAGAATGTATGGCTATTGAATACTTGTTCTCGCTCACCTCATGTAGTAGTGCGCGGAGCGCGCTCGGGGGAAGGACTCGTCGGTGAGCCGCGACATGCGCCCCGTTGTTTCACATTTCACCTTATAGCGCGACTCTCCCCTATCTGAAAATAAGACATTGCTATTTTGTTATAAAATACATTCCAATAGATACCTACATATTCATTTATTAAAAAGAAGGTCAACTTCTCTGTATTTGTGTATATCAGATAAGACGGAGCGAGAAATGAGAATGAGCTATATTATATTTGCATAAAAGTTGTTTAATGTATATTTGTATATTCTGTTCACATCGTATGGAAATGCACTCTGGCCGAATGTTTTCACATTAAACTATACAGAAATCGAAATTTAATTATCTGCTCCTTCCTACATTCATAATATTACCATTAGCGAAGTATCAAGCATCCGGAATATATCAACACTAAAATGGACTATTGGGAAAACATTGACATTACGAGTATATCGAAGTGATGTGAGTATTGTGTGAGTATTCAGACTAAGACAAATTCAACGTATCACCAAAGTCGGCTAACAAGTTTTGTCTCTAGAACGCCACAAAGTAGTTCCTTTCCATTTAACTATATGTGGGTGGATTTACGCTTCAAAAATGTACTCAAACAAACATTTGAGAAATTGAAAATACGTACAATGCAATCGTATATATATATATATATATCTAATATATAACCACCATGCCCCTTATTACCGACTTCACAAAAAAGGTGGAGGTACTCAAGCCGAATGTATATATATATATAAATGTGTGTTACCTCATAACTTCGTTCCACGTGAACCGATTTTGATTCATTTTGGTTTGATAAATGTTTCTTTCCAAGTGGTCCCATTTAAATTTGATGTACACTGTACCAGAATGGACACTGCTTGCTAATTATATAATATGTTGTTTACCTATCTAAGCTAAGTGTTGCATTCAATTTGTGAACCAAAAAAATAAAAAAATGAAGATCTGATTACTAGTTTTTGAGTTATCATAAATGCGTGTATAATACGTTGAATCTAATCGAGGTTCCGAAGATAAAGCGGTGAAGACGGTTTTTTAAGCTTTGTTTGCGTATAATTATACCATCTAACAACAAGTCAAACTGCCAAATGTCATCCATTTATGCTTGAAATACCTCCAATTCGCTTAAAGCGTTTCGTTTCTACGTTTATCACCAATACAGCGAAGGAGTGGAACTCATTACCTGCGTCATTGTTCTCCGAAGGGTGTAATTTGGCAGCTTTAATTATGAAGCCGTTTTTTAGGAAAATAGGTCTAAATATAGTGACTTTGATGTCCTGCTAAATTATTATTTTAAATAAAGCGTGTTTAGTACTCTACTCAGGGTACTACTCAAGGTATCAGGTTCAATTCTAGGCGTGAACACAAGTTTTCTTCCCAAGGAAAATTTGTGTTTCCGGTTCTGGTTGTGATTGTGTGTGTGATGTGAATGTCTCCGGCACTTAGTGTAGGGCTGTGAGTGTGAAAGCGTAAATTATTATTAATTATCTCGAGCAGTTCGCAAGGTATACAGCAATAACGCAAAGGTCTGGTCTAAGTAATGCCTTTTTTAAATTACGCGGGTGAAGCCGCGGCGAACAACTAGTATTGGACATAAAAATATGGAATATTGGACTTATTGTGGCCATTGCATGCAAATCATTGTTGAGATGACTGAAAGTCTTTATTTGTCAGTGGCGCGTGGCGTCACAGGGGCGGCGCGCGGCGGCGCGGCGGCCGGCGGGGTAGCAGAGGTCTAGTTATCAGCTTATCTATCGAGGACGAGCGCCGGTCGGCGACGCACCTTCTCCTTACAGATAACAACTCCGCTTATCATGAGGTTCATTAATCTATAAAAGAAGTTCTAACTGTAAGTTAGTTTGCATTTAATAAATAATTGGTAGCTGTCTTTGCAATTTCCTTTTTCTACATTTTTTTATTGGTTTCCCTTTGATAGATCCTATTTTAGGGTCAAGCATCTAGACTCTAGATGCACTACATACCACCCAAATCCGTTATCCGATTATTACAACATCGCAGAAAGCTTAAAGTATTAACGTTCACTATCTTAACATAGAGCTTAACAATAACATTGCTAAATAATTAAACGCAGGCAAAACTTAAAAAAACCGACTTTACCGCTTTATCTTCGGAACATTGATCAGATTTAATATAATACACACGCATTATTGACGATAACTAAAACACTAGAGATTAAATCTTGATCAAATTTTAATGGGACCAGATGAATAGCACCAGCTTTCAAATATTAATTAAACGCAAGCAAAGCTTGTTAGAAAGATGTTGCTTTTCAATTGGTCCCATTTAAATTTGGTCAAGATCTGATCAGTAGTTCTTGAGATATCGTCAATAATGCGTAATCTGTGGACTACTTTGACGATGTTCTCGTTTTTGACCGACTTCAAAAGTTACCTCATAATTTCTTTCTTTGTGAACCGATTTTGAAGATTATTTTTATTTTAAAGCTGGTGCTTTTCATGTGGTCCCGTTGAAATTTGATCAAGATCTGATCTCTTGTTTTTGAGTTATCGTCAATAATGCGTGTGCAATACATTAAATCTGATCAAGGTTCCGAAGATAAAGCGGTGAAGTCGGTTTTTTAAGCTTTGCTTGCGTTTAATTATTGTATTTGAACAACAAATACAATAATTACGTATGAAGCCGTTTTGAGATAGACTCCGAGACAAAATAGGTCTAAAAACATTGACCTACCAAATAGTTATTTTCCAACATAATTGAGTGTGGGTATGGTTAGTGTGTTGCTGGATGGATTTGGATTTAGTATTTAGATACTGTTGATCCTAAAAACACAAACTTTCCTTCTGTTCTGGATAAGCTTATTTGTGACGTTAATGTTTCCAGTTTTTGTATTTAGTATAGGGATGTGAGTGTGAACGCGTTAGTTTGTTTTGTTTCTAAAATTGTATTATGATAAAGTTTGATTTAATTCCGAACGATGGTTTCGGATCAGCAAGCGCGGGCGCTCCCTGGTCACCTTGATCATTATGATTGTATGTCAGCGGGCACACACCGTGTCGGCACTCGGCTGGACACGCTTCGCTCATCCACGTGACGTCATCTCACACAGTCGCGTGACGTCATCGTTTTAATGCAATGTGTACTTTGTTCTACTCTAGTATAAAAAAATCTCCCTGTAGGTCTGTAATACCACGTCCCTACTAATTTATTATTGAGTGTCTAAGTTATGTGTCTCTAAATAAACTTGGGTGATTAAGCACTTTTTCAGTCAGATGTATTTAGCTTCTAAACCATTCAATCGAATAACTTCATATTTTCCAGAAAGTTTGTAAAACTGTGGCCCAAAACTAAAAATGGTTATTAAAATTCAATTAACGAAATTATTAAAAGGACATTCATACACATAAGTAAGGGGCAACATAGTTTTTTATTTATCCTCTATACTTAGCTTTTTGTATCGCGATATTATTGAAAAGAGCTTGGTGTCAATAATAGTCGCGACGTCTCAGCTTGGGCAAACTAGTACCTGCTTTTTTTTTTTTTTTTTAATCAAACAAACGCATTCACACTCACAGCCCCACACTAAGTTCAAAGACTTGTATCGTGGGCACCGGAAACATTTACATCACACACACAAAACACACTTCCGCTATAACAATGGGGACGTACATAATAACGAATAAATCACATAACTTTACTATGTGAATTATTCTTTAATTTTCTTGTCAGTAGATATACATGTATATTTCGAAACGCACCTAAAGCAAAGATTCGAAACGCGCCCACGTCAATTACGCCTACATTTGTTGTAAGTAAGTGCCTGGTTGCTAAACATCTGCCAGGTTAAAATCCAATACCGTGCCGTCTATGACATGGGTCAACACTTTGGTCAACACGAATTCTCAGAGCCTCGATAGTTATATTTGAAGATCGCTATTATATATTATAGTATAATTAAACGCAAGCAAAGCTTAAAAAAACCGACTTCACCGCTTATATTTTGGTTTTGGCTGAACTGATTTTGATAAAATTTATATGGGACTACCTCTGGGCTCTGAGTTATAACCTACCATACAAAAGAAAAATCATCAAAATCGATTCATAATTGGCGGTGATATCGCGTAATATACATACAAAAAAAACAAGCAGTCGAATTGAGAACCTCCTTTTTGAAGTCGGTTGAAAAGCTAGTAAAGATCGACAAATATTTGTAAAAAAGAGATAAAAAATTATTATTGCAGAGTTTCAGATTTTTGTTCAGGTGGCTGAAGTTCACTACATTTGACAAGTAGTATATTTTTTAATCGACTTCAAATAATTAAACGCAAGCAAAGCTTAATATAATTAAACGCAAGCAAAGCGTAAAAAAACCGACTTCACCGCTTTATCATCGGAACCTTGATCAGATTTAATGTATTAAACACTCATTATTGACTATAACTCATAAACTACTGATCAGATCTTGATCAAATTTCAATGGGACCACATGAAAAGCACCAGCTTTCAAATAAAAAAATAATCATCAAAATCGGCTCACAACGAAAGAAATTATGAGGTAACTTTTGAAGTCGGGTAAACGAGAACATCGTCAAAGTACGCAATATTGCTTACAAAATAAGCATTATTGACGATATTTCAAGAACTACTGATCAGATCTTGATCAAATTTAAATGGGACCGATTAGAAAGCAACATCTTTCAAACAAAAAAAATTTTCGAAATCAGCTCACGAGGAGAGAAGTTATGAGGTAACACACATAAAAAAAAAACAGTCGACTTGAGTAGGTACCTCCCCCTTTTTTGGGAAGTCGGTAAAAACCGACTTCACCGCTTTGTATTCAGATCCTTGATCAGATTTAATGTATTGCACACGCATTATTGACGATACCTAAAAACTAGAGATCAGTTCTTGATCGAATTTCACTGGGACCACATGAAAAGCACCACCTTTCAAATAAAAAAATAATCTTCAAAATCGGCTCACAACGAAAGAAGTTATAAGGTAAATTTTGAAGTCGGTTAAACGAGAACATCGTCAAAGTAGTCCACAAAAATAGGCATTATTGACGATATTTCAAGAACTACTGTTTAGATCTTGATCAAATTTAAATGGGACTAATTAGAAAGCAACATTTTTCAAACTAAAAAAAATTTCAGCTTTGGAGTCCACATCTACAAAAAAAATTGAATTTGATTTTAATTATTGAAATAGTAACAAAATAATGCATCTAATTCAACAACATCGAATTAAATCGATCATTAGTATAAATATTATTATACGATAGTCTGTGAAAAGGCCAACTTGGAATCAAAATAAAACTTAAGTCGGATGTAGTTTACATGGACCTTCCTTGCCTTATTATTCCTAGTAAATTATTATTATTTAGTAAATACCTCACGAGCATTCCCTTCGTAGCATACCGAGCACCGAACCCACATTCCCGAATGCCGGCTGCCCCGTTGCTGCTACTTAATGTTGCCGATAACAACTAATCGTGATATCGCATCAAAGCGCCATTGTTAAGTATGGAGTAATTCCCACGCACGCGGTCACTGGACCCGTTCGTTAGAAGGCTGATGTAACTAGTAACCCAGTTATCAGTAATCGATCTAGACGCGAGACTCTTTCTTCTATTCTTACAGAGCTATTCGAAAGTGATTTGTTTACCGGGCCCGTAAACATTCACATCACACACAACAATTGCACCAAACCCAGAACCAAAAACAAAACTTCCCGTAGGGAGGAAACCGGGAATCGAACCCGGTGCTTTAAAGGCAAACACGTACCTAACTACGCCAGCGGGCATTTCAAGTTCAAAGATAAGTTATAAAAGGCAAAACAAAAAAAAATACGAATTTATGGCAAAACAGCTACTAGCTGACCGCACGTGTGGACGTGTGTTTATGTTTTCTAACCTTTTAAACCCTTCTTGGACTTCTACAAATATTTCATAATCACATTTAGGCAAATCGGTTCAGCGATTCTCGAGTTTTTGACTAACAAACGTCAATTCATGTATTTAGATTATAGATAATAATTATTAAGCAATAAGTGAAAATAAAAACTGTATAAAGTTTCTCGTTATGAAAATATAGAGTCACGACTCTACATTTACATAAACATTCGATTATATTTAATTCTACAGTGCTAAGTGTGTAGCGTCTATGTCGTAGCTCCCAAACGGTCCAGCCGATGTTGATTTAGTTTAGCTTTTTCTGCTTGAATATTGATTTGTACAAGATTGTTTTAGCTTTGTTAGGTAAAAATCAGTGCAACCGTTAATCGTATACTTCGGGGATAAAATCGGTGGAGCCGTTTTCCATATAGAGCATCAGGGGTATTTTCAAAATTTAGATTTTGCCACTTGTTATGTAGTGTGTTTATCGCCGTAGAGCGCAATAACAATTTAAATTGTTTCTTACTTACCTAAAACTAATCAACCATACTTACGAGTACAATAACATAACGAAATAAGTAGTCTTGTGCCTTAATAATAATATCAGTTTATGAAAAATAATAGATGGTTTAATTAAATGGCAGGTAAGTTTGCTTTATACGAACGTAAAATACAGTTTTAGATTACAATGCGATAATATGAGCCGTGAAAGTGTTTTTATTGCGATCGGGCAGGATCGACTCAGGTAGGCGCTCAAACATCCCACACGCTGTTGCCAAATAAAAGCTACAAGCTCATAAAGCTTACAAACCCATAAATACAGCAAACGTGATCGACAACGAGTTCGGTCGGTGCACGGCGGACCACGGGCGGGGAGAGGTGGATGAGAAGCGGGCGGGAGGGGAGAGAGCAGCAGCTGCGCGCACGCACACATGGCGCACTGTTTACAAACACAAGCATGCCGCTAGGCTCAAGCGACGACCACCCGATCAAACATGTTTTGTCAAGTACAAGTCACCGGCCGGGCATGTCGCTAAATCTTAGATTCGCTGCCTTATTTTTATTTGTTTTTTAACGTTACTAACTTACTAAAAGTGGTTTAAGCACTCTTACGTCTTTTTGATGAATCGTGATTTTTTAGCTCTTTTCTATTATCATTGTAAAAAAACAAAAAACCTGTTGATTTTGCTTTTGTAAAAAATGGGAGCACCGATTAAAGTACCTAGTTAAAGTTATTATTAGACTTGATAATGGAGTGAAGTAGGTTATTTACAGACATTACCGAGTTCCAATATTTATCTCAATATTTTGAGACTGTACCAGTATTGTTAATATTTTGGACCTTATCGGACATTTTTCTGGATTGCTGAATTACCTGTAGTAGGTGATGATGTTGTAGTTAAGATAGGTAAGCATACTAGATTTGAACTGAATCCGAAGTTTCTCTGTTCAAACATCTTATGGTGCCTGACATAATATATTATCCTAATTGAAAAGGCATACTTACTATTACTTTCCTTGCGCGCAGTTTTGAGTGTCTTATGCCAGTCTGAACCACATGTTGCCCTAAGTTCGGTCGGCGTTATCTGCCTATATTATTGACAAGACAATGACAACAGATATTTTCTGTCCTTAGGACCACCAATCTGCAAGAGACTGCTTTAGTGCACCTGTTGACTCTAGTCTTAGCCAAATGCTATTTGAGCCCTGTTATGTGTTTTCCGTCACTCCATATACTCATGCCCGTAAAAAAATACGCATTAGGTTCATTAATTCAAAGAGATAAATAGGAACATGGCACGTTCCAAGGCTCGTTGAGCGACTTTCATCAAAACGACTGGATATGGACACTGGTTTTCGGAGTTTGTGGTATTTTTGCCCTAAAGATATACTTTAGCTTGTTAATGGCTGCCCATTCTAGTTGTATTCACATTGCGCTCCGTTTTCCTTAGAACATTCATTCACCAATTCTATAGGGCAACCCACGGTGAATAAATTGCTCGATTAAGATCATGGGGAGATATGCAAAAATAACTAAGGTTCTGGATATTTTTATTCGTATGCTGCAATTTCGATAGTCTTAAATGTGTTGTAATTCTTTTATCATGCGTTATACTTTCATGAAATCTTCGGCTTTCATTATGAGATCGTTAGCGAAACGTAATTGAAAAACTTTTGTTTTCAATCAGTGCCTTTTTTTGCGGCGTTACTGGAGAAAGTTAAAGGCTACTTGACGTGCTATACAGCATTTCAGGGTGGACCATGATAATTCGGGCAAACCAACCAAACCAAACTAGCATAATAGTCGACTTGTACTCCCAGGTCTACAAATACCTCACATCAGTCCTCAACGTAATGCCTGTAAATGTATAAGTAAATTAATGTGGTAGCTTAGTAACTTGTAATAAACTGTTTCAGAAAATGTAAAAAGGTTTTTGTTTTCTATTCATCTCTAGACTGTTTTTATAGACAAGAGGCAAAATCTAAATCTTGAAAATACCCCCGATGCTTATGATCTTAGAACATTACATCTTGAAACGTAAGCAACTTATGACAGTACCTCCTACAGATACGAGAGTGTAATCTTGGGTCATTTTAAACGAGACGAAATTAAAGGTGATTGTCAGCGCACATTCAGACTATTACTGTAATTGAACTCTATCTACGTTCTTATTGACACTTACAAGGAATCGTCTCAATTCACAAGTTCGTAAAAGGCATACAGAAGACCATTTTCTAATTTTCTATTAAAATTTGTAGAAACAGTTATTTTTCAAAAAATGTCGACTACAGATGTATCTCTCAGAAAAGCGCTATATAGGTTATATTTAACTATACATTTTTTGAACTTACTATATACTTGAGTATTATTACTATAAAAATAAAATAATAGCCTTGATATAGTTATGAATACCTACATCAAGTCTATGGTTTAGATGTTATTGTTAACTTCTCACCTCAAATATCAATTTAAAATCAAAAAACATTTATTTACTTCCAATATTTTTTTATACATACTCACAACACCACACTAAGTTCGAAGACTTATATTGTGGGTACCGTAATCATTCACATCACAAAGACAAACACAAACATCCCTCATGCAGAAAATTTGTGTTCCCACGGGAAATCGAGCTGATTACTCGCTGTTTAGAAGGCAGATGCGCAACTTACCTCGCCAGGAGAGTTCATAATTATTATTGCTTTTGCTAAAGGCATGTACATTATTAGGCTAACTATATTAAGGTCTCGAGTTAGCTTATTAAGATGACCGCATCTGTCGACAGAGCAGAGATCAGGGAGCGATGAACTTGATCATGAAGAGGACTCTATCTCCAACATTCCAATATAATTATGACCCGTTGCTAATTTAACTCAGATTAAACATGAATTATAAGATTTCTAGGACAAATCTTATACTGTGGTAGACATAAATCATAAATAGAGCTCTACTTTAAACGTAATGATGTTATTAATGTTAACTAAGCCGTGGACGCGGTTGAACTACTCGTTTATATTAGAGAACAGAATTTCATGTATACTCATGCTTAAACATTTAGGATTGAATATTTGTCAAAATGCTATCGGCAATCGAGTTAAATACTAATATTATTTGCAATATAAATATGCTGGCTATTTTATGTAGAAGGCGAAACACATTTGGGACAACTGCCTGTTGATGGTATTCGGGTGCACTTATTGCATTTAACCCCTCGGAAAGAAACGTAATCTAATTTTATACCCCTACTGAACTTTAATGTATTCTGTGTCCGCACCCTCGACATAAAAACATTCGCAGAATCATGACTTAGCTAGCAGGTATATGATAAATGACAGTGGGCAAAAAGGGCAACAGATGGTAAGCTGCGTTTCGACGATTTTTGGTTGGTTTCTTTTCGGAGAATTGTAATTACAAAAGTATGAATAAGACTTATCCCTTGCAACGCAATACACGGTATTCGTTTATGACTGTTTATCTATGAATTTGAATTGTATATAATATTTATCATATTATCGATAATTTTGAGAAATATGAGCAAGTACGTACTATCTCGTGATAACTGTACGCGATACACCTACAAATCTGGCGACGATGAGTTGTTCTAGGAAAACGCCTCCTAATCAATATTTGATTGCCAACATTCTTTGGTTATGGTCGACGTTTGACACAGAATATACTAGTGTGTTTTGTGCCTGGCTGAGTACTTTAAAACAATAACAATGTTGCAAAGTTTTATTCAAATAGTTAAGTTGATTTGTCGTATGGGTTAGAAAATTGTATGCCAATTGCCAATTCATAGCTGATCCTAGAAGTTACTGTGTGACTTCTTGTTCTTTTGGTACCCATACAAGTTTGCATTTTGATGTAATGCCATTGCATTTGACGACCTTTTTTCATGCAAACAAATTGTGTAGTAATAATTTGTAAACTTTTTCGCGCCTGAAAAGTTTACTTCATCTTTTTAACAGCAACTTTCAATATATATTAATTTTGAATAATTTTTCAAATGTAAAAATTCACTTCTATCGCCGTAATAATAATAATAAACGGTTTCAACAACTTTTTATTGAGCATATTTCAGGTCATTGTAAATTCATCCAAATACATTTTTCACCTTTCAATCTGTATTGTAAGCAGGTTAGTGATCTACTCGGTTTGGTCCTACCAAATAAAAAAAATACACATTGGCCGAGAAATCTCGTGTTATATGTAAATTTTTCTTCCTATGCTATCTTTTCTATTACTATTTGGAAAATATTTTTGGGAGTATCTATGCCTTATAATATTAATTTCGTAGTTTTAAGTTTGTATCTTTTGTTTTTTTTGGTGTACAATAAAGAATTTTGTATTGTATTGTAGTATCTTAAATGTTATATGCTTCGCATAATATATAACACGATTTTGTCAAACGTTTGTAAACGGTTAATTAATCCAGTTTGTATTGATTGGCATTTGTTAATATTATCTTCCTCCTTACACTCAAATATGACGTCCGAATGGCACATAATCAATATGGTACATTTAAGTCTGGAAATAGCAAATTTTAATAGTCATTTAATTGATATCTAGATTATATTATTATTGACTTGTATATTTCAGATATATTATTTACAAATCTAATATTTCTCGAAATGAAATTTTTTGGAGTCGAACATTTCAAACGCACATGTACAGACTTCTTTTTTATTTCTTTATTACGTTCATAATTGTGTCTGACAGACCATGTGTAATCTGTTAAATTCTGCAATAAAACTCTCAGGTCGATAGTTTCGAGCCTCAATAAACGGGCCTCGCATGAGCCTCCATTATTGGCAGCGTTGCAGTTGCTGTGAATGCGAATGAATGTCGAATTGTGCCGCAGTTTCAATAATTCTATTCCCAGGGGTACTCCATTGGCTCTTTAATTTATTTTCAGTTTAAATAAATTTCTTAAATAATAATAAGTACTTAATACCTATAATATCTTAGAAATTTATTTTGTAATTTTCATTCTATTGCTCGGTGTTTGGTGGTAATTTTTGCTTATTAGTTTAAATAGAATAAGGTTTTTTGAAATTTCATTCGTTGCGGTCAGTGAACGAGTGTTATGTAAAGTCCAAAATATTCTCATCATGCTTATGCACTTCATCCACTGAGTTTCGATTGGGTCGTTCACTACAGTACGTTAACCAGGCATCTCGTTGCTTAATTATTTAGGTTCACGTTGGTATCTAGAGGCTCCCATAAATGTTTAATGGGTTTCGGGCCTATGTTTTGCAAATACGGTATTGTAGGCACTGCAGCGTAGTAGGCTCCTAGAGACGATAATATGTAACGGCAAAGAAGTAAAGCGGAGCTTTTGGAAGAGTTAAAGTAGAGAGAAGAGTTAAGTACTTTTTTTATTTATACGCATATGATGCAAACTAAAGCCTTTGATTTAAGTGTAGTGGCGCAAAATTGACAATATCCTGATTTCCTGCATAGGTCTAATATTGCATACATGCGATTTGATATGCAATTAGAGGTTTTTAACTGTAATCCTATATGTTACAATTTTACTTCTGGTAAGTTTTAGTGACAAATTTGGTTAAACAATTATGAAGAAAAACAAGAAACAGATCAACACACAGGCTTCATTAGAGATCATCTACTGGAGAGGAATTAGCTTGTATGATGACCTTCGGATTGAAGGTCACTATACATTGAACGGTGGCCAAGGAAGTGAAGCATTTTTCCTATTTGAAATGACTCTCACTGCTTTTATAATATTATCAATTTATGTATAAAATAAGATTATCTCCAGGAATTTTAACTTAAGAATAAAGATTTTATGATAGTTTCTCCAGTTTACATTATTGTCGTCAAACTCTCGAATGGATTTCTTTTGGAAGAGTGGGTTTTCTTCGTGGGTAGATCGGTACCACCAGTACCTGTTGTTAGTCTCCAGGTAATCACAGGATCAAAGGTTCGAATTTGTGCCCCAGCAACAATGATTCATCCAAGAGCCCGCCGGCATGCGGGTACACAGTTATCTCGCTCAAGACTCGTTTGGAACACTAAGCACACACAGGCTCCGGCGCAACAGACCGGCCTCGCTCGCAGGCGAGCCTCTTTCACAACTCACTTAACTTTCGTTAAAGCACTTAATACTGTATGGCACGGTAACATTTCACGTTCACGACACTAAGTGAAGTTAGTTCAGGACTTCAAGAGCGGCGTGTGATCGTGCGCGCGTGTTCCGCAGCGTCGGTGCGGGGAGGAGCTACGTGTGTGCGGCGAGCAGTCGGCGCGGGGCGCTGCCGGCGGGAGACTGCCGCTCGAGCCGGCTGCAGGAGGCGGGGGGCGAGGGCGAGGGGGGCGCGGGCGGGGGCGCACGCAGCCTGCCGCCGCCTGCCCTACAAACTTGCTTTCCGGCCGCCGTTGGGCCGAGTGGCCGCGGGGCGGCGGGCCGGCTCTGCGCTTCCACTCATGCACTTCGTGAAAGGCAAATTATTTGCATCGTCGAGGTTGCATTTTGATCTCGATCTGTGTCACGCATTTACTGGTCTACCTTTACTTTCCTCTCAGCTCATGCTTTGTGCATACAATCTACATATATTATTGTGTTATGTTCACTTTTCAATAAATAATAGCTGGACTTATAAAGGGAGTTATTGAAAGTCTGATCTGACGCTGGAAAAAATAAAATGAAATGTCCTGCTTCACTTTAAATATTTGGGGTATATACGTAGCTCTGCAATTAAAATGTTGGGAATTCACCTTCTCCACATATAAATGATTAGCTACATCGAAGAAAGCTTTTTTTTTCACTCTACCTGACAAAATTGGGATAAAATTCCGTAAAAAAAAACATCAAACTGAGCCTATTATAGCTTGGAGAAGAGTCATGAAAACTTAATTAATAGAGGAAAAGTTGTCGTATAATTATCAAAGGTTATTCTTGCTTTTAAGAGTATGTTGAGCACGATCTACCAAAGTAACGAAAAAACCTACTTTACAAATATTATTTGTTGGCAAATAAGAATGTTATTAAAAACTCGTCAAACGTCATGGACTGACAAATGTGGTAAGGAGTAGAGACGCGTGTTGAGTACTGTGAAAAGTAACATTGCGTAGCCAAAACATAGGCCCGCTGAGAATGCGCCCACTAATAAGCAAATATGTCTCAAAGGTAGTGATGATTTAAATTCCAAACTAAACTATTTATTCAATTGTGGTTTAGGTGGAACAGCATATCATGAGTCCTACTCGTAACATGTGTTTCACCTAGCTTGTCTGTTACAAACGTAATTGTCAGGTGTTTCGAGGGTTAAAGTGCTTTAAGTAAGGTGCACTGACGACTGGCATTCTATTTGAGTACCTGCAGCTCTTTAGTGTGTGAGAAGATAAAGCCAAAGCTTCGCAATAGGACATGGGACAGGCGAAAAGTTTCAAGAATTATTGGACGGTTTGGCTGAGGCACAACTACGTATCGTATTATTTAGCTTGTTCGTGCCAAAACGCTTCCTGTTTCCGGAAGGACGTGCACCGCCCGGCACCGTGCCGATAGCTGCTGGGAATCGGAGATGGATCAAATACCTTCACTCTTTACTCTGTATAAAGGAGCCATGGATGCCGGACGGATCGTAAAGGGACAAGTGAAATGCATGAACTTTATAATTATATATTTATCAACGAGTTATAAGATTTGCAATGCAATTAATCATTGAGTCGTTGGTACTTAGATAATACAAATAGAGATAGAACAAATTGAGGACGAGTTGAAGTCAAAGTCAAGGAAATGTTGAGTACCTACACTTGTAGAAACTGAAAACTTCCCATTGATTTTCTTTTCCAATCTTTTTTATTATGCCAGATAGGCAAGCATTTGAACACTATCTCACCTGATGGAAAGTGAAGATGCGGCCGAAAATGTAACATTCTTGCCTAGAAGATACCTATTTACTCTAGACTTGAAGACACCCAGATTGCACCGTTCGGGAAACAAAGATGTAGAGGCGAAACGCTTCGAGCGAACCGGAGATAATTTATTTAATTTTATTCCCATTCCAAGAGATTTATTGTGTCTTACATAACGTAGCATGTCTCTTTCATAAATAAATTAACAAAATCATTGGTTAGTGGAATATCTAAATAATATTATATAATATTATCATGTATTTCCAAACGTGGAACTCTGTTGTTTAGATTAGTGATTATTGCTTGTTTTTTTCTTGCTGCGCGTTAGTGAGCTTTCCATGGAGATATTATGCTGATTCTTCCAAGAGTTGGAAGGACCAAAGGTATAAGATGTACCGAGTTGATATTATTGCAACACATGCCTTTGACGGATGTTGTGCTGATGTGAGGTGTTGGTGCTTGTGACGTCACTGGCTCGCGCCGCCGCCGCGCCGGCCGCCTCGTGTCCGGAACTGGAGCAACGACGAATAATTACTCGTGACAACAGTGGAGTAATTAGGGACCGTCGCTCCACCCTTAATTAAGATTAGCGTTACGAAAAAACAACGGTTTGAATCGACCGAGGACGAGAGAGCACCGTTTAATAATACCAGAAGCGAGGCATAGCCTGTGCGGTTATCCCAACATTTATGCATAAATATAAAGATAAACAAACGCTTTTACACTCACAGCCCCACACTAAGTTTGATGACATGTGTCGTGAGTGCCGGAAACATTTACATTACAAACACAATCACAACCAGAACCAGAAACACTAATTTTCCTTGAGGAGAAAACTTGTGTTCCCACCGGGGATCGAACCCGATTCCCTACATAGAAGGCGAATGGTCCCCAACTAAGCCATCGGGCAGTTAAAAAAATACGGAATCGTGTTTCTTCTGTCGCTAGTTCAATACACCTTATGAGTATATAGTACGCGTTATCTAGTAGAGGAATGTAATGATTAATTTAAATATAACAAGAAGGAGCTACCTAGTAATTCCCCGATCCATTAAGTTTAATTACTTTTCGGTCAGGGATGTTTATCTAATCGGCAGTCGTTCAGGAACCCAGTTTTATGAGCCCAGCCGGCTCCGTCATGCACTTACAATATGTGTAGTCAGATGGAAATATTATAACTAAGATCGCTGGACTGGTCATAACTCTTAATAGGGGCGTTGTTTGCTGCGGCTGCGTCACGAATAGTCTGTCAGAAGGCGACGCGACGTGACAGCCGAGCGTTTAATTGAGCACACGGGTGCCGGACCGGGCGGCGAGGCGCCAGCCGCTGTTTAACTTTGCTGGCCATGATGCCGACCGTCAAATCACACTCGTTACTCTTGTCGTAGGTACTTGTGGGGATCCAGTGACATTCCTCAATTGCGACCATATTAAATTCCACAGACGCAGCACTTCGTGACTCGCCGATGTGACTCGAATTACGAGCGATGCTACGGAGATACCCATTATAAAGTCAGCACTTATCGGTTAAATTACATTTGGATAAAATTTAAGCATTTTTTGACATGATCTATGTTTATTCTATCTTTTGGAAGTTTTATTCATTTTAATAGTTCGAACATGACTAAGTAGCAGTTTACCCCGAACTAAGGCCTCGAGCCTACATTAGGCCTAGGGGAAAAAAACATTTTAATAATAACAATAATAATATTAATCTTTATTCAGTCATTTGCATCCCATACACAAAATAATCACATGAATTTTGTTTGTTTTTTGTATTTGTTGTTTAAGTACATGATATAACTATCATTAAAAGTAAGTATTAACTTTTAGTAAACGGTAGTAGGCTTGAGCACTTGATTTATAAACCTATAATCTCAGAGGTTTGGTATGCGCTTATAGGTACATTTATAAAAATGGGAATCGGGCATAAAAAAGGAAATTGGCCCGTTGTTTGTCCGACACTTGAAAAAATCTTTCGTGTTATTTTCACAGCTAACCACATATTATTATGTGTTGAAATGATAATAAAAAAAATTGCTCTCATATGCATGTATCAGCGACTCGTCATTTTTACCGACTTCCCAAAAAAGGAGGTGGTACTCAAGTCGACTGTATTTTTTAAATTTTTTTATGTTGTTACCTCATAACTTCTTTCCACGTGAAACGATTTTAAAATTTTATTTTGTTTGATATATCTTGCTACGATTTCGTCGACATTCATTTTTATATTTTTTACAAATTGGCAACAACCAGACACGAATTTTGATTACAAATACAAATCTATGGCCGTAACAATCATGCACACACAAAAAAAGCAAACATTTATGTACTGATAAACACATCTCTCTCCTTTGCGTCGTGTGCAGTTGTTCAATAATAGATCCTATACTAATATACATTTTGAACTTGTTGACAGATCCTAGCTTCTTACGCGAACAGTGTAATGCGATAAAGGAGCGAGCACGAGCGTGACCCTGGATGGATCTCGCACGTTAGCGAGTTCATTTAATTTCGATAGCGGAAGCCAATGAACTCCCGGAAAGGTATTTAATGATGCCCGACATACGAGCCCTAATAAATAAAACGAGCAAATAGTAGCCGCGGCCCGCCGGTAATCAAGAGCAAACATTCGATTAGAACGACGGCCGCGGCCAGTGCTCACCGATTAGACCGATTTCGAGTGAAATGTAAACATCGTAAATGAATCTAGTGCAGCTAGATAAGGTATCACAGGAGCTATTACTGCGCGATCGCTAAAGGCGGCACTCGGCAAGTCGCTGACGGATGTGTTCGGCCAACGACAATTATGTTTGCCGAGTGAGTGCTGACAACCTGCGAGCTTCGGCCGATTCATGTCGCATTACTTTAATGGTGAAGCGTGCTATCATTACTTACCAACAATTCACAAACCAAAATAATAATACCATATTATAGATGGGCCTAGAATCTCTCCATAATAGAAGACCCTGAGTCCCAGCAGCAGAGAGAACGATGTGGGTTAATGATGTTTATTCAATTGTTTTTGAAACGTCTAAAGTTGGAAATGTTTATATGGACGTCTCTAAAGTAATTTTAGCACCAAAAACACGGCACTAAAAATAGCGCCTACGTCATTGGTCATTCTGCTTGCTAGGTAGCAAGCGGAATTTTTGCTTGAATATATTGATAATAAATATACGGAAGTTTCAATTCTTTTATTATTTTCGCCAAAACGTCCTTGGGAATTTAGGGCCCTTAAACAATATTATTTTTTTCTAAACCTAAGTAGATTTTTTTAACTTTCGCAAAGTGCAATGATATCAATCATCATCATGGTTGCACCGTCCGTAAATAAATAAGATTTTGTTCACTTTTCATATACTTAGTCTTCTATCAAGGAGACGGGAAGGAGAAGGTCTACTACTTTAGTCCTAATTTCGATAAAAATAACTCTTTGTTTATCTGATTTCTGATTCTTTTAGGACGCCATCTGTGTGACAGTATAGTATGTAAGATCAGTTCTAGTGTATTTTCATGTCTTTAAACAACATCATAAAAAGATGCTAACACTCACCCACACCCCCAGACTGAGTGAGTTCAAATACTTGAAGCGCGGGCGCCTGGAAATAATAATATATTTTTTTCTTTGTTGGGAAAATCAGTGTCTGGCGCCAGGACCAATTCGTTAAAAATTTGTTTAATGATCATGGAGTAAAAATAAATTAATAAGAACTAACTATTTCGTTCTGTGTTTTTATTTTTATTTGAGTCACGCAAAGTATGAATGAAACTAGTTAATTTTATAACAAATGGAACTACTTGCCTGAGTCGGTGTTTCCTGATGAGTACAATATGGAGTCTTCAAGTCGCGAGTGAATTGGTATGTTCTAGGCAAGCTTGCTCCATCGTCGACCACATCGTCGCTTACTATCAGGTGAGATTGGGGTCAAAAGGTTGCCTATATTGAAAAACAAAAAAAAAATAACTCTACATCTGCGTCTCTACATTTTGCCTGCACAATTTCTGGAACTGGTTTGGTTGACTGTTCAGCTGTTACTAACCATACCTAGGAAATACAAATACAAATCCAAACAAAAAAGAAAGTCTACGTAAAGCAAAGTTCGTATAACCATGGGTTTAACGAAGCGATATCGTGCGGTCGGGGTCGAGCGAAGCCGACTACGTCCTGCACAATACCGCTATTCAAATGATACACGGTCAGGCGGTGAGTTTAGAGCCGTACGGATGTACATTGCGGGGTAGCTGTGAACGCTAAGTCCCAGTGACACATACAAGCAGCCTTGGAAGGCGTGTCAATAGGTACGGCCGTTGCGAAAGGCTTCGCCACTGAAAGCTTACAAGCGGCGCGCGGCTCGAGAGGGCATTGATCAGACCCGACGAGTGCGGCTCACACAATCGAGGCCGATGCACAACATAACAACATATTGGCGCTACAACTATATACTAGTACTACTTTAGTCTCTTGCAAGTTTCTTCAATATTGGGATAACGAAATACACACTAATTATTATCAACTTTGCAAGATGTCGTAATTTTTATAAATATAGTTGGGCTGCGACATATATGTAGAGTATGTAGAGTAAACATATAATTTTCTTACCGTTCCGAGATATTCTTGACGTTACAAATAACGTTAAAAATAGATTAAATTATAGGAGCGATGACACACATGCGATTGGTTTGAAGCGCAATGATGTGTCGAGCGAGAGTCGAGATAGCTCGCAGGCGCGCGAGGATTTAATTAAGCAGATGTCAAATGTCATAGAACGCATTGCGACTGCGAGTCGCGACGTTGAAGGAGACGAGTGACGACTGGTATGCAGTATGCAGCGCTTCTCAGAAACGTTTCATGAAAAACTTTATAATATTTACTGTGAATGTGAATTATTACTTGTGCACTTTAAAAACTATATTTCAATGCATGGGTTCGACGCTATTCATTAACTTGTCTAAAACCGCGTTAAACACGGGTCCCGCACTACCCTCCCTTCTTTGGATATATTAGTAACGAAAAAACTAAGCGGGTCCAAACTATGAATCAATTTGAGCATATCTACTCGTACTTTAATGACATGTAGGCTGAGATGGAGGTGACAGCGCAGGCGGGTGGGTGTCATACTAAATATCGACAGTTCATAACTTCGACAAGTTGCTTACTTCGAAAAAATATATTTCGACAAGCCAATGCTTCGACAGATCTTATATTCGACAAGGAATAGTCCGACAAAACTAACTTCGACAACGCACACTTAAGAAAGACCACTACTTCGACATACTCTGCTTCGACGTGCACTTGTTCGGCAGATAATTATTTCGTCAGAAACATACCTTCGACATAATTCTGCTCTGAAATCCAATGAAACTAGAGAAGAATCTAGAAACTGTCGATATTTAGTATGACACCCGTGCAGGCTGAGATAGGAAGGTACATAATGCCATTACTAGAGTGCAGGCAAGTGTAGGTAGATACGACACCGGTGTGTCGCGGTCGGAGAGGTGTTGTGCAACCCGTCCACTCGCGCGACCCACGTGAATTTGTTCTCCATTGACAAAATTACTCAACAGCAATACCAATCGGAAAACTTCTTAGTGAGTTAACATACTTACAGTACTTAAAGTTTCATTTGGAGGTAGATTCCAACATCACGAGTTCAAGAGCTTAAGTTCAGTGAACCTCTTATTCTGTAGTCAGACATAATTCCCTAGAAGTTATTATCACTTGCTTACTATAATCATTGCTAGAGATAAGTTTGATAATGAATTTTCTTCAAATTTCATTTCATTTTTAATTTTATTTCAAACTCCAACTCAGAGAATTTGGAAATCCGAAAATCCAAAAAAATTTATTTACATGCTTTTCCAAGGCACTCATGAATATTAATTTTACTTACTAATTGGTTTGTTAGCAAATTTTCTAATAATTTTATTTCACTATAGCTATGTTCTTATAAAATACTAGCTGACCCGCCCGGCGTTGCCCGGGTAAACAAATGCTTACATATAAACGCTTTCTCACTCACAGCCCCACTGTAAAAGTACTATAAGTTGTGTCGTGGGGCCGTAAACAATTAACACCACACACATAACATTCACGTCATACCCAGAACCAGAAACATAAACTGCCCGTGGGGAAAAAACTTTTGTTATTGTGTTCCCACCGAGATTCGAACCCGCTGCTTTAAAGACGAACGCGCACTCATCTACGCCAGTGGGTAGTTCAAAGTTCAAAGATTCCCCACCCTGCGTCGCCCGGTTAAAAAATCTACACATAAACACTTCCACATTCACAGCCCCACACTAAGTTCAGTGACTTGTAGCGTGGGGCCGTAAACATCCAAGATTCACAACATATTAAAAACCAGGAACACAAATTTCCCGTGGGGAGAAAACTTCTGTTACCACCGCGAATCGATCCCGCTGCTTTGAAGGCAAACGCGTACCCATTTACGCGAGTAGATAGTTCAAAAGATGACCAGCCCGGCGTCGCCCGGTTAAAAAATATACAAATAAACACACTTCCACATTCACAGCCCCACACTAAGTTCAATGACTTGTATCGGGGGGCCGTAAACATCCAAGATTCACAGAGTATTCACAACATACTCTAAACCAGGAACACAAATTTCTCGTGGAGAGAAATTTTCTAGGTAAATTACCACCGGTAATCGAACCCGCTGCTTTGAAGGCGAACGCGCACCCATCTACGCCAGCGAGCAATTCAAAGTTCAGGAACGACCCGCCCGGCGTCGGCCGGGTAGTAAATATTAAAGAACATACCCATAAACGCTTTCACATTTACAACCCCACACTAAGTTCAATGACTTGTATCAAGGGGCTGTAAACATCCAAGATTCACACAACATTCACAACATACTCAAAACCAGAAACACAAATTCCCGTGGGAAAACACCTGTGTTCCCACCGGGCATCAAACCCGGTGCTTTAAAGGCAAACGCCCACCTAACTACGCTAGCGGGCAGTTCAAACTTCAATGATAAGACTAAACAAAAAAAAAACAGTCGAATTTATATCCCCCTTCTTATGTTAGTCGGTTCAAAACATAGACGTATGCCGGATTACGCAGTAACTGTTCCATTCTGTGATCCACCGTTTTCACCCTTAAATAAACTTAACGATTTCTCCTAGACTATGGGTTCAAATTATGTGCAGTAAAAAGCAAATTGCATCTACCTGAACTAAGTAAGCCGATGGAATAGGTTTTTTTGATAAGAATTAATATTAAATACTTAAAAAAAGCCAACGAAATAGAAGCCGCTATTTTTTAGTGCAGGAATTCGTAGTACGTTTCTGTACATTTCTGACCCGTCCCGTTCACGGGCGGGCTCCCGTGAAACTAATTTCACGATTTCTCATAGACTATTTATCCAAATCATATGCAGTAAAAAGCAAAATGTATCTACATGAACTACGTAAGACGATGAAATAGTTTATTTTGATAAGGATTAATACTGAATGTCTCAAAAAGCCAACTAAACAAAGGCCGCTTTTTTTTCAGATTTTTAACAAAGAAAAGTATTTTTTCTGAGCTATACATACATGTTAGATATATGCTGTCGCGGACTTTTTTGTAAAACTCATGAAGGCCAAAATTTTTGCCATACATTGTATTCAACTATGTCTTACCGTTTAGTCAGCGTACGCCGATAAAGCGGAAAGTTAGCAAATTTTTCTCCGACTTGTCTTACGAATATTATTATTTCGAACTGATAACTAACTTCTATCCCGACAAAACATAGCCTATGACACTCAGTGATAGTGTAGCTATCTATTGGTGAAAGAATTTTCAGAATCGGATCAGTAGTTTCAGAGATTACCTTTTACATACAAACATACAAACAAACAAACAAACTTTACCTCTTTATAATATTAGTATAGATGTTATGGTTATTTTTGCTATTATTTTTACGTGCTATGCAGCCTACATTTTCTCCTATTCGCACTATTTGATTTTTATCCATGATTGACTAGCGTTTGACCACAATTTTTTTTTGTAGAAATATTTTTTCCTAATCTAAAAAGATAATTACATTGCTCTATATTATATCAAGCTCTAAATATGTTTTTCCCTGTGCCTTTGAGTTTATTCGGACGCAAACTAATAACAGAAATAAAACCAAAAGAGCTTTGCCTATAACAGGTTCAATTAGTCATGGCTCACAACTTACAACATTGACTGGAGCCCTGAGGCAAATCGTCTGGATAATTGTACCCACTCTATTATCGCTTTATTTATAAGACGAGAAGAGAGAGTAAAACAGCAGCACATTGCTACTAAACTCAAAGTTTCAATCAAGAGCAAGTCCCCGTCGCCTTCTCGTTGCGTCCAAGTTTTAGGTGGGACTTAACTAACTAAATCAAATAGATAGTCTAGGAAGTGTTTTCCTGCGCTGGAATAACTAGATGTTCCGCCGAGAAGTGTGGTGGACTACATCAATAAGAAAGCTTGGTGAGTGGCGACGGAGGGGGGAAGCGCGCGGCCTAAGGAGGGACGGGGGCTAACTTGTGCCGACAAAAAGCTGCGTAATTAAAGAGCCGCCTGAAATAACTGCGGGAACAGATGACTTACGACCCTCCGCAGGATCAACTTTATGAACTTTTGGTTTTACGTCTTTACGTCGAGCCGAGTCCTGCCGCCAGCTGCGGGTGGCCTTGCAGACAATTAAACTATTGACAGTTCGAACGGCCTTCTAGCGTAGTTTGGTACTTTCAGGTTGGTCTTGCTTGTCAAAACAAGCATTGTATGGGCGTAAGAGACCATGCTACGGCATGGGCTATAGACCAATGAGCAGTCCTCAGTCAATGATAACACAATAATTTCAAGATTTGTATATTGAGTACAGCCTATAAACCAACAACTCGATCCCCACGTCACGCTATGTTCGGTAGAGTGCGCTTGTCTTTGATGGTTGTGAATTTTCTAATAAGCGCCTCGCTAGCTGCCTTCCTACCAGTAATATAGTCCAAGTTTATCAAATACCAAATGTTGTTGTCAGCCAGTACCAACCTATACCTAACCGCATTACTACGACGGGTAAAATAATTGTAAAACACTAAATATATCACATAATTGACTGCGATATATTGAGAATATGAAAGAAATTAGCTGCGTGATTTGGTTCCTTACTTGTTCTACTGGCAAGTTTTACCATCAGTATGCTATTTTTTCATGTGCTCTGCCTGTGTTTTGTGGAGTGTTTGGGTTTTATAACTAACACTTCTTGAGAGCAAATGAGGTTAGGTTTTTTTTTAATTAAACGAGCCCTAAATTATATTATTTTATTGCGCGACAAAGACTTATTCTTCGTGTAATATTTCAATCACATATTGACGATATTTAAGGAAGGTTCTGGATGTTGTTGTGGGTGAGTATGTAAAGCTGCTTGTGTGCTTGTGAATGTTTCCTGCATACATGACACTAGACTAGTTCCAAAATCCTGCTCGTAAAGAAATATTTAACTGTTTTTCTAGTAAATGCGAATCTGTTAGCGCAAATAAATGTTCTGACATGATCAGAAAACGTGCTTATGCTTGTGCAATGTCGAAATTAGCGTCGCGTCGTTGGCCGGCTTTGGCGTACCCACAGAAAAGGAGATAATATTTTCTTCTGCCGGCGCAGGAGATAGCGCTGGCCGGCCTTAATAATATTGTGTGTGTGTGGTATTGTGGTATCCGGCTCGCAGGTGATTGTAGCTTTGGTTGGCACACTCCGGCGGCTGACATTTGCAAATTGGGTGAAGTTTTACACAACGCAATGAAAACGTACAATTATTGTCGAGTTGTGCGACGTTACCACCGACACCGTTAACAGAAATAACTTGCTCGTGGTATTTCTTAACATACTTTCATAATCCGCGGAGATATACGATCGGTATAGCAGTCTTTGCCAAGTTTAAAAAAAATATGGACTGTAATACTAATAAAAAGCAATCTACCACCTTTTTTATTTCACATATGAATATAATTTACCATTATACTAAAACTATAAAAATAACACTAGTACTAGTAGTTTTCCGCGCACTGAGACTTCGCGCCTACATTTTTACGTATTTGAAAAAACTTTCGACATTAGTGTAATTGTTTGCTTTTTATATTTGTTGTTCATTAGGATATAACTGATATTATACTAAGTGCTATTTTCGACTCTGGTAGAGGTTAACAAATTATGACAGATGAACGGACGGACAGATAGTGCATGGCTCGGTCAATAACTCTACAGTGCGATTTACTAGTCTCTTTTTTTATTTATTAAACATAATAGAAAGCTAATTAATATTAAATAATTGTTACATCACATCTTCCAGAAACACATAACAAGACTGGGGCAGCGTAAAAGCTTCGGCTGAATAGCTTAAGCGGAGAAAAGTGTATATTATTTCGATGGTGAAAATATGGAAAAATTGGCAGTGGCGGTTATATATTTAAGCCATTTGGTGTTGAGCCGCCGAGCGTGGATACTAGAAAGACGTTCAGTTTTCAAAATTTCATAAATGCCTGGTTGACACGAGGCGCGATTCCAAATCAAAATTCTAGTACTTATTAGGCTCTACGTATTAGCACTGCAATTCAGAAAGGCAATGCTATCAGCACGAGTGGTTTTCTAACCATTGGTTATGTGCTTAATCACGTAAGTTATCTGTGAGCTATGTGGCTTGTAGCTCTCTTTTTCTGCATAAATGTATATCTTTTTATTTTTGTTTTTGAATCTATTATCGGCCCTGCAGTTTTTTATCACGCGATGTTATTAGGCATATTTATATATATATGGCTAATAGCTCTCTTTTGTCATAGACTGCCATAGACCTCCAAACATTAGATTCTTAATACCATATAATTTAAGTGCTTTAAATATCACAGTGCAAACTGTTCAATTATGTGCAATATATTATAATTATTAAATTAATTGTCGCGTGACCTATTATACTCGGTGTTGCAGCTAGAGAAGAGTCTCTACGTATAATGTCTGTGCTGTATCACAGTTTTGTTGTTATTAAAACCTTTACATTTACAAAACCGGAAGTTTCCTTAGTCTAAATTATAGCAAAGCTTCACAAAAATATTTTTCGTAGATTTTTCTTTGAATTACCTAAAATAGCTGATATGAAAACATGGCGCTCGACGGCGGCGGTGACGTGTTTTAATCATCAGCAGCGTCCGTCCTTTTAATGTTTGAAGAAAATCGAGGCCGGCAAGATCAAAAGGATCAGTTTACACGCGCCGCGCCCGCCGCCCGAGCCGCGGGCGACGGCGCGCGGCGCTGCAAAGTGAAGAGAGTAGGGAACGTCGCAAGGCGTTAGCGTCGTCGTCGGCTGGACACGGCTTCGAGTACAAACACAACGCCCTACGGCTCTACCGTGCTCTACAAGGGCGAAGGACCTATAGGTACTTTGATTTCAACACTTATATACCCTGTATGTTCAGTAAGTATATGCTCTTTTGCAATAATTGATTGAAAATTATCAATTATCGTGGTGACACAAAAAACATATGATTGAAATTAAAGATTAATAAAGGTAACATTATACTGTTCATCATAAATAATAGTATGGGAACTTCTTTTACATAATTTTTTATTTACTATGATGAAAAGCCCATCCCAAAGCCATTCTTATTACGTGCTTAGATTCTTGATTGCAACTCACTGATCACGTGTTAGTTTGTGATCACTCAATTATCTATACTAGGTACTAGCATGTCCGCTAATTCGTTTCAAATATACCCACAGAATTACACACAAAATCTATCGTTTAAAAAAATAGTATATTCAAACTAGGGCGTGTGTTCAATGCATCATTCATCAGATGAAAGGTCTGGCAAATTGTAAGCGTAATCTCGGCAACGTTATCAATATCGGCGATCACATTGTCATTACGAGCAATGGTATACTATTTGTTTCATCTGACAGCATATTATAATTCTTCAAATCCTGTAAAAAGGAAAATGTAAAGAATGGGAAATCCTCATCAAGAGAAATAATATCCATATTTAAATGTTCAAAAAATATATCGGTTCACGTGGAGAGAAGTTATCAGGTAACACACATAAAAAAAAATACAGTCGACTTGAGTACCTCCTCCATTTTTGGGAAGTCAGTAAAAAGATAGCTGCTGAAACATCGTTGACTTTACTTGAGGATGGTAAACTAAAACTGGTTAACTGGCATATACCATGCTGGCAGAGCTTTAGAAAATAATCTATCACCATTAACACTAGCACCGAGTCACACATGTGTTCTATATGGGTATATTATGCTGTGCTCTCGTTGCTCTCCTACTACCAGTAATCCTTCAAAGATGAGACCCGGGATTACAAACTCATTTAAAGTTCCGATGTCTCGAACGGCGCAGAGACCTCCGATAAACACTGTAGGAATAACTCACAAGCCTTAGAATATCTCTAGACTTAAGACTTAAATCTAACTTTCTTCGTCTCCAAAGATTGTATTATTCTGATTAGTGTAATTTTTAAAATACTTTTTATATCTATGACAGCGTGTTATGTTGCGTTTTTTGTGAAAAACATACCTACTATTATCAAAGAAAATAGTTAACGTAAACATAACATAAAGGCTTTCACACTCACAGCCCCACACTAAGTTCGATGACTTGTGTCGTAAGTGCCGGAAACATTCACATTACACACACAATCACAATCAGAACCAGAAACACAAATTTTCCTTGCAGAGAAAACTTGTGTTCCCGTCGGGGATAGAACCCAATACCCCAGCTTAGAAGGTCGAAGATGGAAAACACGACCTAGAATGACTTTCGTTTAAATAATAACAAAAAAGAGTTAGTTTAGTGTTTTTTATGGGCGTTTGATTACGTTAAATTTAATTTATTAAAATTAAGAAGATCAAGTGATTTCTGAAACAAAATCTGTGACGTGTGTGTGCCACCCAGAATGCCCGAGTGGCCGGAGTACGAACTCTTGTGTTGCAGTAGAAATAAAATGTATTGTCTGCCGTTGTACGGAAACACTAAGCTGAGGGGAGAGCGGGGTAAGGACCGAGTTATAATTAGGTAATGCAAACTCCTCATCGAAAATAGCCAGCAAGTGTGATTCTAGACGCAGGAGTCTGGTAGCTCTACTGCTTTTATTATATCTCACCTGAACGACCTAGCTGTGTGGTGTGATTATATAACTATGGCTATTATTAGTGACCGAACGAAGCAAAATGTTTTAATTTGACTTTGGCGATTAAGCACCTTTTCCGCCCGTCCGTCTGTCAAAACCACTTAGTGTCTTAAGCATACAAGTGAATAACTGAATTCTCAACGCATGTATAAAACTGTTGCTCAAATAAAAAAAAACAGTTATTAAAATGTATAGTTATATGTATGGGTACACGTAACGTAAGTACGTTGATATAATACCCGGGGTATCGATGTAAAAAACTTTGCAAGTAGAGTACGAAACCGTTATAAAAATCTATGATAGAAAATTTTAATTAATTAATTTTTGGTTGGACATCAAAGTCGCTGATTTAGATCTATTTTGTCCCGCGATATATCTCAAACAAAGACACAGTTAAAGCTAAATTACTTCAAATATCCATTATACTCGTTTCTTGTACCTACTTGAACAACAAATAGAAAAATGTAATATTAATAATAAAAAAAAGTTGTAACCAATGTTTTCTTCTCATGTGAGGTCTCAGTTCGACGCGAACTACTAGGTGTAATATAAATATTTCTACCTCCTTCCCTGGCAATATTCTTAGATGTTCGATATACGTAATAATGATTGACAAGACACAGTTAACACTTAGGTAGGACAAAATTCGAACTTCATTGGCAAATCCCATCGATCAAGTTTGTAGCAATTAAAATAAACACGAATCCTCGCCGTCGATTGCCAGCGATCAGTCTGCCCATTCAGGCTCGGCCGGCACTAATCACCGATCTTGCTGGAACACTGAGCAAAAACTGAGCCGCCCTCGCTCCGCTAACTGGTATCATATCGCAAACTCATTTAACTAGTAATTGGCGTAGTTTGTTAAGATATCAGCCAAATTGGGTAGAACATAAGGATTGAACGCTCCCGTAGCCCAGCCCATTGTAATGGGGCCATCGCGGAGTCATCCCTGGCACGTGCCGACTCGACGCGACCACAAAGAAGAACCAATTACGCCTTCCACCCCGCGTACCGTCATCGGGGCGTCTGTCAATACTTTTTGATCTGTTAAAGCGTCTCCTTCATGTTTACCTATTCATACCGCAAATCCTTCTCAGCAAATGTATACTTATTTACCTTACCGATCAAAAGGTTCAACTTTCCTAACATTGTATTTAAATGAGACTCAATTGTGATTGGGTACATTCTGAACACTACTACGATGTAACTCTTGTTAGTCGAACTGTTTAGACATCATTATTTGACCAAACAGATGAAACAGTTTGGCTTCAAAACATTCAATGATAATCGAGCGAGCGAAGGACTTAAATAATTGTCAAGTTTATAAGGCAATAACTCGTGCGCAGAACGTATTTCAGAGTAAAATGTTCCTTGCAATCAAAAAGCTATATCGTTGAGCGGGACATTAAGGAGAAATGTAGAGCTAGACGAGTGTTCTCCGCCGAAGCCATAAAGTTTGCGCGTATTACGTTCTGTACCTACACGTCACTCAGTCTCTACTCCGAACTCATCTGCGTTAGTTTCACGCGAGTGCTGTGGCCCCGTTCTGGAAAAAGTGCCGCATCCGTGTCGTATAAAAATATCTGCATATTTAGGTATGAGAGCGTCGTTAATTCGTGATCGAATTATTTTGTTTTTATAATATTTAACTTAATTCTGAATGTGCTGAATCAGAATTAGTAGAAAAGTTTTAAACAAAATGAGATATTAGATGATTCCCGATAGAAATACTTGTCTAAGTCTACCCAAGGGAAATTTGTGTTTCTAGTTCTAGGTGCGACTGTGTATGTGATGTGAATCTTTCTGGCACTCCTGACGCAAGTCATCGAACTTAGTGTGGGGCTGTGAGTGTGAAAGTGTTTATACAGGGTACTTTGTAAATTAAAAGAAACTCATTCAACAGATCATTTCGACCATTGAGTGGTACGACTATTCCAAATTCTGTTTTTATATTTTTCAAATAATTTCAAGTAATTTGAAGATCATTAAATCAATTTTTTACATTGTATTAATGAGCTATCTACCAATCTGCTCAATCAGAAGAAATACCTATATTTATAGTAATCTTTATATTTATAAGTTATGGCAAAAAATATCACATGTCAGATGATAACAAAACTTATTCACAATTATAATTATAATATTGTTATGTTTATTGTTCCCAAAGAGTTCACAATACGAGGCTTAAGATCAGATGGGAATAACAGTTATGATCAGTTAATGTGAAAATTTGATACTATGATCAGTTGGGAAGTACTCGAATAAAGTGTTGGGGTTCAGGTACGACATGAGTTAATTAACGGTAAACAATAACATATATATTTGAGAGAGGCGTCTGAATTTATAATCAGGCGCTTGTATATGTAATAATATGTATAACTATATACTATCGTCTTGTAGTCGTGAATCATCCGTAAGCGTCCGTGACGCTTCATCGCGCACCGCTTACTGTATTGTATAAAAGATTTCATAAAACGTTCAGCGAATGGCATTACTTGCTCAGTACATTTAGTTGTCATCGGATCTTCTTTAGTCTTACTCATGTGACTATACTAAAGTTAAAGTTAAATTAAAATAATGCTAGTTTGTGATAAAATTAGTAGTTATTACTAAAACTGTGAAGCACTACATCAGAAAAATTATATAAATACCAGAAACCCACGATATTTCAACATAGTGTAACAGTTTCAGCAGCTAATTAATTCCAGGAGGCCTTTTGATTAGTTTGATGAGTGTCGCGAGCTTTGGGTGTTGGGATTGGTACGGAATTCCCAAAAGTGGCGCTCCATCCACACTACGCCATAAATAGCCAGCGAGCGACGACGGCCGTTCAAGTTCGGTCAACTGTGAGGGAAGCCAGCCGGCGGCGGCGGCACGAGTAATATAATACGCACTTTACGTGTCGCCGAGAGTGTATTGCACCAAAGCAAAACTAAACCATCGGTTCATTAAGTCTTAGTTTGCCTCTATTTGGTCATGCTTCAACAGAAACTTATATATTATACCTACTTCTGAAAACACATACTCTTATCCTTTTAAGCAGTGCTCTAAAACTTAACTACTCAATTATTACTTATTACATTCAGATTCCGAACTGTTGTTGTATATCCTATTTACTTATTCTTATGGGGCATATTATTATGGATCTAAGTAGTACCTACTATTAATCGGTATTTGACGGTACGTAATTCATTGCAGATCCATTAAACTTAATTGGAATTTCACACGATTGTATTATCAATATACCTCATTAATTCATGTTCCTATTAATCGTAATTAGAAGCGTAAAATCGTAAGATGTATTCATAGCTTCCTCCCATACTTTAATGCTGTACTTATATTCTTCTTCTACTTCTGTGAAACGAGAAGCTATTTCAGTGGTCCGCCAATCACAATCAGTTTAAGTGAGGATCGTTACAAATTGGCGTGATCACGAAACACACCGCACTTAATGCACGGTCGGATTAGTCTTTCTGTAAGCTCACTGAATCACCGATCTGAGTCAACATCTTACTCACCTTTTATTGTTTTGATTAGTGTCACGCTTCAGGTTTCTGCATGAAATAGGTTGTGTGGCGCAACGTTCTGTTGCCATGTGTTACTCACCTACGTTGCGTAATTCGTAAGTCGACATAGGAATGCTTCGGTTTCGGGTGAGTGGTAGCTAAACAGACCTCGATTTGCTGATTTGTTTGTTAAGACTCCAAGTGGCGATGTGGCAGGCGCGTCATTGATGTTACTTATGCAGCCATTTGGCAGAGTCAACGTTAATATCCAGTTATTACTTAAAACAAGACATTTTTAAAACCAGACTTAAAAGAAACGCATTAACAGTGCTGCGTTAAACTGTGTTATCGCACTTTATACTTAAATCACTTACTCGTATATGTTTTAAATGTCACTTTCAAGCATTTTTCCTTCTTCCTATCCTACTTATAATATTATAAATGTAAAAGTTTGTGTGTTTGTGTGTGAATGTTTGTTACCACATATCTCCGTAACGAACAAACCGAATATGATGAAATTTAGAATGTAGATAGTTAACGTTCCGGAATAACACATTAGGCTACTTTTTTACTTAATTAACGCGAATTACTAGTTATTTATATTATAGCGATATCTTCCGCATTAGAACTTATTATTAGTTTTTGGTGTGTATCGATTATTATGAAAAAGTAAACTTGATTATGTTTATATGCTCTATATATCGCTATATATACATGCTCTAGCCGCTGAGCTACTCAAGCCCTGCCCGAAGCGACGAAATTATCCTTTCCTTATAATTAAAGTCTTACGGGGGACGTGTGACGTCAACTACTGAAACAATTTTAACTAGTAGACTTAATTTTTTTTTAGTGGTTATTTAGAGTTCGCTTTTTACGCAGTGAAGATTTTTGTTTCTTTTTATATTTAGAAATTATGTTTTACAATCAGTATAATAAGGAATATAGGAACAATAGGAACACAAACGGTGCTATAACCTTAGTCTTTTAGAAGCGTAATAAACTCAGCTAATTCAATAGAGAAAGATGTAACGTTTCAATATATGGTAATAGGTATCACTAATACAGAGCGAGCAGACATAAGTAGATCTCTGACAACAAAGCAAGGATTACAGTCCTCACAGCGGCCGGCGCGGCGTGTTTCATGTCCAAGGTCGAACTCGGACGTGTCTCGCGGCGTTTATGTGACTTTCGCCGAGAACACCACAATTTGTGTCGGACTAAGTATAACTAAGTGTAACAGCCGCTAGTTTCGTTGTGCCTTAATTAAGCCGTGGTATCTTTCGAGTGTAACTAAAATATGAGTAAGGTTATATTTATTTAACAAGCCGGCAAACTGCTCGACGTGTGAGAATGTCAAAGGTGAGGGAGCACCCACGCCGACGCCGAAGCCGAGTAGGTATAGCGGCCGGTCGCGAATAATTCATTACCTACGCTTCAAGGATCGCTTGTAGGTACTACGGAAATCAATGCAATAGTAAAAATAGAAAACAAGCAGCGGGTCACGGCTGCCACTACATGTATTTGCATACGTCAGCGGATCGATGCGGGCGCTCGTGAGTGCCGCGCCGTTTCGAACGTGACGGCTATACTCATAGCACAACAAATGCGTGATATCCCTTTTTAGCTAAACATAAATTTCCTTGTGCTTCATTTAAAAATATTGTAACATTTGCGTTCGTGTCACGATTCGCTCGCTACAGATTTCATAGTTGTTCGATAACGGTTAGGGTCTACTCGAGGCAGCTGAGGCCACATCTGCCGATGTGGGCAATAGGAGCAATTACGTAGGATTCCATTAGCCACGTCACCGGGCGCCGTCTCCCGAGCAGTGCCCTGCCTCGCACGGACACTATTGCCAAACATACTTACTCAATAATTGAATGCCGTATATAGACATAAATTGTGGCTTCAATCGACTCCGAGAAGGAGCAACCTATCCGGCAAGCTATGTTTACTATGGGTTATATTATACCTATAAAGCGGTTATAACATAAGTTTAAGAGCGGAGTTCGGCGGCCGAATTGTGTAAACTTTATTTTGTCAAATCGTCCACCGATTCCGTTAGCATTCCTGAAATATTCTACAAACTGAATGGAAGCAATAAATCAGTTTTAATTTCGTCTGTTACGAAATCCTATAATGAGTTTACGAGATTTCCCCAAGTCGGCTGGCGCTGCATCCACATTATTTATTTTAGTCGGGATCAGTGGCCGCCGATACACTTCCGCCTTCATTTTCGATATAATTACAACATTCGATAGTCAAACGTCCCAGGAAAGTCAGCTTTCTCAAGATGACGTTACAAAATTCAAAGTGTATTTGTCAACCGACTTCAAAAAAGAAGGTTCTTAATTTGACTGTATGTTTTTTGTATGTTATGCGATTATTCCACCAATTATGAATCGATTGTGATGAGTTTTTTGTTTGGTAGATTATACTCCAGAGGTGGTCCCATATAAATTTTATCGAAATCGATCAAGCCAAACCCAAAATATAAGCAGTGAAGTCGGTTTTTTTTACGCCGTGCTTGCGTTTAAATTATTTGTCAGAGTATATTTATAAATAGTGATAAGCACGGTAATGGTCCCACATACTGTACAGTTTCCGATGTACAAATATTTTAAAATAGGAATATAGATAGAATTACAAATATTATTTGGAGATACATAGGGACATATATATTCATTATGTAGGTATGCATATACAAATACTAAAATTAATTTAGTATCTTAGGATGGTAATTAGTATAAAAATAAGACAAAATATAATGTCATTAGCAAATTGTGTTAATATGTCAATTATGGAGTTAACAAAAGAATGTAAAAGAGCAATAAAGCATAATAGTTGTATGTATAACTAACTATAAGGACTGCCCCTTGGCTTGGTTGGGTGAACGTTCGCTTTCTAAGCAGGGGTATCGGGTTCGATTCCCGACAGGAACACAAGTTTTCTCCCCATGGAAAATTTGGTTTCTGGTTCTGGTTGTTATTGTGTGTGTGATGTGAATGTTACCGGCACCCACGATAAAAGTCAACGAACTTAGTGTGGGGCTGTGAGTGTGAAAGCGTTTATTTTTATGTATAAAAATAATATAATATTAATTATTATTTATTCCAATATGTCATAAATGATAACACTGTATAACATTCGTATTTAAATAACTTATATTTTAACATAGTCAGCATGTAAAATAAAAAAAAGCATTAATGGAATGTACAAATGGTATTTCTTCTTACGTCTTTTCCTACTAACCAAGTCGTGCAAGCCGCATTGAAAAGTGACTAGACAATTTACAAAAAAATATAATACCAACTGTGTGAAAGGTTTACTTTTAATTTTGCACTTTGTCGTGATTAAGGCTTATTATGAGAATATATAAAAACTCAATTACAGTTTTATCATAAGTATGTGAAAATGGTTCCTAACCAACTTTAAATCGTTATAGATCCTAAATAGTGATTCAAAATGAAACATATTGATTTTGAATTACTATGATGTCTTTGATGACACGTACAAGATTAAAATGTTTGTTTCTTTAAGCAATCTTTTTCAGCCTATACAGCTTGGTTTTGGTTCGCGGGGCGGATGTGAGGCTGCTGTCCATTCCCTTAGAACATTTTTAAATCAAAATTGTGGAGAGGTGTTGCTAAAGGTGGATGTTAAGAATGCTTTTAATTCTGTTGATAGAGGCACCCTTCTGACCCAGGTGAAAGATAAAATTCCAGAGTTATATAATTTTATTTGGCAATGCTATGGCAAACCATCAAAATTAATTTACAAAAACGATGTTCTTTTGTCTTCCGTTGGCTGTCAGCAGGGTGACCCGTGCGGCCCAGCAATTTTTTCTTTAGCTGTCAATCAATAATTCAACGTCTCCAATCCAAACTAAATGTTTGGTATTTGGATGACGGAACTCTGGGAGGTGATGTGAATACTGTCATAAGTGATTTAAAATTAATAATTGATGAATTTAAAAAGATTGGGCTTGAACAAAATTTTTCGAAATGCGAACTTTTTGTTAGCGATAACTGTTCAGACAAATTATCGGTTTTACAAAAATTTAACTCATTGGCTTACAATGTAAAACTAGTAGACAAGTGTTCACTTCGCCTTTTGGGTTCGCCGATATTAGATGAATCAATTTCACCTTTTGTAGAAGAAAAAATTCAAAATTTTAGAAATTCTTCTGACAGATTGCTCAAAATTAACACTCATATGGCTTTTACAATTATTAGATTCTGTCTTTTTTGTCCCAAAATTTACGTATTCTTTAAGATGTTGTCCGCTATGGAAACATGGCGCGCTCCTCGAGAGCATGGACAATATCGTAAAGAATACTCTTATATCTGTTTTGAATATTGACATAGATGACAGGGCTTGGTCGCAAGCTTCTTTACCTGTAAGACTAGGAGGCTTAGGTATACGTAAAATTTCTAGTGTTGCGTTACCGGCTTTCTTGTCCTCAGTTCATGGTACTTCTAAATTAGTCGAAAAAATACTTTCACATAGTTTGGGTTCTTTAGAAATAGCAAACCTGACTGAGGCCAGAAGCGCCTGGGAGATGGCATGCCCAAATACCGGGCTCCCAGTGAGGTTATCCTCACAGACTGTGGGATCGGCCGCTCTGTGAACTAGCACGGAAACATCTTTTAGATACGTGTCCTAGCGTCACAGAGCGTGCTCGACTTCTAGCAGTTTCTGTATGGGAGTCTGGGCTTTGGTTGCAGGCCATTCCCTCTTTTAATACTGGTACACTTATAGATCCATCTGCTATCCGTCTCGCTATATGCTTACGTTTGGGTGCAAGGTGCTATGTTGCCCATAGCTATCAGTGTGGTACTGCTGTTGACCAGCTCGGTCACCACGGCCTCTCGTGCCAGAAAAGTGCTGGCCGAATTTCCCGCCACGCCAGCCTCAACGATATCATCCGCCGGGCTTTTACCAGTGCCAACGTTCCAGCCATTCTCGAACCGAATGGTCTGATGCGTGACGATGGTAAAAGACCCGACGGCATGACTTTAATTCCATGGAAGATGGGACGGCCTTTAGTATGAGATGCAACTTGTGTCGATACTTTAGCTCCGTCACATCTTCCTGAAACACAGAATGGGGTTGGCGTCGCGGCAACTTCGGCAGAGCAGCGTAAACGGCGCAAGTATGGAAACCTTGGCAGTGGTTACATATTTGAGCCGTTTGGTGTTGAGACACTGGGTCCGTGGGGACCGGGAGCTCATTCTATTTTCAAAATTCTATCAGAGCGCCTGGTTGAAGCGACGCGTGATCAAAATGCTGGCACTTATTTGGCTCAACGTATTAACATTGCAATTCAGAGAGGCAATGCCGCCAGCATGATGGGAACGCTACCCACTGGTAGTGGGCTTGAGCACTTGAGTTACCTATAAGCTCGATGTCTTGTAGGTAACTTAATTCTTTGCTGTACATAGTTTTAGTTTAGTTTTTTGGAAATATAGGCAATTGGCCCGTAGTTAGTACAGGATATTGAGAGTTGACCAGATTAAAACAAATCGATTAACGATTATTAATTATTATTATTATTAATCATCAAAATCAGCAAGTACAGAGGCTAATAAACACATTACGCTCTTTTGCGTCGCGCAGTCAGGTAGAAAAACACTGTCACCGTATTGAATAATCACTATTAAGGCTTCATTAACCCAATTTGCAATAACAATGTTGTATTACTAGTGCCATAATGTTAGTAGCGTGTTTATCCCCCGCTTCTACATCCTCACGCCCTCGCATACTACTTGGCTGTCAGTTAATCCATCTTTTACGACGCGTGAACATAGTTGACTCACTTTTACTATGACGGTAACATCAAACAAGGGTTAACACGGTGGAAATATGTAGGAAACTTAACGAATTAAAAATCAAAATTCGAGGAAATGTGTCATCCATCAATCCGCACTTGGCCATCGTGGTGAATCATGGCTTAGACTCTTTCCCTGTGATCGAAGGCTACGAGTTCTAGCAGTAGGAACGCATTGAGCTGATAATGATGATGATGGACGATAATAAATATAATTTTTTATAACTCAAAACTTTGGATTTTACTGTTTTTCAATTTAGTGTTGACAGGTTTGAAATATTTATTATGTAAATGCTATATATTGCAAATATATAATTATAATATAATATAAGAACATTGTTCACAGTTTTATACAATAAACATATATTCTATTCTATTCTAAGCTTTTAAATATGTTTTAAGTTCAGGTTCATTCAATAAGAACGCTAGTTGGGAATAACATTCGGGGACCTACAATTTAGCGTTTAATAGGATAATGCATGCCTACAATTGCGTGACGGAAATAATAGAATACAGTAAACTATTGGTAAAGTCGCGTGTTGTTAAATAATGCGTTTATAAACACTCTGGAAACAAAAGCTCTGTATTGAGTAAAACGAGTTTATCTCATTATTCTTTGAAGAACAAGAAATATAGCGGTACAACTAAGCTAGGACGAATTAATTTAATCTACAACTTAACGACTTTAATTGATGTGGGCCGCCAGATTACGATAAACAAGTAGCGAGCTCGAATGAGTAACCACCCCACCACAAGCCTAATATGTAAAGGTGCATCACCATGACATCGTTCACGCAGATAAGTTCCTGTGCCTCGGGCATTAGAGAGATTTGTCCGACGCGAAGCTCCATAAATCCCCGCTGCTAAGTCCTAAATCCCGACACACGAGCGTCGCGTTCCTAATGTGGCAGGAAGCCCGTCAAGTGGCGCTGCACAGAGCGCAGCTTGCTCTCTACCTTATTACTTATTCCAGGATAAACAGATAATACGAGTGACATAGGGAAACTGTACGCTTGTGTACTGCTGCCAAACCAACGTCAAAACGCACTTCCAACTTATATTAAATGATTGTATAATTGTTCATAGTCCGTGCATGTCAATAATTTGCACGGTCGCGGACGCCAATAGCGTTAACATGTTTGCTATAGCAATGAGTTGGTTGGGATTTAGAGCTCTCACAGGCCGCAGGCTCGTCACGTGACACGGGCGCAACCGACCCATCCGGCCGTTCCAGCACATTAGCTCGTCCGATGAATTACGTGTGATTAATCCGCAGGAGCAACGACGAGCGATCCGCGCCCTTCCGCTACCATTAATCATCCAGCGCCGACGCCGACGCGTTGGACGCTGGTGTCGTTCTGACTGACGCAAGGATTTAGGCTTGATATGCTGCTCGGATAAAGTTTCAAAAATACTGTTCTAAAGATATTTTTGTTTGAATTTAATATTCTTACATGATAAAATGTTATATAATTGCGTCTGCGTTCATGATTCATTTAAAAAGGTATAGCCGTGGAGCGGAGTGGCATAACTCGCTGATAAACCACAGGCTGATACCTAACCAGCACCTCCAATATCAATCGGCAGAATATTCAACAAAATACATCATCATAAGAAAGGAGAATAAAATGTTTCTTATGTCATAACAGTGTTTGATATGTAAATAGGTACACTTACATCTTATATATTTCCTCATTTCTAGCTTTTGTATTTGTATTGTAATGATCAATGTCTTGTCTATAAGGCATTAACAAATTCACCATAACTGCTTAAAAAAATTAAAGTCATCAGTTCTATATTGACGCAGAGACATGCCTGCAGTATTGTAGAAGCTGATACTGTTATTTGTAGGAATCGATGTTGCCGATTCAAATTGTTTCCCGTAGAAGTTATTACGCATTTAGACGAAAGCCGTCAGAAATACCGCCACAAGTCTAGATTGAAATATTAAGTTGGGAACATACTTATAGCACAATGATATTAATAGGTAAACTGGTAATTATCAAGCTAGACATGTAAACTAATTACATAGATATTTTGAGACTAGAAACGAAAATTTTATTGAAGGTACCTTCATCATATTGACTATTAAGTGTCATTATACAATGCTCTAAATGAGTTTTACAAGCACCTCGGTGGGTTTTTAGGTAGCCGCCGTGGCACCGGCTAATTGTGCCGTGTCGGGAGGCAGGTGGCGAGATGGATGCCCTAATGGCTTTTTAATCTGCAGCATCGGACTGATCCCAGAATGTGGCTCGCTCGCGAGCCGGCAACGGAAACGACTAATGTCCATTGTTTACTTCTAAATATACGAATGTATGGTTACAGGTATGCTCTGTTCTTTAGACTAAAAGGATTAATAACTGTGCCCGCGGATTTGCCAGCGTTGTCCATTTGGGCAAACTAATTTGTATTGATAAAAAGAGGGACATTGCCGCTAGAATTCTAGATACGCTAGGATTTCGCTACCTTTATATTATGGTGGGTCGTAGACGTAGACAACTAATTCCTTTGTAGGATTACGTCATCGTCACTTTTTAACGCTCGTTAATTTAGTTTTTATAAAATATAGGCAATTGCTCCTTTAATTTGATCTAACAAATTGCATAAAATAAAATTTTGGTGAGTCGGAATTTAGGTAGCTTCATCGTTACTTGACATTGATCGTCAGCAAACAATTCAATTCAAGTTACCATTATGATCGTTTGCTGATATTGACTAAAAGTTCTATGATAAAAAATTAAATAACTTTGTCTGTATTCTAGAAAACAAATCGTTTTTATGTAATAATCCAATTTACAATGGGCCTGAAGACTAACATAACTAATTATTATAACTTACCTCCTAACTTATTACAGAAAGCCTTGAACTACAGCCAAGGCACTCAAAGAGAAAATAAGATACCTGAACAATAAAAGTGCAGTGAATGGTGTAAGTGCAACGTTTTATGTGAGCGGTTTATTGCAGCCAGTGTTGTAAAGCTTTCTCCACTACAAGCAAATGATGATTACGATTATTACGTCAGTACTGTATCGCTCAGTGAATGCTTCCAAATAATGAAGATTTACAAATTAAGTCTCAGGTAGTTATGGAGATGGCTTTGGAAATGGAATTTCTCTGAGGATCAGACCCGAATTCCATGACGAGGCTGTTCGTTAACTGAGAGTGTTGCAAATAGTTGAAATATTAATTACATAAATCAATAACTGAGTATATTAAGAGCTGGATAGACGCAAATAAGCAGCTAACAAACAATTATTATGTTTAGAAGTTATAGGAGAGTATTTCATTGTTAATATGTAGAGCAATGATGATCAGGGATTATGGACGTGTAATAATGTAATATTTTAACATTATTAATTTTATCTGTTTTAGCTTAACGCCTATCTCTCTATTGACATTTATTACTCAAGATTTTTAAAGGCGATAAATTGAATTTTTCTTTTTGTTAAGCACAAAAATATAATTTTCATTGGGTGGCGGTAACGATCCCGCAGTCAATTTAATTTCTGGAAAATTGATTATATCTAACTCGAGTTTCCTGTTTATTTCCTCTTTTGTTTCGGCTCAGAGAACCGTTCGTGGGAACTAATCAGGGGTGAAAATATATTTTCTTTTACATTTCGCGACCCCTATAATTTACGACTTTTGTGATTGTTATCGCTCTCTGATGAATACTCAACTTTTATTGGGGTCGGGAGTGTGTAATCCTTTGGCTTTATAGTAACACTAGACGTGCCCTGTGGCTTACCGCCCGCATTTATCAAGTAAAAAATTAACCTTTGTGTTAATCCTAGGTATTAGCCATGTTGATTCTAAATTTCATCCTAATCCATTCAACTGTAACGGCGTGAAGAGAAAACAAATATATTTACACATACACTAAATTTAGATTTTTAATTTAGATTTTTACCTAAACCTATGGTATGGGTAAACTATTTTTATAAAACTTTTGCTCCTGCGCCGTTTTCAACTTTCCTCCCATCTTTTTATTTATGCTAGATAGGCAAGCATTTGACCACTATTTAACCCGATGGAAAGTGAAGATGCGGCCAAAGATATAGCATGCTTGCCATCTCTTCCACTCGCGTCTTTTTCACTAACGAATTCCAATGTTTCTTGTCTTTCTTGTCTGCAAGATCACCTTCTATTGTTTACCTCATAGTCCATGTTTATGTTTTAAAACAATGTATACAGTATATAATATCTACAGTACCATACACATACTTGAATTCTGTGTCCTTCATAAAATATGTTCTATATACAAACATAGCTCACTTTTTTTATGTTTTTTTTATAACAACATGAGTGTTTAACAAAATATTCAAAATCATGCATCTGTTAACCTCGTAAAGATTTGTCTAGATGCAGGACTTACAGGTTTTTAATTCAGTAATCAGATATAATAATATGCAAATAATAACGCGATAAGTAAAATACTAGCTGAGTGTGAACGGCAGAGCCTTGCATAGTCGGTGACTTAGTATACAAAAATGTCTCCAGGCTGCCCTAGCTGCGGCTGTGACTCAGCCAGACTTTTGCAACTAAGGTGGAGTTTAAGAACAATGTTCCAAGTATATTCTGGGAATAATACCCATGTGTTATTCACTTAGTTGCCGTATTACTTATCGATTATACTGTTCTAAGACCTACAATGTTATATTTGCATCATTAATATACATATCATTATCGTTGCTATGGGTATAATTAAAGATAAATATTTAAGATATATTATGATGATTTAGTAAATCGTAGAAATTGGTGCATTTGTCGTCCATTAACCTCAAACGTCAGCAAATAATCAAAATAAAGATAAAATGTAATGACTACTCAAGTAGTTGTATAAGTTTAGGTAATGTGAATTTATAAGATCTTTTAGTAAATATATTGAGGCCAATTTAACACATATAGACATAATATATGCATGTATGTTACATAAAGAATATGCTAGTTTCTGGAATAGGCTAATCTACATTCGTATTATTTTACGCGCTATAAGCAAACATTAAAATTTGACCAACTGATCAACACGAGCAAATCCGCGAAGCATTGACCCCTACAAATGTTCTATCCTTAATCGACTATTTCCAATCAAAAGCAAAATGCAACCTGCCAGTGTCCTAATACTAGTATAGTGTGAGTTCTAAGTACTTCACTTATCTTCAATTGAAATTTTCCAAATCTGCTTTATTAGTTACTACAGTCTCGTTCACTTTTTGTTAAACCGCACCAGTATTTATTAAAGTAAATAAAAAAAATATTTTTTTTGGCACAGTCAGTCGTTTAAACCCACAGCTGCCACGCGCCGTATAAATAAAAAGTGGTATGTAGAGATCTTTGTAACTAAAACAGCATGCCCCTCCCAATTTTTATTATTTGACACTCGTTTTACTATAGCACACTGGTGGAGGGGTGTTCGTTTTAAAATTTATTTAAATATTTATATAAAAATAGTAAGCTAACAGTAATAAAATACCTAAGCGCTAACTACCTTAAATATTTTGTAAAAAATAAACATAGATTGCTTAGAATGGCTTACTTGGTACTTGGTGCGCGGGCTGTTTTCCGCAACTAGGCCGTATGTCGGCCCTTTTTGCGTGTCGGTTGGTTGCGCTAGTCCAGCCTCCCGATGTCTGCAAGGAAGGCCAGCAGCTCGCTGACGCCGGCACAGGCCTCCCGCATCGTCTTCGGTGAGCCGAGGAGTGTTCTTCGCTGGTTCGCCACGCTACTGCACTCTAGGAGTACATGCGCGGCCGTTTCTTCTGCCTCCATGCAGCCTCAGGTCAGTGACGTCTTTTGTTGGAACTTCCTCGTCAGCGGGCATGTAGGCTGACGCAACGATCACGACATTTCCCTCCACCGTGTGTTCCTGGAGTCTGGCCGTGACCAGGTCCCCCCAAGGCTGTTGAGACCACACACACGTCCAGCCCTAATCCACGGCTCCTGGATTAAGGCAATGGTCTCTTTTTCGTTGTTGGCCCCCAGCACTCTGCGCAGGTTAGCCGTTGCAGTGAGGCTGTGCTGGAGGTTGCTTTGTATGATGTTAGTCGAGGTCGAGGATGTCTGGGTCACCGTCATTCAGGCTTCCCTCCACCTCGTCCTCTAACCCTCCCAGTATCTCCTCTTCTACCTCCCCCTCTGGATTTCTGGTATGGGTGTCCACTAACATTGGTTCAGCCGGCCCTTTTGATCCCGAATGTTCGGGTGAAGAGTGATGCGGAATGCCCGTACCACCCTCAGGGCTTGGACCTGCTGTACCAGCTTGCTGAGTACTGCTCGGCCCCGGCTGCAGTTTGGCTGACTGGGTCACTACTCTGGAAACATTCGTCGGTGGCTCGTCTTGTAGCGATCCGTCCGCTGCGTAAAACCTGACGTATACGTTTCCTAGGTAGTGTCCCAGTCTTCTATCATGCTCTATAAGAATAGGGACAACACTCTCGGGTATGCCGAGTGTGAGGAAGAGCGTCTTCTGCCCATCACTGTCCTCTTGTACAGTATGACTGTAAACTGTCCAGGATGGTATTTGAGCCCACTTGTTCTGCTTTGACAGCACTAGGCTGGTGTGCTCGACCGAGGTCTTACACTCAGGCAGGAACAAGGCTGCTCGGACCCTCCTGGACAGTTCACTTTGTTTCTTTACTGCTAGTCTCGGACCCGCTGGTAGGCACTCCAGTGCTTTGCGTAGCCAATCCAGCGAAGCGACGTTTTCGCACCACAGCTTCAGCGCGCCATCCCCTATGAGGGGCTTGCCCCTGAAGTTAGGTGCGAAGTCGATGTTCGGGTCCATAACCTCCTGGATAATCCTACTGGTTAGGTACTCCTTCACTGTCTTGGCCTGCTCTTCACTGAGTGCTATCCCATCCGCTCGCAAGACCGCTACGCACAGATCGTTTTGCACGATCTCCGAGTAGCTGGTAGCTGCGCGACGAGAACTGTCCAGCTTGGGTTTCTTGTGTTCCCTTGGTGACACCGTGTCATCCAACCGCAATCTCTTACTGGGCTCGTTACGAGCCGGAGCCTGAGCTGCCTTCGCAATTGCGATAGCTGCTCGCTTCTTGCGGTTGTAGCGGTTGTCGTGTTTCTTTCTGTACCCTCTACTCGGCCCGGCGGGGCCTGCGGTCCCGGTGGATGAGTCCACAGGGGCCACAAGAGCCGCGGAGAGTTGAGGGTGCATTTGTTTGTTATTGCTGAAGCTGTGCATAGTTCTGGGCCCACTACCTGAACCATCGGATCCAGCTGCCACCACGGACGAGTCCATAGAAGCTGCCGGCGGGTCATATGGTTTGGGGGCTTGTGGTTTAGATCCGTGCTCCTTATCTGGCCCAACGGTGCCAGATACTACCGCGGAGGATTCCACGGAGCTCGCCGGCGGGGCATTTGATTTTGGAGTCGGTTCCTCACCACCTTTTTGCCTTTGCTTGAAGAAGAAGCTTGGGCCAGGTGCGTTCCTCTTGGGTTCCTCTGCCATAGGCTTCGGTTCCCTCAGTTTCGCTTCCTTTGCCTCCTGTCGTTTGAGCTTCCTCTTCAGTTTGTACTTCTGGTTTTTGTTCAGTTTTTCTCCCGGGACGTGAGCCACCACGGAGTTGGGGTTCTCGGTCTTTGAGGTTCCAGCCGTTGGCCGTTGCCCTTCAGTCCGGGGTCCCTTGTTTTTGGGTTTTTTGCCCTTCGGTCTAACAACTCTCCAGGCAGCAGCGTTATCCTCCTCCGCGGCAAAAGCCGCGGCAAGGTTCTTCACCGCCTCCCCAGATGGGGGTGCTTAGAATGGCTCTAAAATTGTCACTGAAAATGTCGACTTGTTTGAAATAGCGTGTGAAATTCTTTAAAATGGCCAATTGTCTGCGCGTAGGCGCTATTCTACCGTGGCTAGTCCGTAAGGTGAGACAAGAGAACAACTGCTGCCGGCGCGGCGACGTCTCCCGACCCGGGTGTAATCATTCGGAACAAATAAACCAAGAGTATGGACGGATTATTTATATCATTGTGCAGTATGTGGTAGTAATGGATGACAAGAAGTAATTTTCGTCTGTACTCCAACGTGTCCGATCATTCCTGAGACAAAAAGAGAGGGGAAAAGGTATGGGTAGTATCCGTACATGCCTTTGTAGACGTACCTGGCGAACTTACGCTGGAGTTTCTCTATAAGCAAAGTGTACTTAGCCTCACTCGGGTCACAGACTATTGCACCGAAATCCAATTTGCTGCGAACGAACGCGTTAAAGAGCGTATTTGCTATCTTGATGTCTTGGAATTGTGAAGCTGTCTTCATTATAAATCCTAATGTTTTATTAGCCTGCTTAAAAATTGAAATAATGAGGCCCAGGTCTCGGACAGAATGCATTCTCTCTAATTCAGTTCCTTCCACCATGTATCGTAGTGTGAGAGGCGTTCGAGATCTCGAGACAGAAACTACCTTGCATTTGCAGACATTTAATAAAAGTCTATTTGACCGACTCCATTGCACCAAAGACTCAATATCCTGCTGAAGCTCCATACACTCAGCAAGATCACTAACAGGCAAAATTATTTTTAGATCAAAATCAAAATCGTTTATTTACATGGGCCCCAAAGAGGCACTCGTGAAAATTAATGATTCTACTGCCAGATACGCAAAATTACAGCTATCTCGAGAAGAACCTGACAAGAAACTCAGCGGCGCATTTATTCATATTTTTTTTATAATAATTTCTTAACACTAATACATAATAGTATTCACCTAGGTATATCTATATTATGTAGTCGCTAGAAAGCGCTTGTGCAGTTTGCCTCCATGCATCCTTGTCATTAATACTTATAGTCGATCGTTTTATAGTAAGCTTTCTTAATTAATGACCGTTTTATTACAGACTTGAACTTTCCCAGTCGTAATTCAGTTACAATTTTAGGAATTCTATTGTAAAGTCTAACTCCAATTGCCATAAAAGATTTATTCGTTTTGCATAATCTAAATGCGCGCACTGTATTTACATTTACATTTTATATATATCTAGTAGATTGTGTGCGTTCTTAATTTATATCGTTTACAAACAATAAGCACTGGGCTGTGCGAAACACTGTCGGAAGGTGTCGTAAGGCCAAGAGTACTACCCTGAATTACCTGTACATACTGCCGCCTATCGCTTAAGTAGTGAGCAAAAATTCTCAGTAGTTTAGAAGAAGTTCCTAAAGTCGACAGCTTCACCAAGAGGACGTCATTGTCAACTACATCGAAATTTGACGATCATAACACTTGTTAAGTGTGCTAGCCGGCTGCTGAGCGTATCTCGGGCCGGGAATATCTGGTGAACCGTTTGACGAGGCGGGTCCCATGCCCCTAGTTTCGGAGACGGCAGGAAGCAGTAGATTGGCTGGCGGCGGCGCGGCGCGGCGGTGATTTCCTCCGGGGCCGTGTCCTGGGGCCGCGCTGCCGCTCCAGCGATCCACGCTTGTCGCGCCGCTTACTTGCAATTTACGTACAATATTCACTTTTTCGTATGCAGTGCGTCCAGGGAATATGTTACGCTTTAGACGTCGCCGTGTATTACATACAATTTTCTAGGTAGATTATATGTTGTTACCTCTCTACTATTAATTTAGTTTTAAATAAGGTTCTTCGATCGAGATAGCCAACAATTTCAATGTCTACTACCTCATAGCATGCTATATTATCACTCGAGCTAAACATAATTACAGTCTAAAAAGTGGTTTCCAAAACAAAAGAGAAGTTACAGTTTGTTTAGCCAAGAAACGCTCTCTAAACTTTTTAATACCAATAACTTCAACGGGCGTGCAACACACAAAGTTAAGATCCTGTTACCTATGAATAGAATTCCTTAGTGCGCCGACAGTGACCGCATGCATTTAGAAGTTGATACAGTTTCCCAGCGCCAGCGGCTCGCCCATCTGGAGGTACTTAGCTGCGATTGCTCCACGTGTATTACATTGAACGTTGGAGTTCATTCGCGGTACAAATATTTACAAAACCGGCCATTCACACGTACGTCTGTCTAATCAGTCCACGTGAATCAGTAACTGTACTAAATGCGGCATCAAACGCAAGGAACAGGGTTTTTTATGCTCGATAGGCAGGCATTTATATGAGGGAGATAAGACTGATAGATTAGACCCGTTGACTAAGTTGGGTGCGCGTTCGCCTTTTATGCAACGGGTATCAGGGTTCGACTCTCGGTTCATACAAGTTTCCTCCCCAAGAGAAATTTGTGTTTCTAATTTTGGGTGTAACTGTGTCTGTGATGTGAATGTTTCCGGTACCCACAACATAAGTCATCGAACTTAGTGTGGTGTGAAATCGTTTTTTATTCTGCTTTTTGTAAGTATACCCGCAGAAAAGAAGAGTTTTCTTAAATTTGCCTATCTTTATCAACATATCTAAATATAAATTACAATTCTACGACTCGTTAAGAAATGAAATGATAAAAATAAACATTCAGAGAAATCGTTTTAATATTCTCGGAATCGTTGATTGAAATTTGAATGTCTCGAAAGAGACGTCTAAAATGAAAACAATTCCAGAGCCCGGCTACCGAGCGGTAGGCAATTATATGAAAACAAAAGTAGAGAGAGTTCGCATGTGAAGCGATATGGGACAATAACGGTGCAGTTTTAATTCGACGCGAGGCCGACGTGAGCTCGTTCCGCGCTCGTTGGAAATTACCTCGGTAAGTGTGCGCTAAGCCTATTATCGGCTTATTCTGCACACGAGCATTGCGCGCCAACCGGCTCGGCTGTCTACTGAGGACACAGGACACTGCGCGGCTTTCGGTAGCAGACGCTCAGTAAACGGCTTCCTTGGCATAACTTCTTAACGAAGCGAAATCTCTAATTTGACATGGCTGTAATGGCTGGTACATGCAAACAAAATATTAAGAGGTCACCAATACACAAAGTGGGGGGGAAAAATAACATTGTCATTTTTTTCTATACTTGGTATCGTTGAATGAAATTTTGCAGATAGAGTTCAAAATCCTTTTTTGATAAAATTTATGTTAAAGACACTGATTTTAGACCTATTTTGTCCCGATGTCTATTTATAAAACGGCTACATATATGAAGCTTAAACTTTCATGTATTATCCATTATATACTCTTATTAAATATGTAAGATATGGCATTATTCTCTTTGGGAATACTGTGGACGCACAGGATCTTTTTATCATGCAAAAAATATTATTATTTTACTTTTTTATTAAAAATAAGCTGCAAACCTCATTTTATTCAAAATAAAATCTTTACTTTTATATCCATGTTGAAAAGCGTGATTTTCCCCTTCGCTCAAAAACTCTAATAGAAGTTCTAGTAGGTTTCTACCACTTTACTAGGGCATGACTTAACTATGACTGGACCATGATTCTTTTACTTGACTTTGACTGTGACTTCTGACTTGGACTTTTATTATAAAATACACTGAAATACATATGTAATATTTTATTTCTTGGCACTGGCTAAATGCAAAAGTATGTGAAGCCAAATAAAACATAAAGGCAGTACTAACTCAATGGCAGTAAAATGTATAACAAAATACCGAAATATTTAAAAGCATATTAAAAGACGAACTAAAAATAAGTTTACCTCCCTTCGCCAAACTCTACATACTAAAAGCATCCTTATCAACTAACCAACCCGTATTGCTATGCCCTTACGAGGTACAAATATTGAGACAGCACAAAATGTTGACATTTAAGAACTATGTAACATATATGATGCAATAAACCATTTAATATGAATAAGTTTAAACTGACAAACATCTAGACTAAAGTTACAAACGCCTTTGTATACTTACAAAGCAAACCTGTGGTCGAGGTAATATTAAACTCCTACAAATAGTTTATGAAACGGAGATACATCTCGGTATTTACGATTAGATCCACTTATCACGTTGTGGTAAGTTATACAGCACATGCTGTGTGCATTCTGATTGTGATTTTGTATGCACAGGTCAGTGTTCCTATTCTAGAGTGTAGGAGTGTACGCTGGGTACAATTATAATAATAACATGTCGTAGCACCAACATAGATTGTTTTTTATTGGCACTAATTACGAACAACACGCTAACAGGAATCCAAATAGATACACGAGTTAGGGCAATCAAGAGCAGTTGTCTCGGTTTGGCGTGATAGTGGCGTCACGACAATCAGGAGCTCAACCTTGTGTCACAGTACAGTAACTATTATTTAATCTGTGGTATAAATTATAGTATTCTCTGCCACTTGTCTGGAGCCCTAATACGACAAATAATATCACATAATAATATAAGAATCCTACGCAATGAATAACGTCTGAATTGATTGTGTGATGCGCAACAACGCGATGATATTTATGATTTAAGATTATGTATACAAAAACAAAGTTTTGATACAAAATTGTTGGTAGAAAATCGGTTGGTGCGGCATTGATCATAAAGGAACTCTACAAACATACTTAAGTAAAGTATGTTTATTAAGTATGTTTCTAGAATTCATGTACGATCAATTGTAATTAAATACTTCTGGTAGAGCCGAGCTATAGCTTCAAACCATAATAATTATATGAGAAATAAATAAGTTCAACCATAATTGATGCACGCCTCATGTCATTTCATTTCCCACCGCTGGATGACTGGTAGAGAATGCTTTTAGCATTAAGTCCTCCTTTTGTACACTTTTTACTGTGCAATAAAGTATTAAATAAATAAGGTCAATAATAAATGTTATCTCTTGTAACGATTTGATTTCTACCAAAATCTTCGTTTCAGATTAAATGAAAACTTTCGGCTTACAATGCCATACATAGCACTATAATATTTCTTGCCAGGTTTTTCTCGAGATGGCTGTAATTTTGTGAATCTGGGACTAGAATAATAACTTTCATGAGTGTAATTAATTAATTTAATGTCTCTTTGGGGCCCATGTGTATAAACGATTTTGATTTTGAAAAGTCTTTTGCTTCCTTACGAACGGGTGAGATAGTGGTAAAACATTAGCCTAAAAAAAATATTTATGAGAAAATCGCGACGTATACTTCTTCCTTTTGTACCTGACTGCGTGACGCAATGAAGGATAATCTGTTTGTTACTTTTTGGCTCTATAGAGACCAAATAAGTGGGCCGATTTTGATGATTCTTGCGTCACTAGATTTGTCTTAGTTATTAATGTGCGAGTGTCAGTAAACACATGACAATAATAAAAAATCGACTGTCAAACATTAAAAAATGTACGATTTACAATTTACAATCATAGTTCTACTATGTCACATTGCTCTGCCGAACAGTACAGCTTCTGTCGGCTTGTCCAGAGACCCGCAACGTAATGTCATAGAACTTTAGCAAAAATGCAGCACGTAGTGTGCCGCCTACGCCCTAGGAGTGAGGCGGGCGGGCGGCTCGCGGCGCCCGCAAATATGTCGATCACGTGCCGCTCCTCTTCTGTGAAGCAGATTACAATTCAATTTTACAATTAAAACTTTAATTCGCTTCGAACGAAACATCGCGTGTCGCCGCTTGCGCTCCCCGAGGACACCTGTCACCCGATTTGAAAATCGCGCTGCTCGCGTGTCGGCCTCCGCTGTGCCGCTGCAGCCGACCGACCTCTCGAAATGGCTCTCAAACAAATGAGAAAAGTGTCGCTTACAATTTCTATTTACGAATGAGGAAGGAGAAAAGAGAGAGAAATCCGCATGATAATGATGGCCAGTAAGGTGCATTGGGTGCATTGATTACTATCGCAGACCAGTAGATAGACTCCTCGCAGGATGATCACGAAGTCTTGAAAGACTTGAAATATATTGGGTGCCAATCGCACAAAACTAAAACTAGTGAATTGAAGTATACAATGCCTATACTCAGCAATGGCTAAATTCTAGCGATTATAGATAGATTAAAATTAATGTTGTTTCAATTATACTATTACACAATCTAAGCACGGCAGTTGATAAACCCGCTGGGAAATGATTCGAGAAGTCCTTACCGTCTATTCGAGTTTCTTAACGAGCTTACGGATAATGAGTGCCTGCAGGCTTGTTCTCTACCAGAGGAAACTTTGCAGTCGTGATCTCTCCGCGCACGTCCTGCGTTACCGCCGGTATCACACCTGCGGCGCTTCCTGTCCACACGTTCCACTTCCTCGGCCGAGTTCAGCTTGTCGATGTTTATTGCCTTTGTTCATTACAATGAGAACTCCTGTATCGCCGGAATCTCCCAACTTACTTGTCATTGGTAATCGACAGACTTCTGTACAACAAATACAATTGCATGATTTGCCGCCTAATTAGATAATCATGTCCCACCACATTGTATCTACAGGTTAATTTTCCAGCGACATGAGCACGCGAAACTAGGCCGAGAAAATGGAGGCTTGACTCGGTTAGTAGAGTCTCATCTCGGCTAAAGTTAGTTGCTTCGGTGCCAGCCGGCAGGCTCCGCTTAGATGGAGATACGAGTGCGCTAATCGTCTAATATTTACAGGCTCGCGGTCGTGCTGGCTGGGGCGTAGGCTCCGTCGGAGTATTGAAGTTAATGTCGGTTCATTTGGCACGCGCTCGGCTGCGGTGCGGGTACACTCGTCGGCGCAGAGGAAGCGTTTGAAAGCCTGTATTCCGCTGCAACTAAGGCGAAATTTTCAAGCGCAAATCAGTAAAGGTATCGTTTGGAGGGGTGTATGTCGCGCGGCTGCCAAACGGCACTGTTCTTAGCGAAACATTTTGATAATGTAATACGCGCTATGGATCGCTCCCTCGCCGCTCAAAGCTTGCTGGACACGACACGCTGCTGCTATTACGCATTGGGTGATTAAATTCCAATTCGCAATTATTTTAGAAGACTCTGCAATTCACTGTGAATTAGATGTACCTATCCCGTCGCCTGTTACGATCATATTATTATAATAATTTTGGTTTTCCATACGAAGATACTCGATTCGCCATTCATAAAAAAACTTATTAAAAGTTGATCATATCGCTATCGTGCTGCTTACAAGAGTAAGGTATATTTATATATTTAAAGTGATTGTGACAAACACGGCTATTGATTTAACTTATTACAAATATGAAATTTAACAAATAACATATTTTTTTATTAGTCTAAATTAAATCTTACCAAAAATATAATAATATACTTACATCTCATCTCTATTTATATAAAAACATTTTCACAAACTTTACATTTTGAGTTTTTTTATGCCCTTGTCTACGGACCAATCTTCTTCTTCTAATACTATAAGAATCTTTGTCCTGACATACTAACTTGCAGATAACGCACAGACTAAACCACTAGTCGTAGAGACTTAAAATTTGGAGGGTGCATTTGTTTTAGTACGTAGAGGTGTACTAAGAAAGGAATTTTGGAATTTCGACCCCGAAGAGGGTAAAATGGGGTGAAAAAGTTTGTATGAAAGTTCTTTGTTTTTGAACGTATAGCGATGAAAATTGGTATTTGAGAAGTTAATTTAATATAAAAATAAGTAATCAATAGTTTCTTGCCAGGGGTGCATTACGGTGGTTCAATTGGGGATGAAAGTAATGTCGTATTTTATGCTTATGGGAATTGGTATTTGAGTAGTTTTTTTAAATAAAAAAAAATCTGTTATGAATATTTTTTGCCAGTGGTACATTAAGGTGATGCAATGGAGAATGAAAGTTCATATGGAAAGATTTTATTTATGAAGATAAAGTGATGTAAATTTTATATGAGTAGTAAATTCTGTATTCTGAGAGTAAAATGAAAGGTAATTTTATTACTAAGTCATTACAGTAAATTAGAAATAAATACTGTACTAATCCTTATTAAAATAAACTATTTCATTGGCTTACGTAGTTCACGTAGATACAATTTGCTCTTTACTGCATATAATTTGGACCTATAATAGTCTAGAAATCGTTAAGTTTATTTGAGGGTGAGAACGGTGTACCACAGAATCAGTAACAGTTACTACCTTATCCGGCATACTTCTATGTTTTGAACCGACTTACATAAAAAGGAGGATATAAATTTGACTGCTTTTTTGTTTAGTTGGTTATATCCTATCATTGAACTTTTAACTGCCCGCTGGCGTAGTTAGGTGGGCGTTTGCCTTCAAAGCACCGGGTTTGATTCCCGGTGGGAACACAGGTGTTTTCCCCACTGAACATTTGTATTTCTGGTTTTGAGTATGTTGTAAATGTTGGGTGTTTACGGCCCCACGATAGAAGTATTTGAACTTAGAGTGAGGTAGTGAATGTAAAGGGTTTATAGGTACATTTTTTAATATTTTCTACCCGGTTCACGCCGTGCGTGTCCTTTTTGAACTTTGAACTGCTCGCTGGCGCGATAGGCGGTTTGTCTTCAAAGCAGCGGGTTCGATTCGCGGTGGTAATTTACCTAGAAGATTTCTCTCCACGGGAAATTTGTGTACCTGGTTTTGAGTATGTTGTGAATTTTGTCTAAATCTTCAAGATTTTTACGCCCCCACGATACAAGTCATTGAACTTAGTGTGGGGCTGTGAATGTGAAAGTGTTATGTCTATATTTTTTACCCGGGTGACGCCTGGCGCATCATCTTTTGAACTTTGAACTACCCACTCTGGATTGAATCTCGGTGGGACCACAATAACACAAGCTTTTTCCCCACGGGAAGTTTGTGTTCTAGTTGACGTGAATGTTGTGTGTGTGGTGTTAATGTTTACGGCCCCACGACACAAGTTATAGTACTTTTAGTGTGGGACTGTGAGTGTGAAAGCGTTTACATGTAAGCTTTCGTTTACCCGGGAAACGCCGGGTGGGTCAGCTAGTAGTTAATATCTAAATTAAATCCGATGTCAAAACACAATAGGGCACATTGAATGACTAATAAAAATGACCCCGTAGAAGTGAGTGTAGTATACTCAAGCGAGTTCTCTACGTGAGTTGAAGTAAGTTCACGTAACACCGCACATGTACGTGACGTAGCGCCGCCCGCACCGAGCTGGAAGTTGCTGTACTCATACTAATCGTCACGTGGACTAATCATTCCCAAAACGGATCAAAGTGTTCGTGTACTACAGCGTTGGACACCTTATGAATCATGTAATGAATGTCGATGGCCAAGTTTTCTTTTAGAATTAGTTAAAAGATACTTACAATGCATTCACTCAGTAATTTACCCGTTAGTTTTAACTGAAAGAGTAAATTATCTAACTGTTTGTAATGATTTATTTGTCTCTATGATCGAGCGAGCGCAATGAGCGAAGTGTCTCCGTTTTAGCTCGGAAAAAATTGCTTTCGTATGTCTGGATATCCAGATTTCCGGATGTTGGGATATCTCGCTTTAAGAATCGGTTAAGAAATTTAACCTGTAAATACAGGTCAATCGATTCTCGTGATATTTTGTGAGCAGGTTCGATAATTATATCGAATTTTTTGTCGATTCAGTTTTTGGAAATATTAAAAAAAAAATGGCGGAGATATCAGGGTAAAACGTAAAAAAAACATATTTCTACCATTTCAAATAACGCGAGGTTTTCAGCTCACAGAGCCACTAGTTTAAGATTATTTACAATTGCGTACAATAACCTCGTGTTTGTGTTATTTTGTCAATGCGTTTGTTGTGTCGCTAAACCTTATTATGTTAATTTGTGTTGTTTTCTCGAGTCTCTTCAACGCGATTCCACGGTTATCGCTGTTATTCCAGTTATTTGTTCCAATCCCCGCTTTAATATGTTTTCTCATATATACTCAGCGGATTGCCCTTATACACTTAAATTGAGCATATTTGGTACAAACGTGTAATATCAGCAGCTCGGGTTTGTGCACACTCTACAACATTATCTGAGATTATTTTATTTCTTTGACTAAGACGAGACATTCGACCCGTCTCACAAAGAAAATAAAACGATGTTATATATAATAATATTTCAAACGACGAAAGCGAGCTGAAATTGAAGACGTCTCTAAAAGAAAATAGATTTCATTAGTAGTTTAAGTGATTGCCATGAAAATATGATCGTAGGTAACATATTTCGTGTTTAAACGAAAAATATCCAACATTGCGTAATAGGTACTGTTCTTTAATAAAGATCTCAGAAACAAGAGGTTACTGCAAACACAGCAAGCGTATAGTTGATACTAAGCCGTAGTTACTGACATAAACATTTAAATGCTTTACTCACTTTGTCTAAGATTTGTATTGTTGGTGCTTGATACATTCACATCACATACACAATCATACCCAGAACCTGAAGCATAAATTTCCTCAGGGGAGGATACTTGTGACCACTGGGAATCAAATTCGATATCCGATGCTTAGAATGCAGCAGCAAACTACGCCAGAGCAGTTACTATGCGTTCTTTGCTTTTTAAAATTTTGAGACATGTTATAATTCTCGTTGGCCTTAAGCCGTAATACTTCATCGTCACAAGTACCTAATTAAAAATATTACGACGAAATTTGCGACTTACTTATCTATACATTGCTAAAATAATGTAAACAGTAAAACGTTACGAAATACTGCACAGGTGCTAGCTGTCCATTTGGCCATCGTTGTGAATAATTGTCATGTTTAATTGTACGTGCTTAGATAGCCACAAAGATGGCCCTATAGATTTTATGAGACAAATTAGACTTCTGTGTTTATCTAGAAAACGACATCAATATTTTGCTCCATTAATCTAATATCAGTACTGCAGATTCTGAAATCATCAGGTTTTGACGCTCACTTCAATTAAATAAACTGATATCATACTTTCCTATTAGATTGATTTATTAGACTTTAAGTCCGAACTTCCAGATCAAGAAACCACACGTCAGTCCGGGACACAAGTAGTTACGAGTCCTCAAACACTCGAAGGGGCGCGCGGTTCGTTCCCACAAGTTTCTACAGGCGTAGCCATGTAATCTAAAGACAAATTAGCAGCTCGTTACTGCGGAGTATGAAAATCAAACATTACGTCAACTCCGACTCGGCAAGTTTCTTTTCCCCGTTTGAATTTAAAACAAAGTTGAAGCGTGATCTAGCAGATTTCACCCGCGGGACGACGTGGAACGTGTAAATTTGAGGAAACAATTCGGCGTGAATAGTTAAAAATGAAAACATTTGTTAAGCGATTAAGGAAAAGAACAATGTCACTCTTGGATCATTTCCAGTAAACTTTAGAACATATCTAATATTTTGCCAGCGCATGCTGACGTTAGTGACATGATCCGATGTATGTAGAATCTTGTCAACATAATATTGTACGTACGTGCCGATTGCTATATGACATTCGCGTAGAACAAATTCATGAATGTATTGGAATGACATGAAACCCTTTTCTTTGTTTATGTTATCAGTCTGGAGCACGCATTGCGCTGACATAAAAACAAATATTATATTTGGGTCACTGCTTTGACTTCTCTGCCAGAATATTAAGTCAAAGTCAGAAGATTTATTAAGCTATTCAGAACTAAAGGACCATTTTCAGATCAAGATAATTGTTGTTTAGTTATAGAGATTAAAAAGCTAACAACTTATGCTCTTTGTTAATTGTACTATGAAATACTACCTCATAAATTACCATTTTATTGGTTTAAAATTAACAAATTACACGTATTTTTTAAAACTATATTATTAAAAATGGTGGTGTATCTAACGATACTATTGGAGTAAGACTAAACTACAATTTAAATATACAAAAATCATTAAAAAATATACCCAGCGATTGAATACTAATAAATAGCAAATAAATGTTAGTATTTAGTAAAAAAATAGAATTACATTATGTAATGTATAAGCCGTATAACGTCAACTGCACTAAACTCTAATTGAGAATTATATTTGCCGGCTTGTTTTGGAACAAACACTTTTTGATTGAATGTTAAACAAACTTATTAGTTGTATTATAAAATTAAAAATCACATTAAGGTTATCATCATACAATCATGCAAAAGTTTGTGTGTAAGTACGCTTGTTTTCTCTTCAAGGTCTAACGGCTGAACAGATTTCGAATCATCAAAATTGTCCCTCAGCTATGTAGAGGGCTATGCTCGAAGTTTCTTTGAAGGATCGAATTTGTAACGAAGTAATCTGGCAAATAACTAAAGTTATCGACATAGCCTACAGGATTAGCAAGCCAAAGTGGCTGAGAGCTGGTCATATTTGCCGTAGAACGGATAACCGATGGAGTAGATGTGTTCTAGAGTGAAGACCGCGTCTCGACAAACGTTTGCGAGGACGCTCTCTGGTGGAGTCTCTCTAGGTGGAGACGTAGTACGTAAAGTGGCTGGCAGCGGTTAGAAAAGAAGAGCTGAAGATCGAGCTCAGTGGCGTGCATTGGGAGAGGTCCAGCAGTGGAACAGCAAACTGATGATGATGATGAAAAAAGTCCCACCCGTTTGGTCTATAAATACCAAAAAGGTACAAACATACATAGGCTGATAAACACATTACCCTCCTTTGCGTCGCGCAGTCAGGTAAAAAATACACGTCACAACAACGACAATAATTTGCTTTCCGCTGTCAACGTACTACATAAATAAGAACCTACTTCGTAACAATTGGTGAAACACATCTATTTCAGTTGTTAATGGACAATAAAGACTACCCAAATACAAAGTAATAGAACGAGGTCAGCGGTCAACGTCCGATAACCCGTTTATCCGAATATTATGATGACAATGTTTTGTAGGTGCAACACAGAAACGCGCACTACGTAAACAAACGCAACAAACACGTGAGCTGTGCATAGCGTCAGTCTGTTTGTGCTCGCTCGCAACTCACGCAAACATCCCATCCGCCCAACTGGCCCGGCGGGCGCTGCATTTTCAATAACTGTACCTATTATTAGTTGAATAATTATTATGAACGTATTAATGTTTTGCATATTCAAATTAAAGGGACGTGCTATATAACGGGCAGGCTCATCCCTTGAATTTGTTTCTAATACAGATGTATCTTATCATAATTTGAAAAGCGTAAGAAAAACATTAAACAGCGTAATTTAAGTAAGTTTAAGTGAAGTAAAAATAAGACAACGTCAGTCAGATCCTATAAAAGATTTTTTTGAAGTTTTATGTTTTTACCGACCTCACAAAAAAGAAGGAGGTACTTAAGTCGACTGTCTTTTTTTGTGTGTTACCTCATAACTTCGTTCCACGTGAACCGATTTTGAATTTTTTTTGTTGAAAGCTGGTGCATTCCATGTCGTCCCATTTAAATTTGGTCAAGATCTGATCACTAGTTTTTGAGTAATTGTCAATAATGCGTGTTTAATACATTAAATCTGATCAAGGTTCCGAAGATAAAGCAGTGAAGTCGGTTTTTTAAGCTTTGCTTGCGTTTAATTGTTCTACTTTGTATCATAGGTACTCATGCATGTTTATGTACTTGTACTATTAACACTCCACCATTATTACACATTTAAATATATTAAAATCATTGAAAATACACCTTTTTTAATCTGACAATTAGAATCATCTTTTATGGAGTGCCTTTTTGGGGCCCGTTATAATCACAAAATATATCAATAAGATGAGTCGTCGTCTTCCAATAGAAACAGTAGAAAATTAGTCATTAGCGCAATTTTATTACAAAATAGTATGAAAGAAAGTTCTCTTATATTTTTGGTTTGATAATAGCCAATCTACGGTTCAATTTCCAACCTTTACACTAACAAAGCAATTAAAATACTTCTGTTCCATTAAAGATACTTATGATTTGTAGTACACTACATCCATTCGTTACTGCAATAGAAGAGATCGAGATAAGATAACGCACGGAGGCACCACACACTGTAGAATATGTAGGTATCCGAGTGAGGTAATCATTTGAAACACGCGAGTACAGTCTCGCCATAATCTGCATCAGTGAGGTACTCGTAATGTGAGAATCAGGCCACTGCTGGAGCTCGCTCGTAAACATGATCCGACTGATGAGTCAATGTGATGGTCAACAGTACGAGACGAAATTGAATGTAGGCATAAACCATCAATCAATTACATTAGTCAATAAAAACGTTCATGGATTAATTTTGGATCGTAAAATAGTCTAGAAAAGATGTAAGACATCATAGGCTACTTTTTGTTTTGATTAATGGGGACTGATAATAAGGGGCTAATATATAATTATGAAATATATATATATAATTTGAGTTACCACTTTTTAATTATATCATACCAACTTTATATTATTATTATGATTTAAATATCGAATAATAATTATCTGTGTTCTGGTGTAGCCTATGTTTCTAGTGGTTAAGTATTCCTGATTCGTAGAAAGTATCTTCTATTTAGCTGTGACCAATAAACTATAGGTATGGGTGAAATTTGTGTTTCTGGTTCTAGGTATAATTGTTTGTGATGGTAATGTTTCCGGCTGTAAGTGTGAAAGCGTTTATGTTAAACTGATAACCCCGGTAATAGTACTTATTTATATATTTTATAATTCAGTCTATATGAACCCTATCCTTATACCTAAACATATCACATTATCTTGCCTAACCTAACGTCACTCATAAGTTTTATTTATACTATCGCATTACCTCCAACTGTTTAATCATCTTGACTTATCTTAGTATAATATTATACATCCGAAAGTTTGTGTGTGTGTGAATGTTTGTTACCACGTATCTTCGTAACGAATGAACCGATTTTGATGAAATTTAGAATATATATAGTTCAAGTTCCGAAATAATACATAGGCTTAACTAATTTTCAAAAATCAACCCATAATTGTGCTAAATAGGGTGAAAAAGGCTTGTATGGAAAACGTTCTACTAGATTTTAGATTATAGACGAGACTGCGTATTCAAACCATTACCCATATCTATCAATCCAAAATTATAAACCCTAAAAAAGTTCAACCACAACTTTTATCCCACGCGGGCGAAGCCGCGGGGCACAGCTAGTGTTCTTATAAATTGCCATAAAGTCACCTGGAGATGTAACCGAAGAGATATTTGGTAAACTCTCTAAAAGGAAATATGATATCTCACTCTTCTACATGGTCGGTAGAGCCTGGAACCAATCTGGCAAGATTGCGAGATTAGCCGCGTTGCGTAGCGCTACATTGCTCTACTCTACAGTAGACACTTAAATTCCGGGCACGAGTCTTGCACTCCCGTCCTCTGCAATTACTGCAGGTGCGACTAGAGCACATTGGTTGAGTCCCACTAACGTGAATGGCTTTCATTTTAAATTGCATTGTGACAAAAGAGTTTCTTTTTCTATTTAAATTGTGTTAAAAATATTATTCTGATTTTAAAATGTTCCCTTAAAATATCAGCTACTTGACAACGGGCAACAGCGTTGTTTACTAACGTGAACGCTGATAGTATAATCGACTCAATTTTATAACAAAAGCTTCTACTACGTCGGATTCAGTTCTATGGAGTTATTGGGCTCATTTGAAACATTAAAGCTAACTTAATTAATGCTATAGTTTTCGATAGAGCGCACGGAAACATACTAATAGGCGAACAATCCAGCTATTTCCGAACAATCCAACTCGTATTTGTCATCGTTCCGCATTGTTTGAGACCGACGAGTACGAAACGCTTATTTCAAATGGTTTTTGTATTCACATAAATATTGCAAATTGGTTGGGTGGATTTATGTGAACAACGTCGGATGTCGGAATATCAATCGCGTAGTTTCGTTGCTGTTCTTGTGGTGGTTATTGTTACGGCATTTAGCACTTTTTTACCGACTTTCCAAAAAAGGAGGAGGTACTCAAGTGGACTGTTTTTTTTTATGTGTGTCCTCATAACTTTTCTCCACGAGAGCCGATTTCGTTTTTTTTTTTTGAATTGATAGATGTTGCTTTCTAATTGGTCCCATAAAAAATTAATCAATATCTGATCAGTAGTCGTTGAAAAATCGTCAATAATGCCTATTTTGTGGACTACTTTGACGATGTTCTCGTATAACCGTTTTCAAAAGTTACCTCATAACTACTTTCGTTGTGAGCCGATTTAGATGATTATTTTTTTATTTGAAAGCTGGTGCTTTTCATGTGGTGCCATTGATATTTGATCAAGATCTGATCTCTAGTTTTTGAGTTATAGTCAATGCGTGTTTAATACATTAAATCTGATCAACGTAAGGTGGCAAGCTTATCGGTATTCTATCGATTACATTTTGGAGAGTGTGCACAGGAATTACATGAGTTAATTCCCCCATGCCCTTTTTACCATCTAACAACAAGACAAACTATTAAGCGTCATCCATTTATGGTCGACATACCTCCAGTTCGCTCAAAGCGTTTTGCTTCTACGTTCATCATCCGTACAGCGAAGGAGTGGAACTCATTGCCTGCGTCTTTGTTCCCCGAACGGTATAATCTGGGAGTCTTCAAGTCTCGAGTGAATAGGTATATTCTAGGCAAGCATGTCACACCTTCGGCCGCATCATCACTTTCCATCAGGTGAGATAGTGGTCAAATGCTTGCCTATCCAATATAAAAAAAAAAAAAAAGATCAAGGTTCCGAAGATAAAGCGGTGAAGTCTGTTTTTTTATGCTTTGCTTGCGTTTAATTATGTTTAAGGCACTAATGTGATTTTAAGTTTTCTTTGCAATGGTATTTTATTAGCGTAATTTCAGTTTAATATATCCGAAAGGCTTTATACATTATAGGTATAAGACATAAAAAAATAAGTTCGCATTCTTAAACAGGATTCCCGGTTTCAATCATGCATGGTTTTTTATAAGACCGATTTTCCCCTGTCTGCTAAAGAGCATGAAAGGTTGTTTTCTGTGACTCTCCCGAGAAGGATTACCTAAGTTCTCTTTAGAACAATCACAATATTTCAGGTGCTGTATTATGCAAACTCGCTGCATCCGGTGGCGGCGGTCGCAGGCAGAGGGGATTTACATCGCGAGAAATCGTGGAGTTTCTGCTTGAGACGTACGGCGCTGCATAATGCCGCGTCTGATAAACACCGCCCCGTCGCTCGAGGCGAATGAATAACGATTTTCTAAATAGAAGCGGTAATCGCTCGGTCGTTGTAAACGCGTCTCACAATCTAGTGTAAATGCAGTTAAATCTTATAACGTGCTTCCGGTGTAGGTAAAATTGTGGTGAAATCCATGGTGCATAGGAGTATTCTCGTGCATTTTCTTGAGCTCTCCTGGCTAGCACGTACCGAAATATAGTATATTTTTATGCTGAATAGGCAAGCATTTGACCACTAGCTCACCTGAAGGAAAGTAATGATGCGACCGAAGATGTGACATGCTTGCCTAGAAGATACCTATTCACCCGAGACTTGAAGACTCTGGTCTCGGGAAACAAAGACGCAGGTAATGAGCTGTACGGATGATGAACGTAGAAGCGAAACGCTTCGAGCGAACTGGAGGTATGTCAACCATAAATAGCTGACGTTTGATAGTTTGTCTTGTTGTGAGATGTAAGATGTTATATGTAAAAAGGGCATGGGGGAATTAACTCATGTAATTCCTGTGCACACTTTCCAAAATGTAAGCGATAGAATACCTATAAGCTTGCCACCTTACGTCGTCGGTGACCGAGACTTTGCAACCTGGACTAGATTAGCTTACTGTCGCCAATGAGTCTTTTGGCTCTCCGCCGCCGGTCAATAGATTCAAGAGCTTCTAACTGGTACTTGGCGGATCCATCCCAGAGGTAGTTTATCCTTTAGTCGCATACAGTTCTTTCAAAACCAGTTGCATTATAACATTATACCATGTGTCCTACCCTCAATCACGTCGTCACTTATCAACGGTGCAGCCTTAATAGTTGATAAGTGTAGATGTGGTTGAGGGTGAAGCCATTAGATTGTTGGTAAACTTTTAAGAATCAGCGTTAAAGAAATAAATTTTGGTATGATAACATGAGGTTCTTAAGGCGTAAGTTCATCAATAAATGTTAACGTTTCACGTATTTGTAGACGTTACATTTTTACTATCAATCAGCATTTAATCTTCATCTCCTGGTAACAAACGTTATGTTTTAACCATTGTTTGGTGAACTTGGACCTTATTGCTTTAAAATTTAAGTTTCGAATAGCAACTAGCAATTTATTCATTTTGTAAAAACCTTATTATTGTAACCTTTAAATCTATTGATACTCGACTACGAGGCTGATGGTTTTCCCAATATCAGGCAGATTGTGGCGGAGTTCAGTCAAAGTGACATTAAATTATTTATGAGTTTGCGGAAGAGACCAGCCAAATTTTTCTCGAGTTTATCAAGTTTTGCAGATTTAATTTTAATATCATTAACTCAACGTTGGTTTCTTTTCGTAAAAATGAATATATTATTAATAATCTATAATTGGCGGTTCCAACAATTTTTCAGAGTCAGTCATTCTAGTCTAACTGCCTAGCATGTTTACCACCCTCGAGCACATCAGAGATAAAAAAAACTCAAAAAATAATTTTGCTAAGAATAAGAACTATGTTTGTATATCATAAACATTGTTTAAATACTATCTGCGTTAGTTAGAAAACAAAACACGAGTATGTTAACATCAAAGTGTTCGTTCGACCACATTGCGGCATGCAAATGGTACGCCAACCGACGTATTTCACTGTTGCCCCAATGCACCATAAATAATCAATCTCAATGACGGCACAGCTCAAAACAACATTAATCTTTTGTAAACTAAAAACTGAAACCAATTTTCCTTCCGAATTCTAAGAACTAAACAAAGAGTTTCTACGAATTTATTGTGTTTGAGAATGAGAGTGAGTGACGTCACTAAAACAGTGAAGACGCCAGGATACGTGCGATTCTGCGTTCCGTCTAATTGCTTTGTTAACGTCTTCATGAATTTAAATGAATTCCTGGTGGGCCCCGCGCGGGGACATACATATTTGATGGCGGATGCTTGAGCAAACAAGAACAGCCGCGATGGCGGCTCTGCTCGGCGCAAGCGATGTTCATGAATAAGTTTTGCTACATCGCCGACGTCTCGTTACAATAATGGTTAAATATTCATTCTTTTAAGTAGCGCTTGAAGTTCGCCTCACGCTTTCTATGGCATTATCGTTATCGCATAAGAAAGATCCCTCTGGACAAGTCTAGAACGAGATAAAACCCGTCCCTTACTTTAAAGTAGCCGATGCTTCTGATGCACTAAAATGTTACAGTTATTGCTGAAACCTTTTAAGACCTGCAGTGTCTCTAAGTTCCATTACATGAACGTTACATTTATGTAGTAAACGGTATAGTTTCCAGCAAATTACGGTTTAAGTTGAGCTTATTTGTGGTGTTTCCGGTTTGACGGTTTTCTTAAACACTGTAGCGTGTCTTTTGTAATCTAGATTCTTAAATATTACGTTTTATAGATAAAACATAAATAGCAAAATATGAATCAGATATTTATTTTACTAATACTTATAGAAAATATAATTGATTTGAAAATTTAAAGCTCTTATTAAAATTTATTCCTGTTTTAAATCTGGAAGTGCACTTGTATGTCTGTGTGTCGGTATATTCAAAATAAGTCAACCAACATTAACAGTTAAACGGATTTGAATGAAATTGAATAACAATGTACTCCAATCTAGAGTTTATTTTTTACTTTATATCATACCCGCCCGGCGGCGTAGCCCGGGTGAATAAAAAACATACACATAAACGCTTCACACTCACAGCTCCACACTCAAAGTACTATGACTTGTATCGTGGAGCCGTAAACTTTAACTTCACACACACAACATTCACGTCATACCCAAAACCAGAAACTCAAACTTCCCGTGGGGAGGAACCTTTTGTTACCACCGAGATTCGAACTTGCTGGTTTGAAGACGAACGCGCACTCATCAACGCCAGCAGGTAGTTGGGGTGTAACACTAACTGCTGAAGCCTAACAACATTATCGGGATTAACACTAAATATAATAAATAAACTTTTTCGTTATGGATTTCCGAAAAGTAACGCCTAATTCAATTAATTTACTTTCATGAGTGCCTTTTTGGAGCCCATTTTGTCATACATTGTATTCACATATGTCTAACTGTTTAGTCAGCGTAGGTACGCCGATAAAGAGGCCAGCTAGCAAATTTATCTTCGACTTGTCTTACGAATATTATTATTTCAAACTGATAATTAAATTTTATCCTGATAATATAATTTATAAATATAGCTATTTATGAACAAAATCGGATCTGTAGTTTTAGAGATTACCTTTTACATACAGACTTTGCTTCATCATTATGATTAGTATAGATATATTTTTATGTGTCGTTTTTGGAGCCTAGAATCGAGACCCTGAGACCGACACAAAAAGAGTTTTTTCAATCAAAAAGCAATCTTCAAAGCTAAATATGTCAAGCAATTCGAAAAAGTCAATGACTATATTTTATTTACTTGGAGCAAAATCTCGGTAGAAATTGTTCAAGAACTATATCTCTAACCCTTTTTTAGACTACAGATGCTTGTTACTTTGCATTCTGTTAAAGTACTTACAATAGCAACTGACCTAGTGTCAGTTGCTATTGTGAGAAAAATTAACAAAACTTATTTTGGTCCAGACAAGAAAACAAAATATTAACGTATGCGATTTCAATTAATTGCTCAAAGCTGAAAATAAGACTATATAAAACTCTTTATTGTACCTATACCAAATTAAAAATAATTGAAATGTAAAATATATATATTATGTTTTGTTTGTTTAAGCATGAATAATACAATGGACTTATGGCTTTAAACTATTTTTTTCAGACGACAAATAAATGGACAGTTACAATAAAAGGAATAGATGGTGGTGCCCACTAATGTTAAAGAATCGTCGCTTTTGTACATCTTTTGTTATGGTCTAATTCTGAAAAGATTCCATTCAATTGCGAACATTAAATAATACAAGAATAATACTTAAGTTTTTGCGGTAAAATTTCGGCTAGGCTCAAAAAATAAAACAAGGAAACACGCCGCAAAACACAAGTACAATACTAGGTAATTACATAAAACTAATAACGTATCTCCGCCTGTTATTAACACAGTTATAGAAGCATCACACTTGGTCTACCTTTTTTATTTAAATACATAGTAGCATGGTCCTAAAAATATCAAAACAAACAGAAACGTAGTTCTAGTTATTAACAGAGAACCATTATAGCGCGTACCTAAATCTCACAATGTTAAAAGATAAGTGAAGGCATTAAATAAACGAGCAGAGAACGCGAAAGCTCGTTTAAGCGGAGGAGGCTTATCATGGTGCCGTGATTGAAATTGGATTAAGATGAGCAGCTTGGATTACCGCATCCATTAACATATAGACGGATATGGTAACAGCCCGCATGGGACGTGAATAGGATCGACCAGATGCGTAGACGTTGATCACATCAATTCCATTATTATTTGTCTAGAAGCTTACCCCTAGGGTACATTGGTATAATTAAAGTTTAACTATTTATCATTCTATTGATAGACACGAACTGTTTGGGCTTCATCGGCTAGGCGATACCCAAGAAGCCACTGGCTGAGTTGGTAGATAAGGAAACACTAGTAGAAAGCTAAGGTAAGAGGCTAAGGTAAGTGGAAATAACTCGCGGCGGGAACACAAGTTTTCTCCCCAAGGAAAATTTGTATTTCTGGTTCTGGTTGTGACTGTGTGTATGACGTGAATATTTCTATAGCATCCACGCACAAATGATCGATCTTAGTGTGGGGCTGTGAGTGTGACAGCGTTAGTTTATTTTCAGGGATAACAATGTCAAACCCCTACGGAACTTTGATGGTACTAAAGATGAATAAGGACGGGTGTGTCAATTACCATCATTTTGAATGTCTCTTTTCTCCCAGATGTTAATGATGACTTTAATAATAATTATGTTAAAATTATGTAGCGTCGATGCTCACGGTACAGCATTATCCTTAATAAACTATTATCCCTCCATAAATATGCGTAATCATCACTTGTAAAATATAATAAGTCGTAGTCTTATATGAATAGAAAAATCAGACATGCATTATTACTATAACATTAATAAAATTAGTGAGAATACCTTTTCTGGCTAGGTAATCAACTGAAAGCGCTCGCTATTAATATTCTAGACTATTAGCAAAGAGCTTTCTCTAGAATGTCGATACGGAGCGAGATACGCAGCTTCACGCTGGTTAATTAACGACGCAGGTACGAACACACGTACTCTAGTTAGTTATACACAATTACACGGTATACAGATATACAGGCATAGTTCTGGTTTAAGATTACGTCTGGACACGCAGGCTTGCGCGGCATAACCGCTATTATAGCTCCGCGCCAGACGGCTAAACTACGAACAATATTGTGCCATAGTAAAAGAAAATGAGTTTCTCATCTCAACATAAGAGTAGGGTAGAATATTACAGTTACTGCTGAAAAGAAGATGGATATTATTTTTTTGGGTAGATAGTGCTAACCTTTTGACCACACACGCAAATGTAGTATAACTATTATGACTCGTCCTCATATTTTACCGACTTCCCAAAAAAGGAGGAGGTACTCAAGTCGACTGAATTTTTTTTTATGTGTGTGCTACCTCATAACTTCTCTCCACGTGTGCCGATTTCAACATTTTTTTTTGTTTGAAAGATGTTGCTTTCTAATTGGTCCCATTTAAATTTGATCAAGATCTGAGCAGTAGTTCTTGAAATATCTTCAATAATGTCTATTTTGTGACGAATAATGCGTACTTTGACGATGTTCTCGTTTACCCGACTTCAAAAGTTACCTCATAACTTCTTTCGTTGTGAGCCGATTTTGATGATTCTTTTTTTATTTCAAAGCTATATATAGTCTAATCGTGCCTTACGGGGACCTTCCGAGCCTTTATAATGGAACAGTTATAATTATTTTGCAGACTTTTTTCTTTTTCGGTGCAAAAATCGATGCTCTCAATTCTTGCAATTGGCTAGCTAACGTCTTTCAAAATTGTATACTTACAGGATAGCCTATTCTTGAAATGACTATTTCAAATAAGGGCTAAACTGTATAATACTACCGAATAAATAGATGTGTTAAGTTATAAACTACAATATATTTGAGTTCCTTTTAAAACTTTACTTTATAAGTTAAACTGTCCGTTGGATTAGTTGGGTTGCGTTCGCCTTCTAAGTACTATAGGGATCGATTCCCGGCGGGAACTTCTGGTTCTGGTTGTGTTTGTATGTGTGTGTGATTTGAACGTTTCCGGCACCCATGACACAAGTCATAGAACTTAGTGTGGGGCTGTAGTGAGTGTGAAAGCATTTATGTTATGTTTTAAGTTTTGATTTTGCAAGCCATTGGCACTACATCACCTGATGTAAAGTATTATCGTATTATAGCTCTTTGTACCCAACTGCGCGAAATTGTTTTTCTTGTTCTGACTGTAAAGTCACTATGTTTCGCATTAGAATATATTTGACTTCTTTTTTGTAGCCGATTTTTTTTATTTATATTATTATAATATTTTTTTATTTTATATATCCATATCTACGAGTATGTTTTAAAAGGTATGTAATAAACGTACTATTTTGTTTATACTTTGGTTATGCCTACCTACTAATCAGACAACTGTTCCTGCCATACAATGCCTATTTGCAGACGGCCATTGTGCTCGAAATGGAATTTTTGTGCTCGAAACGTCCCTTTATTATTCGAATAGAATGAATGGCTCCCGCAGCTCGAAGCTCCTGATTATGTGTTTCGGCGTCAACCCTCGCTCGATTACCTCCCCTTCAAATATTCAACATAACGACTTAATATACGTTCCAAATATTCGAATATATTTTATGAGTAAAATTGGAACAAAAGAAATAATTCAATCTTGAAAGTCTACTATTTTAAGCAATTACGATGATTAAATTCTGGTGTGTGGCGAGTATCATTATCTACTTTTGAGTGGGGTCTAATCAATATAAACTCAATTGTGAATTTGTGTTGTAAAAATATTTGCAAAGAGTTCCTATGACCGGCCGATTTCCTTTAGAAATGCTTTTGTTATTCACTGGGGCTAGGTTTGTTGATCGGCATCCCAAGCATGCAATGGGTTAAGAAGACGCTAGGTTAAAAAGCCATTTTACTGTAATAATAAAAATAAAGATTAACATTTGACACCTGCGATGTTATCAAAAGTGGAAAGATATGGTATAGTCTAAAATCAACTAATCAAAAACTGGACCATATGCATCTATTAGGCGAAGACATTCCTTACAAAAAGAAATCGCATGTCGGTGTAGCACTTGATGTGAGTTTATACGGTTTACGTCATAAGAGCTAGTCAGATATCTATTTTTAATAACATCATTGTTTAAAGCTGAAATCTTCAACACAATATCTTATACACTGCTGCTCTGGTCTTAAAGATAGTCAGCAATTTTAAACACAACACTTTGTAACTATACAATTTTAAAGCATGTCAAGAGGTCGAATATAGTTGTAAGAGTGCTTTACACCAGTAAATCCACCGCAGTACATATTGCCGTCATCATCACGACGTTCACGACGTAGCTCGTTACTCCGCGCGCGTTAACTATTTACAACAACCGTAAAGTAAAGTAGATGTTGCGATATGTGGGAGAAGTAAAGTGGAAGGATGAGCGGCAACGGATAGAGCGGAGATTAATCCTATAATAGTTCCCATAGTTTCGTAGAAGGTTCATAAATTAGATATAGACTTGACTCGGTGAAGAAGACATGGCGACTAGAACAGTGATCTGCGTTATTATTTATTGATATGCTTGACAATTAGCATCTGGTAAACGAATACTGCTTTTTCCTCTTATCAGCATAAAAAAGAACACACCACTTAAAATGACGCCGCGCCGCCTCGATAGCAAACACCTCTCTACAATGTCTTCCTCAAAAGACCACCATACCGTTGTTGCATAAAACCTCGACGTCTTCTTACATTAATGGGTTTTCACCCCAAAAGATCATTCATATAGAAGCTTTCGATGTTTTCAAATTGATTTAATCATTCCAGTAATGACCTCTACGACAATATCTGAAAAAAAAAAAAAAAGTTAAATCCGTTTTAAATTATGACAATTAAAGTAAGCCTGTTAAAACGATCTATTTATTTAAAAAAATTAACAGTTTTAACATTAAGCATACTGCAGTCAAATTCATGATTACTATGAAGCATGAATTTAAGACCTAAGCACGCTCTCGACTACTTTGCTCTATTAGGAGTGCATACAAGCACTGTGGAACGAGTGTTTACAATAAAATCAGGTAATCACTGCCGTACCTCTAAGGCTTCATCTGATGTTACAAACGTTCATATCATCGCAGGTTGTCGTTATGCTAACACTATGTGAGAAAGATCGCTTCTAGTCTACTATAAATTATATATCTACTAGAGTACCTGTACAATTTTACTAAAATAATAATACTATAATACATAATTTATGTTACATATCAATACAATCCAGAGCGGTGACGAAAATATATTTGTTATTTCGAGCAATTACGAGTATTTATGAAGGACATGGGCGACTAAGACCGCTGTTCTAGTATCGAATGGTCTTAGTCGCCTATGTTCTCAATAACTATTGTTCGACCGTGGCCGTGGTTCCAGTATTAGACGCCCAATGGCGTCAGTCGACTAAGACGTAAATTGTAACCGGCAGTATTTTTTAAACTGCACGCGAAATATATTTCTATAACATTTGCCGTTGGGGTTTTGACGAAGCAGTCATTTATTTAATTACTTTAAAGAACCTAATATTAGAGAGTTAATCTATTCATTAGAATTTTCTTCACATCCAAAACCTTCAGTCACGAATACCTTCAAACGTCGAAAAGAATGAACGAAGCATCTAATTTCGAATGCTCATCTAATCAAAGCAAAAAGGCTCGAGTGTATTTGGTCGTCGCTCAGACCGGTGCCGAAGTGAGGGATTAATTACATCCCTGTTCAAACTGGGGCCTTACATACTTGACAAGAGCCCAAACTAGAGCTAATGGGAGCCCTCTGTTTTCTGCACGAATGACAATTGCACAAATTAAAGAGTAACAAGTGATATCGGTAGCTGTGAATAGTCTTATGATACTCCTGACACTGCCTGCTATTGTCGACTTGAACGTTGAACTATTTTTCAGCCCTCTCCCTAAAATATATGAAAACCTCTTTAAAATATTTCCTAGAAGTTAATCTGAGAGACGAGATCACCAGGTCGCTCGTCTGATTTCATTGCTACTCAGAGTTTTGAAGTTAAATAGTTCAAAATCGTTTCCGGCAAAGCACTCTGCTTATTACACTAATTAAATATATACATATGAGACGTTAAATCTCTTTATGAATAGGTCATATTAGGTATATTAAGCAATAAATGATTTTTTATTCTATTCTAATTTTACTGTATCATAGTCTTTCAATCCGAAATAGAGAAGTCTTTGAAAAATCGAATTAAACAAAATCAAAACAAATTGACATAAATCAAATTACAACAATATCAAAGCAAACTTATTAATATATTTTAATCAATCTCCTTTCCACTATCAGACAATAAGACGAACTACTCATTCCTCCAATCCAAACCCAGCAATATGCCATATTTTTTTGTTTGATTTAAAAACTGTATGAAATAGAATTGAGCACTATGCTATCGTTCTCGTTTTTCGATAATTGTAACTTCAAGTCAAGAGTGAAGAGTTGTTTTCTAACCAAGCACGCTCCACGGTCAACGTCATCGTCACTTTCCATCAGGCCAGACCGTGGTCATAATTGCCTACTCGCAATAAAACATAATATTTTTTACGTATTTTTGTCCAGTCGTAGTTAGTTTTTATACTAAAGCTCGTAGTTAGGTTGACGTATGACTTGAAAATTAGTGGATAACTAACTAAAACTGCATGATAACTGCTACTATTTTCATTTGTTTATCTCTATTCTCATTTGTTTTCTTTATACATTGTGTCAATCCTTAATTAACTGGCTTAATAGGAAAACTGGTACTAGTAAAATGAAGACATGTATCATCTATATTATTAATGGTATAACTGGACAAATAGGACTAGTAACAGTTTTCCCATTAATAGAAAAACTCAATGGTTATACTGGGACATCGCCTGTTCACGGGTGTATCGAACCATGGAAATAAAACTCAGTTATTCCGGAACGCTTAGAACAATTTAATCAGTTCACGTTAAATTGGTACATAGATCGTCGGAAAATCTCACCACCGCGATCTAACTCGACGCCTAACGCCATCTAGTTATTTGCACTTGAACTTTTTATAATTAACTGTTTGGACATACCGCCCACCAAGGACTTATGGTCCTTCAAAATACAACAAAATCAAACAAAATTTATTTATTAATGAGAAATATAACCTTTTTAGATAATACTACCTTCTGTGGACTGTAAACACAAAATAATTAACTTACCGAAACATGTAAAACAAGCTACTAATATTAATCTCAGCAACTAAGAAAATCTAAAACATAAACGCAAACGCTTACTACAAGAACAAATACTTTCTTTAAAACTAAAACTTAAGATACAACAAATAATTTTTAAACTCTACTCGTTTTTGCTAACAGGTAAGGGACAAAGCTTAGAAGTTGGTCTCTGAATAAGAGAGCCTTTGTATCGCAACGTCACTACTCGCGTTATTTTATCCTTTCCCGGGTGCAATTCTACAACTAAACCATATAGCCATTTAGCAGGAGGTAAGTTGTCCTCTCTGACCAACACAACGTCACCTATCCTCAATTCTGGAGACTTGGTTTTCCATTTATATCTCTGGAAGAAATGCGTCAAATATTCTTGTGACCAACGCCTCCAAAACTGTTGAACCATTCTTTGTGTAACTTGCCAACGACGTAAGCTACATGTCTGCAATTGCTCGTAATTGTGATCTGGAGCATTCAGCAAAGGTTCACCTACTAAAAAGTGACCTGGGGTCAAAGGCACGAGGTCGTCGGGATCCGTACTGATCTGAGATAGTGGCCGTGAATTAAGACAAGCTTCAATTTGTGCTAAGACCGTAGCGAGCTCTTCGTAGGTTAGAGTTGATTCACCGATGACACGACGCAGGTGGTGTTTTGTGCTTTTTATTCCTGACTCCCATATTCCACCAAAATTTGGAGCATGAGGAGGAATAAATCGCCATTCTGTCCCATTATTGGCTAACGAGGACGCTACTTCACTACAAAATGAAGATCGTTCGCTGGCCAACAAGATTTTTAACTCCCTAGCGGCGCCTACAAAATTTGTACCATTGTCGCTCCACAACTGGATACAGCGGCCTCTTCTTGCAACAAAGCGTTTAAACGCGGACAGGAATCCCACAGAGGTAAGGTCTGTCACGGCCTCGATGTGCACAGATCTTGTGGACATACAGATAAACAAACAGATATAACCTTTATAAGATCTCTGGCCCCTACCTTTTGATACTCTTATATTAATGGGCCCAGCGTAGTCCACGCCTGAAATCAGAAAAGGTTTATTCGGGGTCACCCGACATGATGGCAGTTGGCCCATCAATTGTGTGCTTGTCTTAGCTGCGTTACGAATACAAGGTACGCAGAAGTGAATATGGGAACGAACTAAATTCTTTAAATTTGTAACCCAATACTTCGACCTAATGTAATTGCACGTAAGCTGCTGACCACCATGCATTGTCTTCTCATGGGCATCTGCTATTATAAGTTTAGCGAGCTGCGATTCTCCAGATAATATTACAGGATGTTTACTGCAATCAGGTAAGTCCGAGTTTGTTATTCTTCCTCCAACTCTCAATATTCCGTTTTTATCAATAAACGGATTTAACGTTGATAGCTTACTCTTCTTACTAACCTCTTTATGTTTCAGAACGCTGCTGATATCGTCTAACAAGGTGTGCTGCTGATGCTGCTTTATACAACAGGTAAGTGCGTCTTTTATTTCAGGTGCAGTAAGATAAGGTAAGTCCTTTGTTTTAGCTGTTTTTGAATTTTTCAATCGCAAAAACTTTCTACAATACGCCACAACTCTAATTAGTTTTCGAAGGGACGAGAACTTCGTCCAAATATTTGACTCCGGGTAGGTCTCTACCGACGACGTGGTATGTACTTTTACTGTTTTAGTCTCCAAATCTGTCTTAGTACAGATTGAACGTGGTTTTGCATACTCTATGTCGTCGCTGCGTAACCAGTTGGGACCGTGTTTCCATAACGTATCATCTCTCAACTCTGATGCAGGTATGCCGCGCGAAGCACAGTCAGCGGGATTGTCTTTAGACTGAACATATGACCATTGAGATGCGTCTAATAGGTTTAATATTTCGGAAGTACGATTTGCTACGAAAGTTTTCCAACGGCTCGGATGGTCACATAACCAAGCCAAGACGACCGTTGAATCGGTCCAAGCGTGCAAATTCGACTTTGAAATATTTAAAACCGCGGCCACTTCTCGCAGCAGTTTTGCAACTAAAACGGCACCACATAATTCCAGCCGCGGGATTGAAACCTGCTTTATTGGCGCGACTTTTGTCTTAGCTGTTACCAGGTGAGTTTGTATCTTACCTTCAACGGAAATGCATCGAATATAAACCACTGCAGCAAATGCTGAGTTGGATGCATCGCTGAACCCGTGTAACGTCACTTGACTATCATTATTGGTCCTTTGAACCCATCGAGGGATGTGGAAATTCAGCAACTTAGAGAGCTCTTCTCTATAGAGCTCCCATTCCCGCAATAGATCCTCAGGCAATCTGTCATCCCAGTCAAGTCCAGCAATCCACAATTTTTGGATAAAAATCTTTGCCGTTATGATACAAGGGGCTATCCAGCCTAGCGGATCGTACAAACGGCAGATTTCTGAGAGAATTTCTCTTTTTGTGGCAGGAATTGAAAAATAACTTGATAAATTGACATTATAGTCAAATTCGTCAGTTCTACGGTTCCAAACAAGACCTACTACTTTGGTGATATCATCTTCTTTGAATTCGCGGTTCAATCCTGTGCTATCCTTTCCAGTTTCTAGCAAATCCGTTCGGTTACTGGTCCATTTCTGCAACGTGAATCCTCCTTTCTGAAGCAGCGCATTCATTTCGCGGTATATTTTAACTGCTTCAGTTTCAGAATCACAACCGGTCAGGAGGTCATCCATGTAGAAGTCCGTTAGAACTCTACTTGCCGCTAGAGGATAATTATGACCTTCGTCGATCGCTACTTGTTGCAGTGCTTTTACGGCTAAGTAAGGGGCACAGGAAGTTCCAAATGTAACCGTCAACAATCGATAGTCTTGAATATTCTCGTTGGGATCGTCTCTCCAAACTATCCGTTGATAGTCGACATGTTTTTCAGCAACCTTCACTTGTCTATACATTTTAATTATGTCGGCAATGAGACATATTGAATGTAAACGCCAGCGCATAATTGTATGTCGTAACTCCGGTTGCAACGTCGGTCCAACCATCAAAGTGGAATTTAAGGAAGCTCCATTCGCCGTCTTATCCGAGGCATTGAAAACCACTCTGGTTTTAGTCGTACTTTTGTCGAGTCTAACGACTGCGTGATGTGGCAACCATACCTTTCCATCGTTCTGTTCGGAGTCATTGCTAACTTTCTTCATATGGCCTAGAGTCAGATATTCGTTTAGCACCTGGGAGTAATCCCTTTTTTGTTCTGGGTGTTTTGCTAACCTTTTCTCTAGACTAACTAGGCGAGTCACTGCAACAGCTCTTGTATTCCCATATTTCCGATCAGTGTTCTGACGGAAAGGTAATTCAACCACATACCGGCCAGACTCATCTCTCCGCGTCGTTGCTTTGAAATGATCTTCACATGCTTGCTCTTCTGGAGTTAATATCCTTTTCTTTGGTGAACTAGGTTCGGATTCAAGCTCCCAAAATCTTTTAAGAAGTTCGTTCCCTTCCAGTTTTAGATGTAGACTCAAGATTACATTATGACAATGCTGTTCATCGTCGCCGCGACCGCCCACCGTACCCGACAATATCCATCCGAGGTATGTATCTTGAGCAATAGTACAACCTGTGGGGCTTCGAATCAAACCCTCTTTCAAGATAGCGCAATACACCTCAGAACCCAATAAAATATCGATTTTATTGGGTGTATTATATTGGGGGTCAGCAAGTTGGAGCCGGCCAAGTTCTGTCCAAGTAGGCAGAATGAATTTCTTTTCAGGCAATGTTGAGGTTACGGTGTTAAGGACATGTGCCTTGACCGGTAACGTAAAAGTAGGATCACAGAGTGACTGAATGTTAACCATAACCATCGCCTTTGAGGTTAAGCCACTCTGATTATCCCCTAATCCTGATATACAGCTTCTAGCTGCAATCTTCTTCAGCCGTAATAATTGTACGGCGGACTCTGATATGAAAGATGCTTGCGATCCTTGATCCAGTAGTGCTCTCAATATCATTTTCGAACCATCTTTTGACTCGGCCCTAATCAAAGCCGTGGCCAGTAATGTCTGGCTTTGCCCTGTCACAAAATGGTTCTGAATATGTACGGTCTCGTTCGTTTCAGACGATGGTTCCGGTTTATCCTCTTCTTCATGTGCTATCGTTTCAGGTCTGGGTTTACCATGAAGAAGGGTATGATGTTTCCTGTTGCAAAGACGGCATTTTATTGAAACGCGACACGATTTGCCAAAGTGATTGCTTCCCAAGCAATTATAGCAAAGTTTAAGGTTCTTCACTATTTCCTGACGATTTGAAACGTCTTCTTTGGCAAATTTACTGCAAGAATACAGTTTGTGGCCTTCATTGCAATGAGGACAAGTGACGCCAGTATTGGAAGTTGTGTGCAAAACCTTTGTGTTGGTAGGAGTAGACTTAGACTTATTTTTAAGAGGCTCAACAAACTCAAGCGCGCGAAACCGAGATTCTAAGAAATCTTTAAACTGGGCTATAGAAGGTAAGTCTTCACATAAACTGTTAACATGTAACTCCCACTGCTTTCTTGTTTCAGGATCCAACTTCTGGCTGACAATATAGATGACAATAATGTCCCACGAGTCTACCTTAATACCTAAATTCGACAATTCGTGCAAACAATCAGAAGTTGTATCTAAAAGCTCTTTAAGCGCTTGAGCGGATTCACAATTCATTACGCGTTGACCTAACAAACGTTTTAAAATACAGTTAGACATGAACCGTTTGTTATCGTATCTATTCATTAACATTTCCCAACATTTCTTATAATTAGCCTGCGTAATGGGGATATGTTTTATCAGTTGCTCGGCTTCTCCTTTGAGTTGTGTCTTCAAATAATGCAAACGTTGAACGTCATCAAGCACAGGGTTATTATTAACTAACGAGTTAAATAGATCTTTAAACGAAGAAAAGTCCGCATATTTTCCGCTAAAGAAGGGTATGGAAATTTTAGGTAATTTGACCATCGAGTCTCTGTTCCCCGAAGTCGCATTCGAATCCTTGCTGCTTACTGGTTTCAACGTCGCCAACATTGTGTTCAGCTCTCCTTTATATACTAGATACGCTTCATATCCAACATTGAACGTATCATCTTGGACATAGTCGCTGTCATCTAAATCTTTTTCGCTGTAGGTTGCGACTAGTGTTTCATGCTTGTTGAGGAACTTATTTATCAATAATTCAAGTCCTTCCAGTCTCGCATTTAGGTAACTAATAGTAATCCGTTCCTTTGGGGACTTTTTGAAGTTTATTCTGCCTTTTTCTATTTGACTTTTGAGGTCTTCTAAAACTCTTAAATCTTTCTCCATTGTGTGCTTAAATGAACACACTTAGCTAATATTCAATAATTGTTAAATTCAGCTAAGTCCAAAAATATGCGAAATTTTTCTAAGTTCCAAATGGCTCGAATTTTTCTAAGTGTTTGGGGGATTGGAACCTCGCTGTTGAATCGGGCATAGGTTCCCCGTCTCTTCACTTTTCTTAAAATTATTCTAAGTCCTAAACACTTTGAAATTTTACGAGTTCATGCATTAACTTCAAATTTTCTAAGTCCCTGACACTTTTTTAATAGCAAATAGTACTCACAGTTTATCTTGCACTTTACCGATTTCACTTCACAATTTGATCCAGGCGTTTGGTTCCAATCCCAAGTCCGATTCACCAAGCTTCGCGTTGTCTCCGTCAGGTGGCGCCACTGTCGTTGGATGCACTCGTAGCTTAGCTCCTGTACTATGTGAGCATACAACTAGCGCCCTCTATAGCCAACGCAAAACACTGCTAATTTCGAGCGCTGATGAAAGCCGTAGCCTTCCAAAATCGCTCCGACTCGTAGGGACCCTGTTCACGGGTGTATCGAACCATGGAAATAAAACTCAGTTATTCCGGAACGCTTAGAACAATTTAATCAGTTCACGTTAAATTGGTACATAGATCGTCGGAAAATCTCACCACCGCGATCTAACTCGACGCCTAACGCCATCTAGTTATTTGCACTTGAACTTTTTATAATTAACTGTTTGGACATCGCCACTTTCTGATGTACGTTTATAGCTTGAATTAAATGTAGATAGAAATCTGTTCAGGGAGAAAGCTCCATTTATATAGTCTATCGTAAAAGTGTGCTTCTAACTCGATGGTGTGGGTGATGCGACACACTGACCCGTGTCGCATCACCCACACAGTCGAGATAGAAACACTGCAACCGCTAGACGAAAATAAATAGGGAAACTTATCATTCTTTAGAAAATCATAAATTATTTTAATCGCAAACGGATAATAAAAGCTTCAAATCCAAGATAAATAAATAAAAAATCAATTTATTGCAAAAAAAAAAACAATTTACAAGAAAAAAACACATTTTCAGATTCCTTCAGTCTTGAGGGACAAGGCCTATCAGTCAAGTCAAGACTGAAACGGTCGCATCTATTAGTACAGTTTTTAGGGCAATAGGAGTAGATTCAGCATGTGCTGCGAGTACATTCTCAGTTAAAATGTTCGAAGATGTGTTTAGGGTTATGTTAAACAATAATGAAACCGCTTTACCATCTTACAACAAGACAAATTGGCAAACTTCATCTATTTATGGTTCAAATACCCCCAGTTTGCTCGAAGCGTTTTGCTTTTACCTTCATCATCCATACAGTGAAGGTCAGTCCAGCATAAAAACCTTATGGGAATTCTTCGTTGTCCGATAATAATAATAGGGTTTTTAAAAACGCATGGACGATTCGTGCTGAAATTAATGTCAATCATAAAATTTGACATGGAACAAAGTCTCACAGCACAAATAAATCCGGAAATTTTAGATTTGTAGTTATAAAACCTTTATAAGAAACCCTTGGTGGGCGAGTTAGACTCTGTTTTTAATCTTAATGCTGGAAAGATTTACGAAAATATATATGATAAAATCAGTTCAAATCATTTCACAGTCAAGTTTCCAACAATCTCCGTTCAGAAGAAAACTGAACTTGTAAGCACCTGTGCCGGCACCAAGCTCGTTATAACATCGGGGTTGCTGCATCTGTCGCCGACACGGAAGGACATCCGATTTGCGAACAATTCGAGCGTCAGTTCTAGCTTTACGCTCGATTGTAGGCAAACTAAACGCCTTTGCAATTCCACGATTCGCGTTTTACGTTCAATAAGAGGCAGTGACGTGCAGTGGAGCGCTAACGTCGAGTGGAGCCGAATAATGCAGCGCGGAGCTTGCAGCACTCGGACCAAGCGGTCATATTCAAACTCGAGGGGAAATGTGTTCGTGGGCATTTCATGAAAAAAACAAGTGCGTGGGGAGGCGGGGCGATTGCGGATAGATGCGTCATCAATCCTCGGCCGGAGAACGGCCCATATGAATACTACGGCTGCGGTCTTTTGAATAATTCACGCCCGTATCGGATGTAATACCGAGGTAGCTATTACGTTAGTTCTATTAGCTATTCTGTACTATTACACGCACGTACAACAAACGCACGTGTAGATTAAGATAATAAAGCTAGGGATTCTAATAGAGTTCTACCATTTTTGTAGAATGGTTTGAAGTAAATAGAGCTGGCAAATGTTAATGTTATAGCCAGAAATGGGTATCCGTATGGCAGAATAGATCGACATGAGCTTTTACAGCTGGTCGTAATAGTTTAGTGAGGCTCGCGAGGAATGCCTGGCCGAGGCTTCTGACCGCGAGCTACGGTATGCCGGGTAATGCCTTGTTGGAGCTCACAATTTTCCCGAGAAGTACCTACTTATAACATCCCTACACGAAATGTTGTTTTGAAGTGTAAGGGTTGATTACTTCTTTATTGAACGGCTTGATCGAATCGAGACCTGATTACATCGTAACACCGCATTTTCATAAAAGTTTGGATTTGCGATAAAGTGGCACAGTTTTAAATAAGGATCCTTAATAGCACTCTAAAAGATTTTATTAGTTTGTTCGAGTTATTTGTCTAGGACAGTCCTTATTTTTCAATTTAATCTGTGATTATACTACTTTTGCTCCAGTTAATGCAAAATTGAGCTTAAAAGCGCAATCCCGCCAAAGCCCGGCGACTTCGCGGTTCTTGGATTTTATTAAGTGTTCCGTCGTGTGGAGCAGCGTCGCTAATTTGGCAGTGTCGGAGAGGTGGGTGTCGGTTCTTCAAAGTTAGCAAACTAAGTTTGTCAATGCACCACAGAGTATCTAGCAGTAGCTAGTGCCGAGAATGCTGAGAAGACCGGGAGTTTGGTTCTCATCGTATATACTGAAACGGCTACGTTCTATTGCAATCTAGTTTGAACAGTGTTTAGTAAACTAACATTGATTGATTTATTTAGTCCTAACTATAACTATTAAAAGATTTCTAAGTTATCATTATCTAGGTTGATTTACCATAAATTTAAGTAACACTCACTACAGTACACACATTTAAGTTAGGCTCGTATCTAAACGGATTACATGAAATTATAGCGACTTAAAACTCAGTTAAGTAATTGTTAATTAAATCTCTGACGAACTGAATTAAATATCTTACAGCGATTTGTGGTTACTTAAGAAACTGCTAACTCAACCAATAGTAGAGAGCTTTGATCAATTCATAAGAAATTAGAGGCTTATCAAAGGGTGATATAATTTGCATTGACTTAAGTCAGATACAACTGAAAGATAGTGTTATACACTGGACCAGAAGCCAATTTCTTGTTCTAATAGGCTATAATAAAGTTTATTAATATTAAATCATACTTTTAATTTCTCACAAAATTATTAAGTATTCAAACGGGTCTAAAACCAGGTTTACTAAGAGCTATTAAAACGTTGCATTTTAATAAAGACTCTTGTTACCAAGTGAAATGTATTGAACTCGTCAAAACTAAGCCAGATGAAGCCAACCTCGAGGGGCTAACTAGTAAACCCCGTTGAAAACTTTAATAGATGAATCTATCATCGAACCCAAAACCCATATCACAAAACAAACAATAGAAGCAAATTCGAAAAGTTTTCTTGTTGCCAATAAATAGTTCTACTATCCACCTTCTGCTAGATGCCTAAACACCTATACAGCAAAAAGCTTACAACAATTTGTCGAGCTTACAGGCTTATTTTATTGTCATGTGAATTACATACACTTGCAAAGTTTCTAATCGATACGTCAAGTATAAAAAGTAGGTCAAATAGCCTGGATGGTGTAGATTCTTGATTTGTTATCTTGGTAGTTATTATTATGATTATGGTGTACAAGTTTTACCTAGTTGACACGTAATTTTTGATCACTAAAAAGTTGCAGTATAGATTGCCCTATTGTAATAACCGACAGTAGGTATAGTAAAAGTTCCAACTCTTGAACGTGGATGAACCCCGTACAACTGTTAAAAAACATCGTATCTACTGGCATATCAAATTGTCAGTTCGAAACTTTTCTAGTCCTCGTATTTCAGTTTCCACGTATTTGTTTGAAAGCTCTTTGTGGATAGGTTTTCCAACAAAAAGGCTTATAAAGTTCTCGTTGCGGAATGAAACTCTACAAATGTTGTAGGTATTCGAAACGCGTCGTCATCGGTAGTAGAACAGCGATATATACTATTGAGAGCGTTGTTTTGTTATCTTGTGTAATAAAACCCAGTGGCTTCAATGTTTCACTCGACAGTAGATATTCTTATAGACTACACGTCATACATTTAATTGAAGGTGTTTTTTTTGTATCAATCGATTTATTTGACGGTGTAGTTGAACTCACTTATAAACATGCTAAACAACGACTACTCTGTCGTATAGATAGGACTGTGTATTGTAGAACAGCTGTAGCTGTATTCTGTATGATGGATTGACGATGGACCACCCACAGTCACATAATATTTCGAGCCTGACGTGTTAACGTGAACGTTTCTTTAATACTAGTCTATTTAGTTTCTTATAAATAATTAGTGTCGATTTTATAAATAAAATGAAGTTATTTTAATCTCATCTTTTTTATGCTCTATAGGCAAGCATATGCCTATTTTACTTGATGGAAAGTGATGATACAGCCAAAAATATAACATGCTTGTATAGACAATAGTTTTTCAATCCTGACGTGAAGACTTTCCAGATTATAACCGTTCGGGCAACAAAGACGGGTATAGTATGCCTCCGGTTAGTAAACATTAGAAGCAAAACGCTTTGTGCGAACTGGAGGTTTGACAGTTAGTCTTGTTGTTTGATAGTTAAATATCGATATCACGTAAAAAATATGCCAAGTTTGCTTACAAAACATCATCTGTACTTTAAAAGCCATAATTATAATATTTTATTCAATCTCAGTTTGACAAGCTTAAAAGTCTCAATATTAATTGAATTAATTAGTTTTAGGTTATTCAACAAAGAAGTAACGGCCCTGAGCCAGTTTTAGTTTTAGAGTGGCTTAGAGCTAAGGGAACTGATATTAAAAAACAAGGACTATACCTAACAGCGGGAAAAAGGCTTTGAAGTTAAATAAAATCAAATGACAAAGAGGAGTGATGTAAAAGATATACAATTAATAAGTTATTCGTGTAATAAGTGCACACGTGTAATAAGGGCGGTATAACAAGGGTTTTTTTTAACACCGACGCAAACAGAAGAAATTTATAAGTGTACGCGTGTACGCAGACACACAGATGTCTGTCTTTAGGATTATTGCTTTCAAAGCCTGAACGGATTTCGACTACGTTTTTTTAACGGTTTTATTTAGCTTGCCCTGTTTGTTGGGTTAAATTTAGTAATTAAAATTTTACACCCTTCGGCCAATTGATCTGTACAGTTAAGTAGTAGATCATAATAATTAAACGCAAGCAAAGCTTAAAAAAACCGACTTCACCGCTTTATCTTTGGAACCTTGATCAGATTTAACGTATTAAACACGCATTATTGACAATAACTCGAAAACTAGTGATCAGATCTTGATCAAATTAAATGGGACCACATGGAAAGCATCAGCTTTCAAATAAAAAAATAATCATCAAAAATCGGCGCACAAAGAAAGAAATTATGAGATAACTATTGAAGTCTGTTAAAAACGAGAACATCGTCAATGTAGCCCGCAGAATACGCATTATTGACGATATTTCAAGAACTAATGATCAGATCTTGATTAAATTTAAATAAGACTAATTGGAAAGCAACATCTTACAAACTAAAAAAAAAAATTCGAAATCGTTTCTCGTGGAAAAAAGTTATGAGGTAACACAAAAAATACAGTGACTCGAGTACCTCCTCTTTTTCTGTGAAGTCGGTAAAAACATTTAACGTAAAACTTTTTTTACCTATTTTACGCTTACACACTCACAGCCCACACTAAGTTCAATGACTTGGGGGGACTTTCTATGGGGATAAAACTTACGTTCCCGTCGGATATCAAACCCAAAACCCCAGCTGAGAAGGCGAACGCCATCCAACTAAGCCAACGGGCAGATATTTTGTTTTGGTTTTATTTTGTTTGAAGATTTATTTATTATTATTTTTTTTTTTAGTACATCGTGTTCTTTTCTATGTTTGGCAAAAATGAGATGGCTGTTTCAAGATAAATCATCGGGTATTTTTAAATTTATCTTGTTATTTTTGCTATTGAAACAGAAGATCGTTATTACAGAAACTTAGAATTAATATCAAGTCTTTATTTCTTCAGACGCAATCAAAGAAAGATTGACCGTTCTTTGATTCCTAGTCTCGCGACTCACCAACTCTTGAAACTCCGTGCTATATTGTGCACCGGCAGAGGCGGACAAGACCTTCAAACTACACAAAGGACACAGAAGAATCAATTGGAAATCTCGGAAATTGCCCTATTGAAATATGTTTTCTGTCAACGACGTACAATATTCGTTCAACTTTCCATTCTCGTTTTGAAGATAACGGGAACGAGGAAATGAGTTGTGAAATACTTACAAATGATTTTCTTTGCACATCGGGAACGAAATCAAGTAGAGAATGCAGCTCCTTTTGTAGATAGCTTATTAAATGTAGAGTAGTCATTTAAACGGAAGCATAGCTTAAAAATACTGACTTCACCGCTTTATCTTCGGAACCCTTGAACAAATTAATTTATTAAATACGCATTATTGAAGATAATTCAAAACTATTCGTCACATCGTGATCAAATATAAATAATATTACATGGGAAGCAGCTTTCTAATAAAAAAAGAATCATCAAAATCGGTTAACCTAGAAAATGCTTTGAGGTAACACACAAACAAAAAAATACAGTCGAATTGAGAACCTCCTCTGCTTTGTTGAAGTCAGAACGTTGTGAGCTTATTCGTAACCAGAACGTATTCGTAGTCCTCTAATTCTCAATGACAGGCTACATGGACAGCTATTTCCGAAACCATGTTTCCTGTCTGTCAGTCTCAATGACGACCACTTCCGGTTGTATGGGACACCCTGCCCTTTGTAGACCACACTGAAATATGATCCTAATATCAAAGAATATAGCAGCGAATACTATGTAATGGATATCTTTGTTCGGACTATTTAGTAGATGGTTTATGTGAAGTTTGCACAAAATCGGTCGAGCGGTTATTCATTAGTCACACCCAGGTGAAGCCGGGGCGGATCACTAGTGCTATATAAAAAGCGCTTGAAACATATTATTTCGTGGTATTTTCCCCAGAAATCTTATTGAATACCAATTTCTCTATTAAAGTCATTAATTAAAGATAACTACTGAACAGTGATGTAATGGAAAGAAAACCTTACGATTGCATTTAGACGACATTTTTCTCCGCTTGAGGGACCTTTATTATTGTAAATTATGAGGACCCTAGAGCTAGTTGAATTGAAATTCCCGGAGTAAGATCACCGGTGTCTGCGATTTTTCATTGCAGCGGATTTCTTAATCGAATTGGTTTAAAATCGACGGAGCGTGCGCTCGAGCCGGGCCTGACTTTGCAGCTGCGGCGGTAAAACCATTTCCTCTCCACAAACTACTAGCTAACTTACGTAGCTTTTAAGTAGGCAAATAAGATCGCGAAAAGGAATATTTTCACTGCTTTTATTTTATCTTTTACGCATAGACAAGCATGAAAGTGAGATCACTTGATGGTAAGTGATGATGTGCTTGAGGCTGGAGTGGCGTCGCGTGGTAAGCACCCCAGGCCTAAAACTCTCACAAATATCTGCCAGAAAATACTTTTTTTTTTGTGAATATAATAGGATATATTTATTTTTTGTAAATATAATACGAGAGATGTTTCTGCTTGAGGGTACTGTAGAAGAGAACTACGTCTACATTTTGGTACAGAGTAGCCATGCGATCACGAGAAAATTCACCCTCACGATGGATTTCATTACAATTTTACCTTCACCGAAAGCTCAAGCCTAACTGAACTTTTAATAAGCGAAAAAGGTCGCAAATGTAAATATAAAGATATTAGTGAACAATACAATCAAACAAACAAAGACATCCGCACTCGCAATCTTATGTAGGTAAACCGAAAATCAGAAGCATACAATTTTGAAAATTGCGCTGCTGTCATGCGTTTGAACCAAGGACGTAGAGAGCAAAGATTTACCCGCTTTGCCAAACGGTTCATTTTACAGTAATATAATTTTAATAAGAAGAATATAATTTTATAACTTTAGAGAAAAGCAGATGGATAAGCCAATGCTGTTTATGTATAATCGGAATGTTTAAATATGTTTTATAATAAAAATACGTAAATCTCTTTGTCGTCATAAAAACTGCCTACTAACAGCCTTTTTATGTTATTGCTATCAGGTGAGATTGTGGGCATAATTTTGCCTATCTTAAATTTAAAAAAAAAGTCGCTGTAAGCTGTAGGCTATGTTGTAGCGCTACAAGGCTCACAAGCCTCTAATTAGCTTTTATTCCGCTCCTAGTTGTGACGTTGCCAAGGACAGGTGCCAACGGAATTCAACCTAATTAATCTGTATTAATAAAAATGAATCTCTATTTCCCTTGGTCATCGCATCACGCGTGAACGGATGGAACGATTTCGCTGCTTCTTTTTTTTTGTTGTGTTAATTATTGTCAGGAGAAGGTTCTTATGAAAGAAAATTGTATCCCGGAATTCCCACGAGTCTGGGATCTACGCGGGTAAACCGATAATCTGTAGGTATAATACGACAATCTTAACATATACAATAACATTGACTAAAAGCATTAAAAATTTGCATATACCCATATTTTAGATATTCTTTCTGTGATTTCAGAGTTTTCAACCTAATAGGCTCTGATATCGATAATGCGGAAACTGACGCCACGACAGTATAGCCAGCGTGCGTATTGCCATTTCAAATTTTCATACGTGTCCATTCATTAAAAATTCAAAATTTTAATTCGAAAATAATTTTGTAGGTGTAATGGCACTATGGCATATATTTTAAGCATACAACATCTACGGCCGCATCATCACTTTCCGAGAAGTGAGATAGTGGTAAAAAGCTAGCCTATCTAACGCAAAAATCTTACTCAATATCTTATAACAGCTTTTCTAAGACGCTGGTAAAGGAGGTATGTATATAATAGAGAAGAATTAACCACGTCTTTATAGGCACAGGTTGTAATTAGGGCGTTCTGCTAGACTACTAACTAGCCGAGATCCAATTGTAACATAAAGGCGCTACTTCAAGGTTATGAAATTTTAGACACAGCTTGGAAATAGGTCATTTGCGAGTATAAATATAGACAAGACAGGTAATGCAGACCGTCTTGATACAAACCAGACTTGAAAAAACTGTGATAAACTAAGCCTAACTATAATATTATACCCATATCTTTAAGCCGACGTAGGTAGTCTATATATAGTTTGTTATTTCTAACGTATTTCATGCTACGTCTATAATACAAAGAGTGGTAAATATTTGAAAGAGGTTTTATAATTTTGCATTGGATTATTTATATATTTTTTATTATATATTTAATATCCTAATCTGTGCAGGGACGTCATATTTAGGGTGATAGTGAACTAGAAAGTATTTTGAATAAGCAGAGAAAGCGTGAAACTTTTGAAAAATAATACCTACTTATTGGCATGATTTAAATAATTTAATTTCAAATATTTGTTTTGAGGTTTGGCTTACTATTACCTTGCTTAGCTGCTCAGAACCTGTAGTAGGTAAGATTTTAATCACAGCGAAAACTTATGGCTCGTGGAAACAAAAGTTTTGCATATTTCTATAGTTTGCGATACAGTATTAGTAGTTCAATTTTGAAATGTTACCGTATATAGGCACATATCAAAGAAATATTGTATATATTTGTTCCCTCTTCACGCTGTAACGGCTGTACCGATTTGGGATGTACATAGCTTATACCTACGATTTACACGATATAGGCTACTTTTTAACAATGCGAGCGAGTAGTAGTGTATAAAAACAACCGGGTCGATGATTTTTATATTTAATTAAACTGTAATGTATGATCGAACCTTGATCAAAATAAACGACCCGGTTGGTGTAGTGGACAGGTGTCCGCCCTCTGCGCGTTTTTTTGCTTTTGTGCTTCTGGTTCTGGGTGTAATGTGTGTGTGATGTTAATGTTTCTGGCACCCACGATACAAGTCTTTGAACTTAGTGTGGGGCTGTGAGTGTGAAAGCGTTGTTTTTTTTTTTTTTTTTAATATAATAATACTATGATAACCGTCAACGAAGACTATATTTTCAAACGTTTGGACGTTGTGAAGGAACAAACGAATAAATTATATAAATATATATTATATATATATACCTACTAGTGATTTGCCCCGGCGTCGCCCGTGTGCAACCCCTGCAGCGCCATCTGCCGGGCTGATTTGTAATCTAAACCATCCAAGGCGCCACCCAAACTCATACAAAAAAATCATTCAAATTGGTGCAGCCGTTTAGGAGTTCAGTGGCATACACACGTACAGTAGAATTATATATATAATAAAGAAGATTATACCTTCAGAGATAAAATAAAAAAAAGTTGAATTATAACTCTACTCTTTGCTTTGCCGTAGTCGGGTAAATAAAAAGGCTAGGCTCCAAATTATACTTTTACATATTTTACTACGTCCAATCTAAACATTTGAACGGTACTCGTGACAAAACTCTACTAAGTGGTTCTGCTGATGCCAAAAACCAACACATCGCGTGATACTCCACCATAGGAAACATTCTAATGTACTCCACCGTATCACATCATGGCACGACTCACAAAATCAAAACGACGTTATCGTTGCCGAGTAAAATAAAGAAAATGTAATGCGTCATTAATTCATAATTCGTGACGTGACACGTGGTGATAACAAGCCTGCAAGAGTGGAAAATGTTTAATTCCTCCATGACCTTTTTACTATCTAACAACAAGACAAACTGTCAAATATCATCAATTTATGGTTGAAATATCTCCAGTTCGCTAGAAGCGTTTCGCTTCTAAGTTTATCAAGCAAACAGCGAAAAAGTGGAATTACCAAACCGCGTTTTTGTTCCCTGAACGACAATCTGGGTGTTTAGAGTAGGTGGTAGAGACTAAGTCTAGGGTAAATAGGTACCTTGTTGGCAAGCATGTTCCATTTCATCAGTCCAGCATCCTCACCTATCCAGCGTTAAAAAAAAGCAAGGGAACATATTGTAGTATTGACGGTGGACTGCAGTAAAGCTCAAATAGTTGTGATCAGCGAACGATTCAATTGCCACGTAACGAATGTCGCAAATTAGAGCCGGCTCGTAAACAACTGAACTTCAGTAGTTAGCCTCGCTTCCCTGACGAGCCGTTCCGATCTGACTGATACCTAATCTGCACCGGAGCCGTGACCCTTTGGCTCTTGGTAATGGACGGAAGGGGATAAATAACTTTTTTTACCTTGTTTTGATGGTAGCTCAGAGCAGATTACAAGGTCGTTTCTGACTTATAAAATGTTTTACTCTCGTCGGCGAGAACTGAATTAGCATCTTTAATATTTAAGGAGCTTTGTCTATCACCTGTTACGAAATTTATGAAAAGTTATTAGTTAAGTCAAGGGACTTAATGAAAAAATTTAAATTTAATTAATGATGCTTTTACGTAGAAATTATATTGACAATTTAAGTCAGATTTGAGTCCTTGTTCTTTTCAGTTTGCTTGATACTAAAAGCACAGATAATGAAACCACTCCGCTTAACTAGAAGTTCAATACGGGCTTGGATTAGAATACTTACGCTAAGGAATTGACGAATTCCAGAGTTTACAATATAACAAAGGGCAGGATGGCTCAAGACGGATCATAATAGGTAATTGTTTGTACTTGTTTGTTGTAGATATGATTTTCAATGAGGCGATATGCTTGTTATTTTTGTGATTGTGAAAACCCTATTTAAAATAGGGTTTTCTTTAAATTTAGGGTATACTTATTACTTCATTAAAAAAAATCCAACAATGCGTCATCATCATTAAAATCATACCTCACACGTTAAATTGTATCATTCATAACGATATACTTACATAGAAGTACAGCTACTATCTATAAATTAAAATGTTAACCTAAATTAAATTTTAATGTTATAGGGCGCTACTCTCTCGGCCTTAGTTCCGCGGAGTCAGCATGATGCGGCCTAATGGCCTGCTGGCGCAAGTATTGTGTGATTCTGCGCACCTTTCGCAAACACCGCGTTATTCTCCGTTTACTACATAACGCTATTCCTGGCCCGTAACGCCGGACTCACGCTCATTAATATAATGCAGCTTTGAGTTAAATGATGTTTGCCGAAGCCTTTGTAACGATGATAGATATTTGGTTTCTCGCCGGGTGGGGAGACTGTGGATATGACATATAGTTTATTGGCTTAATTGATATAATATATATATATATATAAATAAATTGTTCTGCGTTAGTCTCGCAAAAGCTCAAGAACGGCTCGACTGATTTGGCAGATTTTTTTTTGTGTTCGTATTGTCAGGGCAAGGTTTGTTTGTTTGTATTTTTTTAATCCACCGGAAATTACTCTCGCGCGAAGCTGGGGCGGATCGCTAGTAATTCATATATATATATTATATATATATATATATATATATATTATATGACGTTATACATCCGATCGTAGTTATCAGATTGGTCATAATATGTAAATAACTATTATGATGCAATTTACAGTCCAGCGCATTTACAGTTTTCACAAGATCACTTTAAGTCCTTCGCTCCGAACTGAGATTTCACGCCTACATTTTGCCTACTAGAGATATTTTTTTGGGGTTAATGCTTAAAACTCTTTCTTTTAAGTTATAATTGTTTGATTTTTGTTCAAGTATAGAATATAACAGGGGGCATATTGAAGCTGAGTGTGCCGGACCAATACGTGGCGCGACGTCGGCGCCCGCGATTGTTCGCGATCCCCCGCGCTAGGACTAACTATTTAGCTAAGACGCCCTTAGTAAGAACGATGCACTTATTAAATTAAGTTGCAGACAAAATTTACTTATCCATATGTTCAGTTTCGGAATTTAAAAAGACGACGTCGCTTGGTATTAGTACGAATTAATCATAGTTAATATTAATTAGAATAATAATTGACTTCATATTTTAATAACGTAATGAATTATAACATTAGATATAAGTACTTATGTTGACATATACTATTGCATAAGAATACTATATAAACATAGATAATAACAATTAAATTTTGGATGAATAAATAAATTTGATGTTATTCGCTTGTATGGTTAAGACGCTAGATGCCTCTGACAGACGGACGGGCGAACGGACAAAGTAATGAATCTCCCAAGTGTACTAAGAGATCTAGCTTTTTTTGATCAATAAGCACGTCTTACGTGCATTTTACTAAGTTTAAGGTCAGAAAAATACTAAATATGTTTTTACACCAACACAAAAGAAAAAGCCTTCCGACGGTGTTTATTAGTATTCTCTTTATTAATTGTCAATAAAGTTTTTAATTTATAACTTATTATTTTAAATAATTATTGTATTTTTCCTCATTATGCCTTATTGCACACAATTCCTTAATTGTCAACCAACGAAACCTATTCCGAAAACGGAGATACGAAATTGCCTTTGAGTTATTTTTATTTCAGATTCGAAGGTTTAAGTAATCAAATTACAAATGTTGTAAGCTCGAGAGCGTTCTCTTGTCTTAAACCTACCGCCTTCAACTTCTCGTTAAATAAATAACAAATCATTTTCCTTCGGCTTTTGAGTAAACGGTGAATAACCAAAGTTCAGTATAAATTTATTCTAAAATTATAAATGGATCCTCAATCATTTTAGGGTTTAATTTATATAGATTTTTATATCAATTTTAAATGAAGAGTGGCCTAAATATTACCTTTTTTTATTAGAAACGTAATATTGATGTTAAAGTAAGCACAATACATCAATGTCTGTAAAATAATTGTGATACTAGAGGTACCTTCTGAAGGTGTTATAAAGTTTCAAGTGAATAACTACAGTACGCCTATATAATTAGGCGTACAATATCTTAACATTTACCAACCATATACATCATCAGTAAACATTTTGACAGCAAAATAAAAAAAGTTTTTAAAACATACCAAACGACTACCAACATTTTGAAGCCAGTACCATGGAGTTTCATTTAGAAGCCAGTATCATTGGAGTAATAATGTTGATATAATTAAAAATTATCGCTCAAAGTTAGATAAAAATTTGTGCTGAAAGGCATTAAGTGGCCGGAAGCTGACCGACATCGCCACACGGCGTAATTAGAGGCCAGTATCAGAGCTGGAATTATTTTAATTTGTTCGTAGCTCACTGTAACTACCGCTACCCACGAGTTACACGCTTTGCCTCATTTACATGGAACCCACTTTAGAAGATAGATATAATAATAATATCATAGAAATATACTGAAATAATATTCAATCTAAATTCAAATATATTTAACCAACATAACAATGATGCGCCAACTTAAATGTAATGTATGTCAACATGAAGTCGATTATAACAAATTTAATAATATGCTACAAAACTTGAACTCATTGCCCGCGTCTTTGTTCCCCAACTGTATAATCTGGGAGTCTGCAAAGTCAAGAGTGAATAGGAAAACATGCTACATCTTCGGCCGCATAATCGCTTTACAACAGGTATAGGAGATAGTTGTCTAATGCCTATCGAGTAAAAATCATTCAAACCTGACCCAATCAGCCTCAATAATGTTTAAAATGCTCATGAGCCTCAGAGAGACACTCATTGAAATTAACGACTAATTAACAGGCTTACAAAACGATTTCCATTTCGTATTCTAAATTATATAAGAAGAACCGGGCCATTAAAAAAAATATATAATGCGAATGGTGTAAAAAGAAAATACAACATATATAGAAATCGATATTCATTTTCACATTGTCATTTGTTATAGATATTAGGCATATAGAGGAATAATAATAATTTCGACGTAAGCTACGAGTAGATATAGCTGAATATGTAGAGGTCGGGTCAACTATTATTTATTCTGTGGCCGGGTTACGGAAATTTCATTAACCTGGCTTCCTCTCCACCGCCTGCGTTTGATGCCGCGTTTAGATACTGAGACAAATCAGTCGCTAAATAAATCGACGGATGAGAAAGATCGTGGGTAGTAAAAATAATGATATAATACGAGTACTTTTATAGTACTGTTGAGTCAACTGTCGTCTATCGTTTGTTGCATATAACTTTTTGCTCATCATCCGCACGGTGCTGCACAGTCATACTGGTTTACATTTTGGTCAAACGTATAGTCCTAACATACCAAAAACATGTGAAGAAAAAACAAGATAGCCGATAAGTTTTAGTTAAAGTTAAAAATGTAAATGCTAACAATTCACCAATCAATTGAAAACAGCCATTTTAGTTCATATTTTAGTGAACTTTACATTTCCCACTGTTGTGCTATGCATTTAGTTGTTACAGATGCAGCTTGTACAAGCAAAAAACCAATAGTAAATTATTATTTTTATATAGTTAGAGCGCTTCACTCACCATTCACACACTTTAGATAAACATTTCGGCTGCCTTCTTATTATTAGCATAATGTACCTATGATAGCTGGGGCCCGGCGCTTATAAAAGAATAATTATCATTACAATATTATAAGTTTAAAATTATCAAACAAAGCGACAAATAAATGGAATTCCTTAATATTATACAAAGTGTTCAAAAATGTCCGACTCTCAGATTCTCACCCGGGGCGCCGGGCGAAGTTAGCAATACGCTAAAACATTCTCAGAAATAAATTTTACAACTCGCTAAATTACAAACGACGAATATTTTATTTCATTTGAGCCTTTTAAATACTCGAGTTCGAAAAGTCATTCGTTGTAAGTTTTCGGCATTGGCCCATGAAAATACGCGTTAACTTTCAGTAAGGTCGCCTGCGCCCGCCTATTCCGCGTTATTGGCAAACTTTCCGCCGAATATCATCATACTTCCCCCACATTGACACACAGGGCTCATGCCGGAGTCTCGCCGGCTTATGAACGCTGAAACAAATATCTTACGACGAACTTCATTTATCAGAGCACAAACTGTAACACTACGAATATTATTAAGTAAGAGAAGTAAAATACTGGTTATCTAACATGGATATCTACGAGGAATAAAGTTGCCCATTAGAAAACCAAGTTATCCAACAGTAAATATTTTTCCTCTTAGAATACTGATTATCTTATAGTTATCTAAGAGGAATAAGGGAAGCGATAATCGGTCAAGATCGTTGCATTGTTTACAACATGTCTGTATATAATAGTCGTTTATTTCATGTAGCGTCTGCTCATTTCTTTTGAACTCTGTGGGTGTTTGATAATATTCGATGAGATATAAACATGAGGTTGCAGACTAAACATTATAATAATAATCTTGATAGTTAATGTTGAATCTGATCATAACCAGAAATAATTCAGTTAAAAGTTGATTCGGCAAAATATTTGAACTTAGAGATTTTCCACTTAATTACATAAACTAACGTTCATATAAGATTTTACAATGTGAACGCTCTTTCAACAAGTTTGTATAAATTTGACATTCGATTAATTGACGTAGGTGGTTCCTTTATAACTGACTTCAAAAGAAAGGAATCTCTTTTTTAATGTATGTTCCCCAATTACTCGAAGACACCTGGACCGATTCGAGAAAAAATTGTTTTGTTTATAAGATTGTACTTCCCAGTTGAGAGTTCCCAGAGTTTTGGAGATATTTGATCGAAGTCGGTAATAAGTTTTTTAAACTCGTATATATTATTATTGTTTAAAATTATAAGAAGCCATTTAGTACTAGTTGTCGGTTATTAATTTGAAACTTTCGTCTTGTAAAGAAAAAGAACTATTTATTTAAAAACTTCATGCACATTCTCTTTGGTATCACAAATGTGAGACCATACTCACTCCCAGTGTTCACAAGGAAATCCTTATGAACACTGGGAGTGAGTTCCAAAGGCGAATTGCAACAACTCTGAATGAGTTATTAACATAATTAAAACGCAAGCAAAGCTTTTAAAAAGACCGTTAGCTTGAAGCGTAAAAATTCCCAATGAATGAGCAGAATTTAGTTCTCGAAGCTGCTAGCCCTTGTTGCAATCTATGTAAACATTTAATTAAATGCAATCAAAGTTTAAAATCGATTTCGTCGATACCCTTTAAGTTACAATCGGTTTATTAATTTGAACAGTGTAAGGGCACCAACGAAAATACATAGATACAGTGCTAAAATTATAACACCTTTTTGCTTCGTTTTAATCATACGTGTTACACGATGTCAATTAACTATCGAGTGTTCCGTACATACCTGCCCTCTGTAGCGGCGAGAACAAGCTTTCATTTAGTTTCACATGTCCCGTTGTCTGTCTATTTGTCGGACTGTGTAGAATAAACACCGTCATCACGGGCCAATCGTATCAACACCAAACGGCTCAAATATGTAACCACTGCCGAGGTTTCCGTATTTTCGCCGTTTTCGGTGCTCTGCCAAAATTACCATGGCGCCAATACCATTCTGTGATTCAGGAAGTGTCTAAGCTAAAGTGACGAAACAAGTTATGTTTAAGTGGTTTCATTTTCCCAGAAATTAGGTGAGTAGTGTCCGGATCTGTCAAGATTTGAGTGATTACTACACAGTTTTTATTTACATCGTATTATTGAAAGCTTGTTGGGAGTTGTGTGTGTACCCGTTTACACCAAAATAGAGCGAAAAGGTCGACGACTTCCCCATCCGCCTCCAATAAAGAGCGTGAGTTTACACATTCAATGTAAACCTCATTAAGGCAGATGACGGGATACCACAACCATATTATTAATTGATATTTTCAAAGGTTACCTTTGCATTGTGTAATTCAGTAAACCTAATTGCATTTGGAGTGTAATCAAATAATTAAAATAAAGTTTTTGTGGGTAAAATAAATCGCTTTGAAATAATTTATCAAATTGAATATAATATTCAAATTAGCTTTCAGATACATTACATACTGTATTAAATGTTTGCACAGAAATTGCACATGCATGCTCACTCACACAACACACAACACTCAATGGTTAGATTTTGTAGTACATAGTCAAACTTTGGGAGCTTCTACTTTACTTTTTAAAAACTAATTAATTCTAAATTAAAACTACGTGTAGCCGATTTGGAGGCTTTAATATTAATGAATGGCTTATCGCTAGTTCTTCACACGAAGACTTAAATGCTAGCTTAACATTACTGGAGTTCTTACTCAGCTCTTCTGAGAAATGCATCGGATGTGCTTGAGTAAGCCCTCTCTAGTCTAATACACAAGGGCGAGGGGGATACATAACTCCTCCCTCCCTAAGAGAGGAATTATCGGAAAGTTCTTTTTGGGGACTTTTCCGATAATTTCGTACAATTATTAAAAGCTTAACACGAAATACATATAAAACAAATAAAGTAAAACTTATAATTACGAGGCTTAACGCGACGTAAACTAAAACACTGAAGCTAGAGTCTATTTCTCTGTTGTAATCACTCGCGAACACTTCACTATTTTTCAACGCAAATGACATGTATTTAACCTCGTCTAGGTTGATTTCCTGCATATTAAGTGCGCGTGCACTGAACAAGCTCGCGTTCGTGCGTAGCGGCGGCAAGTTGATGATCGGAAGCGGCGTCGCTACTTCCGACTCTCTGTAGACACTTTGGTAACGAATATGAATTCCATTGATCTCCAAGTCGCAGGGCTCGTCAAGAGTTATGACATAAGTCCCGAATACAGGATATTTGGAGATTTCTTCGACGCATTGCTTGGTCAGCGTCGTCTTCAGCTTGGTGTAGAGTATCCAATTTTCATCGTTAACTTTCTGGACCTTGACATCTTCAACATGGATGCGATGCTGTCTGCAGCAGGTAATATTACTATCAAACCTCATGAGTTGTTCCTCACAGGTCAGTCCAGAATACAGGGCTCTGTTGTCATCCGCACAGAGAAAATGGTCTCCAGCGGCGAGAGGGCGACACGGGTTCGCTATCGGCAAGTATTTCAACCCTTTCGCCAAAAGGTAGGGATATTTAGGAAATATAGCTAAGGTAAGATTTTCAGGTTCATGGAAAATGGGTAAAGAGTACATTTTATAATAGTTATAGGTGACATTATCAGTAAGTGGGATTTCCATTACAAACGTGATCTGGGTTTTCTTAATATATGATTTTACACAAATAGTCTCTTCTAGCTTTACTAAATTAGATTCATTAGGTTCGTAAACTAAAGTGCCAGTTTTCGATATCAATTTTAAATGTTCTAAAAGTTCAGTAGAGTTCACTATAGACTGATGTAATATAGAGCTTTTACTTAATGCTAATGCGGTCTCAATATCACTCAATTTCATGAAGATAGTGCGGAAGTTACTCGTGAATAAACTATACAATCCTAAAATGTATGAGGATAACACATAATTATTTTCCTTAGTAACCAGCTCTCTCAGAGTGGTCTCTACTTTTTCCAGTCGTGTACCTAAAATTACAGAATTATGATTTACAATTTCGGTTGTATTAATGATACTATCCAACATTTTGGAGACTATAGTCAATTTCTTGGAAACGATTACTTGGTCATGTGTTATTTCGGAAGTTAACTTATCGTATTTAAGGGCGTCCTCGTGATCGAGATTTCCCGTTACAATTTTAATAATAGAACCCAACGGATTTAGAAAGCCTCTTTTAAAACGTTGCGGAATTAGTTGTCTATATTTATCTATAGTCAGATCACGTAGATGCTCTGCATGCCATAGCATACTAACAAATTCATGTGGAAATGGTTTATTTAGCGCTACCAGTTTGTTGAATTCTGCAAATTTAAAGATAACGAATTGCAAGTCTTTATATAATCTATCTAAATTAATAGTCTTTAGGATAGTCCAATTGTCAGTTTGTACGTAAGCTTGGCCTTCTTTAACCGGCAGGATACCCGGGTTTCCTTCAAGTGATTCCAGATGAAGGGCGACTGCCGTCGTCGTTAGCATCAGAATGCAGCACCTGCGGAGGGCGTTTGACGTTTTTATTTAGTGTTTCTTTGTATATTGCTAATTTTTAGGCTAATTTTTTGTACAATTTTTCAATTAAACTGTTAGAAGTTTGGTATTTAGTTTTACAAGAATTATATTTGTCTGGCGGTATTTGTCTAATGTTTTGAATTACGTCATTTAATTCGTTTTTAAGTTTTTGTTCTTCCAGATCTATATTTACGTGCATCGAGTTTCCGTCATCGTCTGAGTCAGTTTCCGTTACATTTATTTTTATTCTACTTAAAGCATCGGCATTAGTGTTTTGTTGACCTTTTTTGTAAATGATTTCGAAGTCGAAATCTTGTAAACGTAACCGCCAACGGGTAAGTTTGCTGTTAGGGTCTTTTAAGGAGTTGAGCCATGCCAAGGGCCTGTGGTCAGTGTATATATAAAATTTACGGCCGTACAAGTATGGGCGGAAGTGTTTAGTAGCCCAAATTATTGCGAGTAGCTCGCGTTCGATCGTACTATAACGCGATTCTGTGTCGCTTAAGGTACGACTCGCATAAGCCACGGGCTTGTCAGCGCCAACTTGTCCTTGGGACAATACCGCGCCTAGCGCTACGTTTGATGCGTCTGTAGTTAAAATAAATGGCTTGTCATAGTCAGGATATTGCAACAGCGGTGCATGAGTCAACAGTTCTTTGCATTTGTTAAAAGCGTCAATATACTTTTGGTCAATAATAATTCGGTTTCGCTTTTTCAAGCATGCTGTCAAGGGTTGCGTAACTTTGGCAAAGTCGGGTATAAAACGTCTGTAGTATCCTACGAGTCCTAGGAAACTCTTAATTTCGGTCGTCGATTTTGGCAATGGGAAATTTAGTACAGCTATTATCTTGTCGTCATTAGGTTTCAGGCCGTCTTTAGTAATGGTATGTCCTAGGTAAAGCACTTCTTTTCGTAAAAATTCAGATTTGTCCAACTGTACCTTCAAATTTGTTTCTCTGAGTCTGTCAAAAATCAGTCGCAGTTTATGTATGTGTTCTTGTAAGCTTGATGAAAAAATGATGACGTCATCTAAGTAAACCATACAGTGTAGTCCTTGTAAGCCTCTTAGGACGTTATCCATAGTACGTTGGAAAGTGGCAGGAGCCGTTTTTAAACCAAACGGCATCCTTAAATATTCAAAATGGCCGTTTTGGGTGCTAAAAGCAGTCTTTTCTCTATCTTGTTCATTGACTTCAATTTGGTGGTACCCACTAGCCAAATCGATTGTACTAAAGTAAACGCTTTTACCTAATTTATCAAATAAATCATTTATGTTCGGTAATGGGTATTTGTCATCGATGGTAATCTCATTTAGTCGTCGGTAGTCTATGACCATGCGAAATTTATGTTCTCCTGAAGCATCCATCTTTTTGGGCACTAAATGCACTGGAGCATTCCAAGGAGAATGTGATTCTTGTATTACATTGTCTTTTAATAACTTTTCTACTTGTCTATTTATTTCGTCAGCTTGTGTCGGGGCCTGTCTATACGGTCTAACATATATAGGGTCTTCGTTCTTTGTTCGAATCTTGTGCTTTACTTGGTTGGTAAAGGACAAAAGTGGAAAATGTCTTTATATTCCATGCAGAGTCTCGAAATAAGCTCTCGTTCTTCGTTATTGGTATGGTCTAATCGGAGTTTACTTAAGTTTTCAACAAGTAAGTTTTCAGTCTGTATGTCTTTTGTATCTGTGGTGAAGTTAAGGTCACAGTCAGTAGTCTGGTACTTGGTTGATTGCAAAGGCTGGTCAACAGTCAAAACAAATCGCTTGTTTGAGCTGTTCTGGATAACAGTAGAGGCATGTCCATTTACACAGTTAACTAGTGCACTCGGCATCCGTACACCGGGGCCAAACTCTATATAATCGAGTATAGCTTCACCTGAATGTTCATCGATCGGTAGTTTTACGCGTTGTTCGGATCGCGGCTGAAGCTCGATTGCATAGTTCAAGTTATTATATGTTATTGGCATGCTAGTTGTTTTAGTTCTTAAGACCAAGTTTCTAAGATCGATTATTGCATCATGCTGTCTTAACAAATCGTTTCCTATTACGCCGTCATATCGTGCATCGACATTATAAATGTAAAACTTGTGCCAATCATTACTTTCAAAGCTGGGCAAAGGTGGTATTTCGATTACCTCGCTATGGTTGCTAGATGCGTGGGTACTAATAACCCTAAATGGCTCGTATTTAATAAAATCTTTGAAGTACCCATACGCTTTTTCGGAGCTCAAAAATGACCTTGTACTCCCCGTATCCAACATCATTCTTGCATCTATTTCAGGAATGTATATGTAAGGTAATTTAAGTGTGGTGTCACAATTTAACTCTATGATTTCTTGTCTGTGGGAGAGGCTTGTGACCGAAAATTTTCATCTATGGGGTCCTGAGGTAAGTCTGCCTGTAATATTTCATACGTCATTTCGTCATTATATCTCTCAGAGTCAGCGTCATACATACATCCATACATATCATAGTCAGTCTCAGTGTAGTAGTTGTCATAGTACTGCGTTTCGTCATAAAGTTCATTAAATTGCAAGTTTTCTCGCGGTCTTGGTGGAGCTGTCCTCATCGTGACGTCAGAGGATTGCAATTGTGGCGGTTGTATTTGGGGTGGTTTGTACCCGAATTGTTGAGGTCTCATCCCTACGTTAGGGGTAGGCCGAAAGCCTATCGGTTGAGGTTGGTTATTTCCTAGCTGTGGACGGTAACCTAACTCAGGTCTATACCCAAACTGCGGTGGACGGTACCCGAACTGAGGCGGGCGGTAACCAAACTGAGGCGGGCGGTAGCCTAGCTGAGGCGGGCGGTAGCCTTGAGGTTGATTGCCAAAACTAAATTTGGGCGGCCCACTATTCAGCAATGGAGCCGGAAGCCTAAAGCCAGTTGGTTGCGCTGATGGCGCGGAGGACTGTGGTACACCAAATTTAAAACCACTGTTTTGTGTAATCGGCAATGTCGGTTTAGGTACACTATTAACACCACCGTGAATACGATTTCGCATAACGTACTGATCGTGAAAATTCACCTCTTCAAGCACAACACTCAGAGCATCTTCCAAAGTCGCGGGGTCTTTTAATCTAACGACACGCACCATATTTTCGGGCAGATTGTATAGAAACACATTTAGGGATGTATTATTATAAATCGAAATTTTCGCGCGCTTTAATTCCACATCGTCTAACATGTTTACTTTCGAGATAAGCAAAGATCGAACACTCTGTATACGGTTACAAAAGTCTAGGTATGTTTCGGCGGGTTTAATTTTCATTGACTCTAGTTCGATATTAATACACTGTTCACTACGCGGATCTCCAAAATGCTGTTCTAACAATGCTTTTAACTGTGTCCAAGATAAAACGTCTTCGCGTTCTGACAATAACGCGGATGCGTCACCGGTTAGTCTACTCGTCACAGAATGGTACACATAAAGATTTTGCGCTTCATTTCCTCTATATCTACTGATTACATACTCGCTTTTCCGGACAAATAAACTTAATTGTCTTTTATCACCTCCAAAGATGGGAATAAGATTTAAAATTTCGCGAGGAATAGCCGTGACTTCTTCAGCCATTGTAGTATATAATCAGGTAGAGTGGACACACAAAAATACACACACAAGTAAAACACAAATATAACACAAATAAAATACACACAAAAACAATACAATAGCAGTAATAAAGTAAATTGAGTAAACTGTAAAACGGTTTACGTAAACATTTAAAATTTATATAATTATCAATTTACTTTATTTCTAGAAAAACACAGGTAAATAGGGAATCAGATCGATTTTGAGAACTGTATTCAACATTTAGCTTTAAACTATAACTTAATCTAATTTGACACAATTTAAGAGTTTTATTAAACTGTCGTCTCTAGAACTCTATAGCTCTAAGTATGTTTTTATTCCTTATCGCTAATGGCACTTCGTAGAGTTTTATACTTAGTAACCAGACACGTTATAACGAGAGAGTTTTATCTCGACTACAACAAGTAAGTAACAAGTTCAAGGGCAAGATGAGAGGAATTTGGCAAGGATGGCGAAGAGTTGTACTCACCAGCCGACCGCACCCATACTCAGCCCTCGCTCGTAGTCCCGTTTGACGAATTTGTTTGGTTCGAGGATTCACTCAACAGCTATGTCGCGGCTGGTTCCCGGATCAAGCAGATTTTGATGCCTATAATCGTGGAAACTAGCGCAGCTTTATAAGAGCGAATCCTACCGGCTGCGCCAGTCAAACTTTGGGAGCTTCTACTTTACTTTTTAAAAACTAATTAATTCTAAATTAAAACTACGTGTAGCCGATTTGGAGGCTTTAATATTAATGAATGGCTTATCGCTAGTTCTTCACACGAAGACTTAAATGCTAGCTTAACATTACTGGAGTTCTTACTCAGCTCTTCTGAGAAATGCATCGGATGTGCTTGAGTAAGCCCTCTCTAGTCTAATACACAAGGGCGAGGGGGATACATAACTACATAGCTGTACACTGTATTTGTTTTTGAAAAAGTACTGATTAATGTAATATATACCTATCGTACCCGACGGCGCGACGCAAAAGATGGGTGTGTATTTGTGTGATATTTATGTTCCTTTGCGACTTTCTATAGACTAAACATGTGGACCAATGTCGATGATTCTTAAGTCAATCGATTTGTTTTATGAGAAAACTGGGTCTTTTGGCGCTTTTATTTTCAAAATGGCATTTTTTTTTTAACCTCGACGTTTCGCAGGGTTGCACCACACCGGCCGTGGTCACGAGAGACTGAGGATTGAAGTTTGCGAAAGTTTAAAAAATTCGATTTGTTTTAGTTTTGCAAGTGTTATTATAAACATGAGAATAATCAAAATTCAACATGGCAACGCCATGTAACCAAATGGTTATATAGCGTCTGGTTCCCCATATTTAATTACCTAAATAGGTACTATACTACAAGGAAAGTTGACTCGCGTTGAAAAATATTCAATATTTAAATATTATATCAGTCGCACGCCGGACGGTGTGAGGATTGCACGTAAACGCATTGTTTATTGCCAACGAATTGATAAGCGCACCTACGAGTACCATGGGTGACGAGTCGATAAGATCACTATCTAGTAAGCAAGAACGGTCTAGATCTAGATCACCGATTTCTGATCGGGATTTTTTGTCTGATGACGGTCAGATGTATCGACAATTGAGGAATTTAAGTGGAAATGAAGATGATGGTTTTACCGAAGTGAGAAAGAGAAATCCAAGGCGATTTCATGAACCCCAATTGAAGAATGTAGACAGCGAGAGTAAACCTTTATCAGAAAGCATGGAAATTGCTCCGCAGCGTAAAACATCAGAGTCATCACAACAATACTTTGAGGTACGTGTAACGTCACAACAACCACTTCCTAAGCAAATTGCCTTAGCAAAGCTCTTGAGAAGCGCTAATATCATGGACATAATAAAAATCAGGTTTAAGAGCAGTTATACAGTATTTATAACTTTTGATAATAAAGAAAAAGCGGAGATGTTACTTAATTGTGAGCTATTGATGGAGAAGGGCTTTAAGTGCCAAAAAACCGATGAACTGAGTGTATGCTGTGGCATTGTCCGACGTATGGATTTAGAGTCAAGTGTTGAGGAGCTCCAAAGTTATTTGAGTGTGAACACGAGATATTATCCGTGAAGCGCCTGAAGAGACAATCGGGTGAAGGTATTTGGATTGACAGCGAAACAATTCGCTTGTGTTTCAAGGGCACCGCTATTCCGTCGTATGTATTGGCATACGGGTGTAGGTTTTTAGTGGAGCCTTACACATTTCCAGTTTCACAATGTGCTGGTTGTTGGAAATATGGACATATTAAGAAATTCTGCCCTATAAAGAAAATTATTTGTCCTAAATGTGGAGCAAACCATGAGAATTGCGAGACAAAAGACTTTAGCTGCGTAAATTGCAAGGGCTCTCATATGTCTATTGAAAGATCTAAATGCCCCACATTTATGAAAGAAAAAGAGATACGCAACATAATGTGCCAAGAAACATGTACCTATAAAAAGGCATTATCGTTATTTCTGGCGAAGCGCGACAGGGACAACAACGAATCGTTTGGAAGTCAAAATACCATCACTCCTATACTAAACAAAGGTGATATGACCCAGCGAGGGACTAAAATACCTACTGCTACTATGAGCTATAGCCAGGTTTTAATAACAAACGAACGAGAGCATTCACATGACTTAGAAATGGAGATAAATAATAATTTGTCCAGCGATGAGTCATCTTCTGAAAACGTTAGCAAAAATGGTCAAGAAAAGAAGAAAAAGCCGAGAAGAAAAAAAAAGAAAATTATAGAGGATAGAGAAGTATTGAACAAAGAGGAACAAAAGAAAAATGAGTGTCCAGAGAAAAATACAAGTGAGAAAAAGTTTAGTTTTGTTAGATTATATAGTAAGATAAAAGACATTCTGTCGTCTCAAAAAATACTAAGCGAAAAAATCATTGACTTCTTAAATGCAGTTGTAGAGGAGTGCTACTTATGGGTAGCGAACGAATTTAGGAAGGGGGATTATCTCTCAAAACTGTTATCTGTGCTTGGGCATGGATAGCGCTCATAGAAAGCAACGTTTTGTAAACATAGTCCAATGGAATTCGCAGAGTATTAAACCTAAATTAACAGATTTCGAATGCATACTATTTCAATATAAAGTTCATATAGCCCTAGTAAGTGAAACATGGTGGAGCGAAGAGGATAATGTAAACGTTAGTAATTACAACATATGGAGAACAGATCGTTTTGATTCATATGGGGGTGTAGCAATTTTCACACATAAGTCAATCAAGACAGAGGTAAGTCACATAAATTTAAGTAATTCTGGCATTGAGGTGGTGGCGATAAAAGTCCTAAATTGTAAATTTATTTCTAACATTGTATCTATTTACTGCCCCTCATCAGTGCGAACGACCCAGTCTGATTGGGATGAATTGTTTTCATTATACAATAACAAAACTTTAATTGGTGGTGATTTTAACGGACATCATACCAATTGGTCAGTAAAAAACGATACGAGGGGTGTACAAATATTAGATTCGTCATTAAATCAGGGATTTATTTCATTAAATACAGGAAGTGCAACTAGAGTTAAGCTCGTAAATAATATTTTACAGGAAACATCACCAGATATAACTTTTGTTTCTACTGATATATGTGTTGATATGACGTGGCAAGTACTGAATGAAAATTTAGGTAGTGACCATATGATAGTCAAAGTTTCTGTTAACTATGTAGGCAATACACATTTTGTTAAAAAACGCAATTATAAAAAAGCTAATTGGTCTGGCTTTAAAGAATCAATAGAACTGCCGATATTAGCTCTTAATAGTAATTCTGGTACTATCCAAAATAAATATGATGCGTTTATCAAAGTAATTAATAATGCTGCGGATGAAAATATACCATGGATTAGATTTAGTAGTGACCCTCAGAGCAAGTTCATACCCAAACCATACTGGAGTTCTACATTATCCAATTTAGTGGCGCAACGAAGGTTAGCACTTGGGCATTTTCGTCGCAATCCTACTCCTGGAAATCTTACAATTTTAGAAAATAAAATTTTATTGGTTAGATCTGAACTATTAAAGGCAAAATCAGTAAACTGGAATAAATTTTGCGATTCCACTGACGCAGTTACATCTCTATCAGATATGTGGAGAAAAATGAGGTGGATCAAAGGTTATCGTCAGACAAAATTCAATGCGCCAGAACACAAAAAACAAGAATTACTTTGTTCATTGGCCCCAGATTATGTTAGAATATCTAAACCTCAGTTTATGTCAAATAATATGGTACTAGAACAACAGTTTAATATACAAGAATTAGAATCGTGTATAAAAAGAAAAGATACATCTCCTGGAGACGATAATATTACCTACTCTATGATACATAACCTCCCGATTGTAGGCAAAATCGTTTTACTTAACTTATTTAACGAAATTTATTGCTCAAGTTATATTCCACAACAATGGAGAGATATAAAAATTGTACCCATTCCTAAAGCCAATTTAAATACAAATTTAGAACCTAAACTGAGACCTATCTCACTAATATCCTGTATTTGCAAAATTTTCCATAATATGGTGGCCAAAAGGCTAGAATGGTACATAGAAAAGAATAATATGTTATCTATTGATACTACAGGTTTTAGAAAATCACACTCTTGCTTGGATTCAGTTACACGATTAGTTACAACGATTCAGATTGGATTAACTAAAAATATACCTACACTTGCTTGCTTTCTTGATATAGAGAATGCGTATAATAATGTACAGGCAGAGGCTTTAACAGTTATGTTAGATAAACTTGATGTTGGTAGTAAAATGTGCAGTTATATTTGGGAATTTTTGAGTGAGAGACATTTAATAATAAATCACGATAATTCAGATAGGTGTAATATAATCAGGTGGACCTCTAATGGTTTGGCACAAGGAGACCCACTATCACCCTTGTTATTTAATATAGTAAGTCATCAAATTTGCAAAATTATCTCTACAGGTATAAGACAATACGCCGATGACTTTGTGATTTATACAAGTAATAAAAATATTGATACTTGTACGTCGGATATCCAATCTTCCATAAATACTATAGTTCATCTACTTGAAAACATTGGTTTAGAAATATCAGCACAAAAGTCTTTTTTTTGTTTATTTAGCAGAGGGCATAGACGACATAATATTAAAATTAGAAATAAATCAAACATCTTTAATTTGCAGTGATAGTATTAGATACCTAGGCATTTGGTTAGATCGGTCTCTTCGCTGGAGTAAACACATTAATGAGATTTGTGAAAAAACGCAAAAAATTCTTAATGTTTTGAAGATTTTAGCGGGAGGAAGCTGGGGTGTTCACCCCAAACACTTAAGAAGGTTGTACATTAGTTTGATAAGAAGTAGGGTGGATTTCGGCTGTTTTCTTTATGACAGTAGTGCTAATTGTCACACTTCTAAATTAGACAAAATCCAAAATCAAGCCCTTAGAATTGTCGGCGGTTTTATAAAATCCACTCCCGTGCACGTTATGGAAAGTGAAGTGTGTATACCTCCGCTATGTATAAGGAGGAAATATTTGGGCTACAAATATTGTTTAAAAATTAAATCTTGGCCCTCTATGTATAATCCGACAACAAACCTTTTGGATGCATTCGGAGCTCTATCTAATGATAGGTATTGGCTAAATAAAAAGAAACCATTATTAATGTTACTGTATAATGAAGTTAAAATAGAAAAGTGTTCCTCCTCTTATCCTTTAGAAATGTTTTTACATGATGTGTGGTTATCTAATATTAACTTAAAGTCATACATAAACGAAAGTCTCGTTTGTATGGAAAAGGCCAAAAGAAACTATAACTTTAATATTTTAAAGAATGAAGTTACTTGCGAATTAAATGAAAAATATAATAATTGGCATAAAATCTTTACGGACGGCTCAAAGAACACTGACGGATCTTCGGGAGTAGCATATTACGTCGATGCAACATGTAAACATGCCGAGTGCTATAGGAACACGTCGCCGGTATGTATAATGACCTTGGAGCTGTTTGCTATATCGGCGGCGTTATCCTACGCTGAGTCGAAAGATTTACTTAATAATAAAATTGTAATAATTACTGATTGTAAGAGTGCGTTGCAACACATCTCACGTTGTATCCTAGGATATAGATGCTTTTCTATAGCATATACTATAATCCGAAAACTAGAAAAGTTTCGTGAAAATCGAGTCAACATCAAGATACAATGGGTACCATCACATATTGGTCTAGCGGGGAACGAAGAAGTTGACCGCTTGGCTAAATTGGCTGCTATAGATGGAACAGACATTTTCATTCAAAATTCTTATTTGGAAATATTACCTAAATTTAAAATGTTGTGTTTTGAGAGTTGGAGGGAATATTTTGATGAGCGTTCAAAAACCAAAGGTATTTGGTACAGAATAATGCAAAGTCAGCCCCATCGTTCCCCGTGGTTTGTAGGCGATATTAGCCGTAAGCTTGTTGTTTTAGCACATAGACTGCGTTCCGGACATATTCCACTTCGGGTATTTGCGCATATGATGGGAAAAGTCACTTCTCCTAATTGTGAAGTTTGTGATAAACCGGAAGACGTGTATCACATACTAATGGAATGTGTCCGGAACCTATCTGTGAGACAAACCATTTTTAAAGATCTTGGTATGTGTGATGTTAACTTAGGTGTGTTGCAGGGCATTCTATCTCAGCCAATGTCAAATGAGGCTAGAATGATTTATGAGCTAGTAACTCCTTGTTTTGGTTCGTGAATTGTTCTAGCCTTTAAGTTTTATTGTTTAATTATGTATACAAATGCTGTATATGTATAAACTGTTAAGGCTACGATGAGGCTGACATAAACTGAAAGTTTAAAAGCCTCTAAATAAAAAAAAGATTAAAAAAAAAAAAAAAAAAAAAAAAAAATTATATAATCGCATAATGCCTTATTAACGAAATAGTGTAAAAAAAGAAAGTTTACATTTTACGCAGTCAGGATTTAGATCTCTTTAGTTAGTTGCCTTGTAACTTATTCTTATAAAGCAGATAAACTGTTCGTAACAGTTTGTATGAGCGTAGCCACTATTGGAGCAAAGAAAAAAAAGAATTGCAATATCCAATGCGATACTTTACAAAGTAATCAACTCGAGCAAGTGAGTACGTGAAGTTCCCGGGTAATGTATCGGGGAGCTGCAATTATCACATTATCGACGGACTAGACGAAGGCAGTCTTGTCTTCCGCAAATGCTCGCTACGAAGTTGGGAACACATGTGCAAAGATATATTAGTTATAGATTATTAGTTATAGATATATTAGTTATTAAGAGTATTAGTTATAGATATATTAGTTATAGTTAGGTATATACTACAACGAAGGAGTTGAACTCTTTGTTCCCTGAATGGTACAATCTGGGTGCCCAAACCATCTAGGCAAGCATGTTCCATCTTTGGCCACATCTTCACTTTCCATCAGGTGAGATAGTGGTCAAATGCTTGCCTATCGAGCATAAAAAACTTAGTTTTATAGAGCCAAAACTAAGCTAGAATTACTCATACTTTTAAATACCGATTTCACAACAAAGGATTATTTCTCTGTTTTTTATTGTTTTGTATTACCTTTACTTTTTACTTTTGTAATAGGTACCTATGCCAACGGGGCCCATGCGCTGTGTTCACAATATACGTATTATACTTGATAAATTCATATTTTTACAGAGTATGGGTTCTATGACAATTCTAACAAATAAAAAGAAACTAAGGTAACAATAACCTCATTACAAGAGCCTTAGTATCAACGGGACCGCTGCCTGACCTTTTATATAATGACAATGGGGTAGATGGAAGCATATCACTTGTGTCCAGTTAAAAACCCTAGTAATTAAATTAATCTAGTAAATGTGTATTAAGTGACATAATTCATTCTAAAAACGTTACTTTTTTGAGATTTGGTGTGTATCATCAAAATGTACGTATTTAGTTAAAAACTACGTAATTAATATGGAATTTCCACTGAATTAACATCAGAGTAAATATAGTTACCGACCGCAGTGGGTCGAGGTTACGCTGTAAATAGTTAAATACACAAGTTTTGTGGCTACTTGTTGAATATTTCATAGTCGACCAACAGCTCAACCGATCGTGTCTGCTCATTGAGTCCCGTAACTCGTAAATTATGAGCTTTACTGCCGATTGCCGATACGCCGTGATCGGATGCTAATGTTTACGAGTTTCTAATAGAAAATGAAGCTTTGGCCCGTGATAGGTAATTAAGGTGTCACTTTGATTTCAACTAAAATAATGTTAATTGGTTTGTCTCGAACAAAGTTGCGACAGCTATCTTTAGAGGAGAACTATACCGGAAAACCACCGGACATACGAAAACAGTTTGCCCAAGCTGAAATGTAGACGCTTCAATTGCGCTACGCGCTCGCACGGCCAATAAGGAAAGAAAAGATACGCTCGGAGCGGGACTCGAACCCAAGTCTTCGGAACACGTGCTCGAACCCCTTGTCGCTAGAACTTTTTTGTGCTTTTTGTTCTGCTTGCGACAATCAAACCCAAGACCTCCGGTGGCATTGAAAGCAATGACTTGTCAACTGCTTAAATAGTCGTCGTAGCCATATCAAGCATTAGTATTCGATAATTAAGTAGGAACTAACAATCATGTGGGGTTGGCCATTTTATAACTTACACGATATGTATATTTTATGCTACTGAAAATTTGACAATAGCACGTAAAATATACTAAACAGCCAACCATCACTTGGCTATATTGGTGTTCTTGATTAAAGCTCTCTTGATTCTTCCAACTTTATATCAGATCTTTTTTAGCATTTAGCATTGCATTTTAAATGGGAACAAAGGCTTAACAATATTTTACATAATATTTAGCTTTAGCTACGAGCACCGTCCTAATGTAATAATTTAGGTATTCTAAGTAGCATTTGAGTGGCGAGTGGAGGCGCTCGCGTGTGAATCAATCAGCCGTCGAAGGAGCGCGTGCGAGGATTGCTGCAAATTGCTGCGCCCACCGCTCGCTCACCGGAAATTAATCCGCAGTGTACATGAAAGGAATGGGCACATATTATTGAATAATTACAAAGTACTTCATAATATTATATTATGTCTTTAACTTTTTTTTTTTGAGGAATATGTACCGCTTGCGTACGTAGGCCTTGATATAAATAAAAGTTGTTACAGTTAATCTTATCCCGTTGAACTTTGAGTCATCCAGGACGGTCGGTAATAATCAAGCACCATTACCTCGAGTGTCAGAGGTCTAGCAAGGGTCGCTGAAACTCAAGTAATTTTATCTTCTTACTAGAAAGAGTTTTCGCAGCTGTGTATAAAATTGGTGTTTCTTCAGAGGTTTGGGAAAAAATCCTTTTAATATTTCTGTATATTCATACAGGAAGATTAAATGGCAGGGTTTGAAAATATGGGTGATTTTTGTGGCATTTGTCCAGGGATATTTTAAAATTCAAAATAAACGCATTCGCACTTACATCCGCACACCAAGTTTTGTATCGTGGGTGCCGGAAACATTTACATAGCACACATTATGCATTTTCTAGGCAACTGTGCTCCATCGTCAACCGCATTGCCACTTACCATCAGATGAGATAGCGGTCAAACGTTTGCCTTTTTTGAATAAAAAAAAACACAAATGTATTAAATTAATATTATATTTTACTGAAAGTCGTGATTCGCTTGTAAAAGCTAGCAATTACCCTGTTATCTGTTTCTAGGTACAACCAAAACAAGGTAAACACGTAATCTATTCCCTTCCGTCCATTTGAATACAACGTTTCGGAGAATGCTGAAACATGCTGCCTTTAGTTAAAATATAATATAATAATATGTCGCTCTAATATTTGAACCATTTACTCATCGCCGATTGAACTCTGTACACCACAAGTCAGCTTCTGTATCCGCCGCAATTATATAATAAAAATGCATTCAATAAAATAGCCTCCGTTCTCAAATATCACAAAAACAAATAAGCTCTAAACCTCCGCCTGCCTTATTGCTACCACGTCACGAGTTATAACGCATTATGTTTCGTTTCCTCTTTATTTCGCTCGGTAGCGATAGCATCGTTTTGATTTTCGTGTGTCGTTTGTGATGTGATGTGATACCATGGATTATCACGCGATGTTGGTTTTAAGGTAGTCATCAAAACCACTTATCGCAGCATTCCCATGGGTACCGTTTCAAACGCTTCAAATGGACGAAATAATGTGCGTTTGGAGAATTAGCTCAATGCGGGGGTTAACCGTGCTTCCATTTACATCAGAAAATTATGGCCATAACGGTGCATATTTATGCGGGACTTGGATGTTCATAATTTATGGTGAGCGCACAAAGAGTCCGTACAAAGCGGCAATCGTGCAATGCCAAGATTTCTTTGTCGGATTTATAACTTTTTTTATTATAAAACAAAAAGTTGGATTTCAGCGGTACTATGAAATCAAAAAGTTCTAAGAGTAATAAAAGGAGATCTTGTTGAAGCTGTTCAGATATTTTTTTAAGTTCCATACGTAATTATTCAGGAAGTCGAGTGACAGACACCGGGCTCGTGGGAGTGCGTGTAGCGCAGTCGGTAGGATGCCACACTCGCGACACATTAGCATGTCAAAGCTGGTGGCTGGCACCTGACTCCCTATTACGTATCTTTGTTGCACGCGGTTTCAATTAAAATTATGCAAAAATGAACCTTATTTCTTAGGAGTTTTGTCAATTTTGTATTGAAACCGTTTGCAACAAAGATAGGTAATCGGGGGGCTGATCTATTATGTAGCTGTCTTGTGAAACTCTCTGGAACTAGGTATGCCGATCGGTAGGATCACCCGGATATCTTCTGTACGCTATACATTTTGTACGTAATACATTTTATGCTATACATTTTATAAATGTAAGCTAACTTTTTGTGACTAATCTGTCATAGTGTTTAGCTTCTGTCTAGCCTAACAAAAAAGAAAAAATATACATACAAAGCGCCCGAGCCGTGCGCCTCAGACACTTTGTATTATTCTAAAAACGCTTTCACACTTACAGCTCCACACTATGTACGATGACTTGTGTCGTTGGTGTCGGCAACATTTACTTCATACACACAATCACAACCAGAACCAGAAACACAAACTTTCTTTGGGGAGAAAACTTGTGTTCCCGACGGAAATCGAACCCAATATTTCTGCTTAGAAGGCGAACGCACACGTTGCTCACCCAACTAAGCTAACGGTTTAATAATAACGCTAAAAATAATAAAACAAAAAAAAAAAGAAAAATCCTTACAGATTTTGTTTGAAATGGATTTTTCGATGTGTAGGTATCTCGAGAATCGATTGAAAATATGATGAAACTTTTAGAAAAGTGGCAGTTGGTCTTTTTTTTTTGGACAGGATTACGTCTATTGGACTTGGTAAAGTAGTAAAAAAACTTAAGCACAAAAGGGGCAATAATTAAAAAAATAATTAATTATTTCGGGCACTAAAATTTTAGTATGGTATTAAATTACTAGGCAACTTTAAAAGTGAAAAAAGGTAAAACACATTTTCTTTACGTGACGTTGCAACGCATGTCAGGTACAACTAGTTTAATAAGAAAACTGAATATCCCGCAAACATGTGTTGCTGGTGTTGCTAATTTGAAAGAATGTTCTCGTTCATTACACATAGATGACTGACGTCGCACAAGCTCGAACCCCACTTAATTTATTACTGCTCGGATCAGGCAACTCTGCCCTCTTTTGACGAAAATCCACCAATTCAGCAAATTGCTCAAATCTCTGCAGATGTTTTCATCTCTAATTGGCCGGGGAAGAGAAGTGGTGCAAACATAAAACCAGATAAAAGTAAATTTTGTAACCTTATCGGTTAAAAAACAAGATCACATTCTTATATAACTGCTCGTTAGAAATATTATGCGAGCTTAGTTTTAATATGACTTTTTAGGAAGAAGTAGGCAGTTTAATTACTTCCTATAGTAGGTTGTGCTTTAACAACTAAGAAGTCATTAGTGCATACCATGTCTGGCTCGTTTTAAGGCAATCTTCATTACCCTACTGACTACACCTACACACGTAGACGAAAGTGTCCTACTCAAGCTCGCTAGAGAGTATCCTCGGAACGGCCTATTTCCTAGCTTACTCTAAAATTTCATGAACCCCTTTGAAGTAGGCGCCAGACGCTTGTTAATTTCTCACCTTGGAAGCTTCCACATCGCTTTACCTTATCTCAGCTAGTTTGTAGTCGGGTAGTAGGCATTATGTGCCTGCACCTACAGAGTCGCAGTTAATTCTTCACTATTAACTCCTCCACCTGCCTCGCACTAAAATAAATATGAAAATTTAGGCACACAGCTCAGAGCAACTGAGCTCATTTCGAAATTAGTAGTAGGTATAAGTATGTAGAAGATTGCAGCTGATTTATTTTTAGCGGATCGTAGTGTAGATATTTTTTATCATTATATTTTGTTGTTTGTTATTATATTTGTCCAAATTGTCATCATCATGATCCCAATGATGATTAGGTCCCGAAATATTACCTAAACTATGTTCGAATCGCGAAATTTGAAAAGTAACAATCATCGTGATCTTCGTGTCTTTTTCTCTTGTACGGTTAGAATAAGAACAACTAGCTTGTGAATCTATGTTGAAATAAGACAAAAGGTTCAAAAGTTAATACCGACTACATTATTAGCCGAGAAGCGTTCCTCGTTTTTTTACCACACCTGCTGCCAGGATTACATTTGCGGCCGTTTTAAGTCCTACTCAAGTGAATAAGTCTAGCTAGCTGAACATCGCGACATAGCTAGCTGAATAGGTAAAATCAGTTTAAATTATCTAGACTCTAATTTTTGCGATTACATACAAAACTCCTTTAATAAATTCAGACTTAAGCAAATTAAAAAAAAAAAATATTTATATTACCTTGTCATAATGACCAATGTGCATGCTCATATAGAATATTGTGTGTATATTTGTCTCATGTTTCACAAATAACTTTTTGAATATATCATACAACTATTAGTTTCATGTTAAAACAATACAATACAATAATATTGCCAAAACTAGCACAGCAACGTGCTCGTTGTTCCCCGAAACAATCAGTAATGTAGGACAATGGCTTAGCACACGTACCTACCTACCTAGGTAGCTTGTCGTTGGCAACAACACCACTATGAGTAGAATTACCTTAATTAGCAGACTGTAAGCCCTACAAACAGGGCTACAGTACCTACAACACCTCCTTTCAAACGGTAAATCAATTTTACGCCAAAGACTCATAGGTATTACGCTCTGATTATTAATATGTAATGGTTTTACTTTCACATGCTAAATGAAAATTAGTATCAAACGCTTTTAAGTATTAAAGTTTATATTAGACTTTAGTAGAAACTTTTTAGTAACATCATAAAAACGTTAGTGCCAACTTCATGACCAAAGTTATACAGAAAACAACAGTATAATATACAAAAACGCAACCTTTCTTTTTTTTATATCAAGAATGTTATGTTAGTTGTAAAAGTTAAAGATTTATTATTGGAATTTAATCATGGTTCTACGGCGTGCAGGCAAAGAAAAGATGCAACCTTGACGATATCAAAAGAGCATTCACAACAAATCAATAGTCTTTTAATCGAGATAGCACTAACTCTGATCTGTCTAGATTGGAGATTTTCTAATCTTAAATTCAAAAACGCATTTAATTAACGCATATTAATTATTTTTTGATAAATTGAGTTGGGCACGGCAACTTAATAATAAAATGAATAAAAAATTGGGAAAGGGGCGCGTAGATTCGTCTCTATACGGTAGAAACATTAAAATATTCAGTACAAGGTGCTACTAGAGGTCAGCCGTGACCCGAACGACTCCGGGAGCACCCTCGCCCGTCCTCGACCTCGCTTGTTCGGATCATCAAACGAGCCCGCATCCAGACTACTTCTTGTGGCATCACACTCGCCACTTGAATCCATTAGAATTCGGTGACGAATAAAATAAAATCCTTCGATTATTACTATGGATCAAAGCTTCGAAATAATTTAAAGGCATCCTTCAGTTTGCAATTGAGGCGACGTTTGCGAGAAGTGCAAAGAGCTGCGCTTACCACGAATATTATTATTATTATTTTTTTTGTGCTAGATTAGTAAGCATTGGCCACTATCTCATCCAGTGGAAGTAAGGTGCGATCGAAGATGAAACATACTTGTCTAGAAGATATTCACTCTAGACTTGAAGACACTCTGATTATACCGTTCGGGAAACAAAGACGCAGGCAATGAGTTCCACTCCCTCGCTGTACGGATGATAAAAGTAAAAGCGAAACGCTTCGAGCGATCCGGAGGGATGTCAACCATTTATGGATGACGTATGACAGATTGTCTTGTTGTTATGTGATAAAAAGGGCATGGGGGAATTAAATCATGTAATTACTGCGCAACCTCTCCAAAATGTATATGGTAGAATACCGACAGGCTTGCGACCTTACATTTAATTGCAGTGTTTAGTTTTTATTTATATTATATTATTTAAGCTTATTTAATTAATTAATATGTTATTTTTTATATGTTTATAATTATATGGTATTATACATATATATATATATATATATATATATATATATATATATATATATATATATATATATATATACATTTTTATATTTTTACTGTTTTAGATCCGCCACCTCTGGGTTGTGACTGAAAATCAGCGCCTAGTGTTACACTTGGCAAAAATGCTGAGTCTTTTTTTTTGTTATGTTTAATTACCTTTGTAAGCTGGTTTTTGTTGTCTATTGTATGTTTGTTTATCTTGTCCATAGTGCCAAATAAACATATTTCGACCAACGGTTGATACCTAGTCGATTTGTAAGTCATTTGTTATGTTGTCTGTTAGGGCACAGCAAATAAAATTAGTAATTAAAGTAGAAATTAAGTAATAGTAATTTTTTTAAACTATCAGTAAGAAATAATAAAATTGACCAAATTCGTAGGCGTAAAAAGAAAACAAACATACACTTACATTTTGCTGCTTATGATTAGTATGATAAAATTATTAATTATTATAACACTGAAGTCTTTGAAGTAATGAAATCTCAAGAAGTCTTCATGTTAGAGGCGGTTTAAAAATCATCTTAATAATTTAAGATGACATGTTTAATTTTATCATACCTATAATAAAATGCAAAATATAAGTGTATGTTTGTTTTCTTTTTACGCCTACGAATTTGGTAAAATGTTATTTATTATTTACTTAATTACTGTGGGTGAAGAGGCACGATTATTAACGTTCCAAGTTGTGAGTATGTTTTAATCTGACTTTGATTAAATATGGGTCAAAACTTATCACTTCCTGAAAGATTTCTGCTCCACTAGACCAAAAGCGTCCAGAAATGTTATCGAACTTTTAATCAGTTTTTCCGACTTCCGTTTGACTACCATCCCTATTATTATAATATTGCCAACTCAACTTGTTTCCTTGTTAAGTTTCGTTCAAAACGAGAATAGAAGGTTGCGCAAAGATTGTACGTCGTCGACAGATAACTTATTTCCGCGGGGCAATTTCCGATATTTTCAATTGATTCTTCTGTTTTTTGTATATTTTGAAGCTCCGAGACAACCGGCGCACAATGACGGAAGAGACACACGACTCGGCTCGACTGGAGATATCTCGGATTATTCATACTGGCAATAAATAATATAAAATGATGAGAAACAAAACCTAGTTTAAACGTATAAATTCAGATTATTCTGATGAGAGATGCCATAGAAGCTTTCAAAGCTCCTACTGTAAGGATAATTTATTAAAATTGCAGTAAAACAAATTATAATTTTGACTCTAGATAAAGCGAAAGTTAGGTATTAATCAATTCATTATACCTTACTTTCGCTTTATCTAGAGTCAATAGTAAAACAAATTATAATAATGACTCTAGATATAGCGAAAGTTAAGTATTATGAATTGATTAATACCTTACTTTTGCTTTATCTAGAGTCAAAATTATAATTTGTTTTACTGCAATTTTATTAAAATAGTTTTCAATCCAAAATAGTTTTTAACATTAAGATGTTTAAAACTATTTTGGAGACTTAAATACGCTACGCATACACCAAAATAACTTTTAAAGGCAACAATCGAGCAAGCTTCTATTTCGGTGTCTTAGAACAATATTTACTTAACACAAGTATAACTGTTCCAACTCGAAGCTGAAATAACGCCTGGTTTACACCAGTTACGAAGTTTATACTTCGGGAATTTGCCTACTCTTAATACTACCGACAACATCCGATTTTCTATCGAATGTTTAAGTACTAATTGCATTTAAAAATACTTTTAGTACATTCTTAAAACTGATTTGTATATCAATTATTTATGTTCTGGTATATTCAAAATTCAAAATTGTTTATTCACACGGGCCCCAAAGAGGCACTCATGAAAGTTGATAACTATTACAATTTTAACTCACACATTTTAAATGTATATTCCAATTCTATTGATTGATATCTTAATAAGATAAACAATTTAACTAACATCAGAAAAGCTATCAATCATCTCTTTTCTCAGTCCTCATTGATTAATATTTTATGCTCATAATATCTTTAGCTCCTATTAAATAAATTTCATCTCTGTATGTGTGGTCCATCCCATCCGTCATAAAGCTACCTACAGCTGCTCTAAAATACATTGTGCTATCAATATATCTGAGTGCCCGTGGTAACTACACCGGCAATTGATAGATTCATGCATAAAAACAGCGTTCAATTGAATGTATGACGTCTAGTCTATAGGAGTATTTATTGGTTAGCAAAATATTGATGCCAGTAGATTTTTACTAGCCATTATAGATTGCCAGCACGCTTCCGATTGAATCATTGTAACTACCGGAGATGGTGCGTTTTGAAAACCTACAACGTTTTTAGCGTTTATTCGCGCACCGTGAAGTTTTTCTACTATTAAAGTTTTTGTGAGTTTGACACATTATTCTTTATATAAATGAAACGGCTTGACTCATGATTTGGGGTCGCCTCTAGAAGCTTATTTTGGAAAACCTATCCAAAATGAGCATTCAAACATAATGGTAGATGGAAACTGAAATAGAGGAAACAGAAAAAAAACTAGGAGTGTCGGGTAGACACACGATAGACGTGAAACTTTTGTATTACAGGGAAAAACCTCCCCTTCTTTCGTCACACAAAAAGGTAGCCTTCAGGGTCAAAATTTCAAAGCCCTCCCATAAAAAGTATCACTTTGGCTGGCTTTTACCAAGAATCTCTGCAATTCGTTTTTAATTGCCCATTGGCTTAGTTAGGTGAGCGGTTGCTTTCTTAGCAGGAGTTCGATTCCTGGCGGGAACACAAATTTTCTCCCCAAGGAAAATTTGTGTTTCTGGTTTTGGTTGTGATTGTGTGTGTGATGTAAATGTTTAAAGTCATCAAACTTAGTGTGGGTCTGTGAGTGTGAAAGCGTTTATGTTTATGTTTTTTATGTTTTCTACGTAATATCAGTAATACGTAGAAGTTTTGTAGAGATCCTTCTCGAAAGTTTATGTAAGTTAGAGGGGGAGACTGTGAAAGAGCAAAGAGCTTGTTTGTGGGGTCCACTCCTAGCCCCGGATGCAAATCAGTCTGCGAGCGCAGGAACTTGGGCTGTGCTTCCGCCGCTCCGCGTCGGATAATTCTGACCTAATTATGACATGATTGCTCAGCTTTCGAATGCTGATTATAGCTATAAACTGCACCGTTTAAAACTACCGGTCTTACACACGTTTTTGTAGCAAGTATTATTTCTAGATTTGGATGCGGTTTGTAGCTGATTACTGATTGTCTATTAAACCTTTTGGTTTATATAAAAATGTGAACTAAAAGTAAGCTATGTAGTTAATAAATAAATATCACACTTTAGTTAGTAACGTAAATCCAAATGAGCCTAAATTCGACAGATTTCATAGTAGCCATTTCTTGACTTCATTATCAGACCAGCTCGATGGTACCCAAATATTATATTCAGCTCAGATTGTAATGTATTTCAGCACCGTAGCGTATGTATATAACTGAAATTAATACAATATGTGATAATTTGGAAATGAATATCTGCAATTATTTTTTATGCCCGCTAGGCAAGTATTAGACCACAATCTCACCTGATGGAAAGTGATGATGCGGCCGAAGATGTTACATGCTTGCCTAGAAGGTACCTTTTCACTTTTAACATGAAGACTCCCAGATTACCGTTCAGGGAACAAAGACGAGGGCAATGAGTTCCTTCGCAGTATGGATGTCAAACTTAGAAGCGAAACGCTTTGAGCAAATCGGAGGTATGTCAACCATATATGGATGACGTTTGACTGTTTGTCTTGTGGTTAGATGGTAAAACGGACAAGGTGGAATTAACTCGTATAATTCTTGTGCATACTCTCCAAAATGTAAACGATTGAATATCGATAGACTTGCGACCTTACGTCGGTGACCAAGACTCTGCAATTTGGACTCAACTAGCTTATCATCGCCAATGAGTATTTCTGCTCGCCGCTCGATAGACTCAAGAGCTTCAAGCTGGTATGTAGCGGATTCATCCCACGGGTGGCCGCAGTACTCCATACACGATCGGACTTGAGCTTGATACAAATTAAGAAGCTGCCCGGTGTAAAGTACTGCCTAACCTTTGCGGAATATCCAGAATATATAATGTCTTATTTATTTACATGCTTTTATTATAGGTCCTGCACGTATGGTAATGGAATTTAAAGGAATGTTATCTAAAAGTCGAATGCATATTTACAAATTGGACTTTTCACGTATACTTTTGCCTTTGAGAATTGGACCTTTACAAAATGTTTTTTTTACCTTTGGACTGACTGAGAATTGGACCAATAGCGCCTTAACGGTTTGGCCGCTGCGAGGATACAAAATAATAACCCTCCTTTTTTGCTTCGCCGTGTTCTGATCAAATAATGCGTCAATGTAACCTTCTAATGACACTCGACCTTCAATAACAATCGAACCTATAAATTGATTAAGAAACGGCTTTTCATATTAAGCTACTCGACTTGGGTTTTAATTTTGGTGACTCGATCTGAGTAATTAAAAACCTCCCTTTTAAATCCATTCATTGTAAAATTTTCGGATTATGCCATTTTCAGTTCTTTCTTGAATTTCCGACAAAGACGACCATAAATCGACTTGAAAACGGTTTATGACGTAATCCCTGCGATAGCCAGTTTAGCTGCGGGTGTACGGGCGGTGTCGCAGTGTCGCAGCAGTTAAGTGTCGGGTGTCGAGTGTCTCCGAACTTCGACAATTACGCTAATTGATAGCCGGCCTCTCGTTATAGGACGGCGCATCTTCGCAGCCACTTCTTTATATAAAGTTAAATACATTTATATTACGTTTTTTTCTGTTTTTTATACCGCTTCAGTGCTTTAAAGATTTCTCAATGGTTATTACGTTAATCCTTTGACCCGTAAAGCTTGACATGAAAGCCTTTGAATTCTGCTTGAATTACCGAAACAAAAGCATTTGTGCAAAATTTTGGACTCGGTTTCGTTTAAATCAACAATATTACTGCTGTCTCTGTGTAATTAATCATTAAATAAATAAAAAAACATGATTCTGAGACTCCATAGTCTTGACATGATAATCAACACACACTTAAAAAGAAAATTAAAACAAACCATTAAATTTATTATATTTTCATAAATTAGGTGAGGAAAGGAGGGTCAATAATAAGTTCGTACACTATAATTCTTAATTGATCCTTATTTAGGTAACAGATAATAAAATCATAAATCTCTTGTCGAATATTTGATCAAAATATCATTTGTTGGTTGTATATAAGAACGATTTTGTTTTAACAGTATTGACTAGTGGGCAGTTCTGGTGTCAGTATTTTATAATCCACATAAAGGAATAGAACACCTAGTATAACGAATTTTGCCTTACGACTAACAACCGGAGCTGACAGCTACACGTGTCATACGAAGAACGGTAACGTTGATTCAAAAACCCCTTCAAACGGTTTAAATGTTCAAATATTTAATCTTTTTTAACGGATAAACGGAGGAACGAAGTGAGGCGAGTACATCTTAAGTGATTTCAGCTGTCAAACTTATTATTCACTTTCCGCTCCACAATGTTTATCCTTATTCAATCCGCACCCACAGTGCTAGAAAGTAAGACAATATTCTAAGAAATACTGAGGAAAGTGATCAGTTGACAAAAGCTCGTTCACAATAGAGCTATTCTTGTCGCGAGCTCTCCAGAGGGACAAGTGAAGGGCAAACACCATTAGTTCAGCCGTGACCTTCCTTCTGTTTTAGCACCACGAGTGCCACTACAGCCTTTGGTTACGATATATGTTGTTTATATTACACTATTTCAAATATTAAAGTAGAAGCACCTAAGATTAAAATTAATGTATTTCTCAAAAAAGACAAAGCGTCACTTATAATTAATTACGAGTACATGAGAACAACGTTGAATATAAGTTTTGACAGAACAGAAGTTCCACTAAAGTTCTGAGAGCTTAGAGTCAGATAGCTTGTTAGAATTTGAGTAATTTCTTACCCTGTCGGTAAGTGATAACATATATATAAATATTTTATTTTATGATGTTTGGGGGGCTTACAGCTAATGATATAAAAAAAAGAAGTCTTAATATATAAAACAAGTAGCCATTTACAAGCCTCCGCAGATAAAAGACAAATATTATTAACTAAGAAGCTTGCTTAAAAAAAAACAAATTTAAACATGATTAAATATGCACTTTACACGGTATGTCGTGTTAGGCGCCTCAGGAGACGCCAAGCACTTCGTAGATAAGACCTTTTTTATCGATGACAAAGTACTCGTGAATAAGTCAATAGTCGTGAAATTAGACTTTACTAATTTGTTGAACGATTTTGTAGAGCGTAGAATAAAAACGTTTCGACGGTAAAGAGTGCGAGTGAAAGGAACATGGAGCAAATGCTTGCCTATCGAGCATGCAACTATCATCAATTGAAAATAAATATCAAATACAATATTAAGGCAGGCACTATGTTTCTGAAATGTCCCCATCTTCAGCTGCATCGTCACTTTCAATCAGGTGAGATAGTCATCAAATATTAATTAAAAAAAAAACTTCTATTTGAAATTATTATTTACATGAAGGTTAATCAAATATTATTGCAAGATGATGGTTCTTGACATTTTCTTCATTCCAATTCAAAGTAAGACTTTTATTGTTTCGACGCCGTTTGTAAGTAGTTGCTTAAGTTACCACAAATAGCTGAAATGTGTCTGGCGTGAAATGAACAACTAATTGCGTTTGAGCCGCGATAATTTTACGTAATACGTTCAGCAACTACAACTTAGATTATGTTTATCTAGTTAATGCCGCGGTACGTTACAGTAATTAACTGACAATAACGTGACTAAACCCTAATTTGGGAAAATACAGTTAGCAATAAACAACTGTCTTAACGCTGGGATTTGTGTAATGGCTTGGGAAAAGTTGTATATAAAATCATGGAGCATGTCCTCGCGACATAATTAGCCGGATCAGTAGCTGTGGTAAATGATTCAGCCAATTTCTCATAGTCCTAAATAGGAGACCATACTAAAATTGCACACTTATCACAATTAGTTATTTAATCCAAATGTTATGATCATACACTGCCACTGTGTCGCTTAGTCAAATCTTGTTGCGAGTAATTTTCCTTTTTGTTTTTCTTTTTAAAACAATACATCTAGCTAGTTGGTTGTGATTATGTATGTGTGATGTGAATATTTTCGGCATCCACGAAACAATCCGCCGAACTTAGTGTGGGGCTGTGAGAGTGAAAGTGTTTATGTTTTTATTTATGTTTATTTATTGAAAAAGTAAATAAAGTGCCAAAAAGACTTATCCGACTAACTGGAATAAAATAAGTTCTCAGGCCTAAAGCTAGCCTAAAGCTGCCACAACCTATTAAAAAAATAAATTAGGTGTTACTTTTCGGAAATACCTAACCATAAAGTTATTTTCGTACACATATTAAAACATAATTCAATATAATAAATTAATTTTGTAATACCTATTATTTCGTTCTGTTGGTGACAAAACTATTTTGCGAACTTTGATGGCCCGAAATCAATCTGTTCCTTATTTTGCCAAATTAGCAGATATGTGCTACACGACGTAGCGCTTAATGTAAAGATCTTCGGAGTGTTCCAACTATAGTTGAACTGCGCTTTAAAATTCAATTTCGCACTTGCTACTGGAGCTGGGAAAGTTTTTAATAAAAATACAGTGAGTGCGAAGAATAAAGTCGAGAGTCTTGCAGTCAGATAACTTGCTCTAACACATTCTATACCATAGAGGACCTTCTAACAGTACTTTTTCCGTGATTTAAACGAGAACTTATCAATAATCGCCATTTACGAGTACACATATGATATTTTATTTGTAAGGACATATTATACATAATTGTTTTTAAATGTAATTGTGATTGTTGATTTTAATTTAATTATTCTAATTTTAATTTTATACTAGTAATTAGTTATAATGTCATTTTTGTGTAGTTTAATTGAATTTATTTTGTAATGTTTATGTTTTTAAAAAAATAATTAATAATTTCCGATATAATTTTGTTCTGGAATAAATGAAATGAAATACGTCACTTAAATGTAGCGAGTTGTAACCACTACCGCTATAATTGCTGCCTTAACAGTAGACGAGGAAGAAATAACTTACTAATAAAATAAGCTCCTCTTAAACTTTTGAGCTAAAATAAAGTGGCGTACGTTAGATTCATCAGAGCGGTGTTCGTAAAATGGTTACAACTTTCACATTATTATAAAAAAATATAATTTATAGTTTTGGAACATGTCTTGACAAAATTTATGAGCTCCAGCAAGTAAAAATCGCCAAGTCGTGTTAAATTGACCACGTATTCATGTTATATCATATTTTTATTTCCTCAAGAAGCCGTTAAAACAAACGGCGATTGTAGAGCTCTTGTAGATCTGTTCCCCCATTCCATCAACCCTAGCTGGTTATAACATGAACGTTTGCCGACTAGATGGTGTGACTCTATAAGACTCTATACGAAACTGTAATGTTATCAACTCTATGTACCGTGCAGAAACAGAACGTCCGTTTGTTTTGATAGCATAGAATAGCTAATAATACTAACGACAACCTCAGTACCACATCCGATACGGGCGTAAATTATTACAAGACTGCAGCCGTAGTATTAATATGAGCTATTCTCCGCCATAAGATTGATGATGCGTCCCCCGCCCCCACCTCACTACCCCACGCACTTTTTCTGATCCTGCCCCGAGCGCATTCCCTCGAGGTGTCTGACAGTCCGCGAGCTGCAAGCCCACGCTGCATTATTCGGCTTCACTCGACGATTTGCTGCACGTCTCTGCCATTTATTGAACGTCAAACGCGAATTGTTGAATTGTGAAGGCGTTTGTCTACGATCGAGTGTGAAGCTAGAGCTTACGAACCGTTTGCAAATCAGATCACTCTTTATCCGAGTCTGTGTTTCCCGATGAGTAAAATCTGGGAATCTTCATGTTACAAGTGAATAGGTATCTTCTTAGGCCAGCGTGCACCATCGTGGACCTCATCTTCACTTTCCATCAGGTGAGATAGGGGTCAAACGTTTGCAGACTATCAGAAAAAAAAGAAGTCCTTCCATGACGACTACAGATGCATATCCGCCGCGCGAGGTCATCCTATCGAGACCAGCTCGAGCCACGGACAGGTGCATGCAAACTGGCACTTTGTATTTTGTAATGTAGGCACGGGGATGCCTTCAGTAAAAATTTTTTTCAGGGTAATATTATGTTTGATAGAGATTAGAGATTAGTTTGTGTACCTATAAACACATACTAATCTCTAAATCATATTTTGAATCTGGGATGATTCTGTCAGTGATTAGAATTTGAGATTTGAGATGATTCTGTCGACAGGCAAATGTAGGCATTATGCTTTATAGGATTCAGCTTTTTTAATGTAGACGATTATGCTCGCTTTTGGCCAACACTTGTTGGTAAGATCATATTTTAGATCTAGCGTGCTTATAACCATGTTATAAAGATGTTGTAAATACAACTTCTTTATATTAACGCTCATAAAAATAAACAATCTTTCTCTACCATCGAGCTGCTCATGCCTCTTCCGCTGTTCAATCGTGAGTTTGATATCCGCTTTGAGCAAAAATATTTTAAAATCACTATTTGCTCCTAAAATAAAAACTTTTGATTGACTACTTACGAATGTTTGTTTAATGTCGAGTATACGTTACGTGTTGGATGGAGGCATTCTCAGGCGTTCATTAACAGCTACCGAGGGCGTCGCAATCGCCACCTGTTGCCCTGATTTGATTTGTGCACTTGTCACTCGAACAAGGAGCCGAGGCTTCACCACAGCTCTCGTTTGATCCCCCTAGTCTCGGTCACACGCTTCCCTTATAGCTCTGTGTCTCAGTTTACACAGGGATGTAATTAATCCCTTAGTCTAGTAATGCCGTGGAAGTCTAACGCACGTCTCTTTGATTTAATTAATTTTGAATTTGAAATGCCTTCCTTGGCTTTTAAAGTTTTTTATACACACAATGAAAAACTGCTAAGTTTAGTCTTATCTAGTACTAAAAGAATTTATATCGTGACATACTTATTCACTGACTAACTTAAAGATAACGCACAGCCTAAACCGCTGGTTGTAGAGACTTGAAATTTGAAGGGTATATTTTTCTTAGTACTCAGAGGTGTACAGAGAAAGGATTTTTGAAAATTCTATCCCTTATAGGGTTAAATGGGGTGAAAACCTTTGTATGGAAGGTCATTATTTTTGAACTTATAGCAATGTTAATTGGTTTTTGAGTAGCTAATTTAATAATTAAAATTATGTTGTCATTGTTTTTTGCCAGGGGTACATTAGTGCAATGGGGGATGAAAATTAATGTGAAAAGTTTTTTATTTATAAGGTTAAAGTGATGAAACTTGTATCTGAGTAAGAATTAACGCGGGCAAAGCCACAGGTCAGGGCTAATAATTAATTAAATTCATGACTAAATGAATTTTATGTATGCATTTTATGTTGACCTGATTAGGCTTCCTGCTTTTCAAAGAAATATCGTGGGGCTACTTCGCAACTTCATTGATTTTCAAATGTCAAATTTACACGGAATACCATTTCACGGAGAATTCAAACGAATTCTCCGAAATTTGTTTGAGCGTCCTACGGACGCTTAGAGGCATCAAGTGTCTAAACTATACAAGCAAATTAGAAGAATTAGACTAAACTAGCCTAAAATTAGTTTTAGTCCTGCTTTAGTTCAAAACTTATTCAGAAAATGCAAGATTAGACTAAAATTAAGTTTGACAGGACTAAGTTAGTTTAGTTACTCTATTTAGTGAAAATGACCAAATTCTTATTCAGATGTACATGTTTTACGTCAAATTAAGACTAAAAATAGAAATTTTAAACTCAAATTAGTCTGTATGAAAAAGGTCTGGATTATTTTAAATGTGATCTTATACTTGAAAGAATAACACGTGCAATGAATGAAGCAAATGCTGACCTACAAAGTCTATAATGGAGGAATATGTGATTTAAATTAAGTTCAACGTAAAATCAGAATAGCGTTTAGGTATTCTTTGACTAAAATTAGTTTATTTTTAGTTTTGTTTAGGTTAGTTCGGTGCTCAACAGAATTAGCACCACTGTTTATCATAAAAATCTGTATGGAAAATAACAATTTTGTAGGCTACCAAGGTCGCCGTTTTTACATTTATATAATACTAGCTGACCCGCCCGGCGTTGCCCGGGTAAACAAAAGCTTACATATAAACGCTTTCTCACTCACAGCCCCACTGTAAAAGTACTATAAGTTGTTTCGTGGGGCCGTAAACAATTAACACCACACACACAACATTCACGTCATACCCAGAACCAGAAACATAAACTGCCCGTGGGGAAAAAACTTTTGTTATTGTGTTCCCACCGAGATTCGAACCCGCTGCTTTAAAGACGAACGCGCACTCATCTACGCCAGTGGGTAGTTCAAAGTTCAAAGATTCCCCACCCTGCGTCGCCCGGTTAAAAAATCTACACATAAACACTTCCACATTCACAGCCACACACTAAGTTCAGTGACTTGTAGCGTGGGGCCGTAAACATCCAAGATTCACAACATATTAAAAACCAGGAACACAAATTTCCCGTAGGGAGAAAACTTCTGTTACCACCGCGAATCGATCCCGCTGCTTTGAAGGCAAACGCGCACCCATTTACGCGAGTAGATAGTTCAAAAGATGACCCGCCCGGCGTCGCCCGGTTAAAAAATAATAATACAAATTAACACACTTCCACATTCACAGCCCAACACTAAGTTCAATGACTTGTATCGGGGGGCCGTAAACATCCAAGATTCACAAAGTATTCACAACATACTCAAAACCAGGAACACAAATTTATCGTGGAGATAAATTTTCTAGGTAAATTATCACCGGTAATCGAACCCGCTGCTTTGAAGGCGAACGCGCACCCATCTACGCCAGCGAGCAATTCAAAGTTCAGGAACGAACCGCCCGGCGCGGCGTCGGCCGGGTAGTAAATATTAAAAAACATACCCATAAACGCTTTCACATTCACAACCCCACAATAAGTTCAATGACTTGTATCAAAGGGCTGTAAACATCCAAGATTCACACAACATTCACAACATACTCAAAACCAGAAACACAAATTCCCGTGGGAAAACACCTGTGTTCCCACCGGGCATCAAACCCGGTGCTTTAAAGGCAAACGCCCACCTAACTACGCTAGCGGGCAGTTCAAACTTCAATGATAAGACTAAACAAAAAAAAACAGTCGAATTTATATCCCCCTTCTTATGTTAGTCGGTTCAAAACATAGACGTATCCACCGTTTTCACCCTCAAATAAACTTAACGATTTCTCCTAGACTATGGGTTCAAATTATGTGCAGTAAAAAGCAAATTGCATCTACCTGAACTAAGTAAGCCGATGAAATAGGTTTTTTTTAAATGAATTAATATTAAATACTTAAAAAAAGCCAACGAAATAGAAGCCGCTATTTTTTAGTGCAGGAATTCGTAGTACGTTTCTGTACATTTCTGACCCGTCCCGTTCACGGGCGGGCTCCCGTGAAACTAATTTCACGATTTCTCATAGACTATTTATCCAAATCATATGCAGTAAAAAGCAAAATGTATCTACATGAACTACGTAATACGATGAAATAGTTTATTTTGATAAGGATTAATACTGAATGTCTCAAAAAGCCAACTAAACAGAGGCCGCTTTTTTTTCAGATTTTTAACAAAGAAAAGTATATTTTCTGAGCTATACATACATGTTAGATATATGCTGTCGCGGACTTTTTTGTAAAACTCATGAAGGCCAACATTTTTGCCATACATTGTATTCAACTATGTCTTACTGTTTAGTCAGCGTACGCCGATGAAGCGGAGAGTTAGCAAATTTTTCTCCGACTTGTCTTACGAATATTATTATTTCGAACTGATAACTAACTTCTATCCCGACAAAACATAGCCTATGACACTCAGTGATAGTGTAGCTATCTATTGGTGAAAGAATTTTCAGAATCGGATCAGTAGTTTCAGAGATTACCTTTTACATACAAACAAACAAACAAACAAACAAACAAACAAACAAACAAACAAACTTTACCTCTTTATAATATTAGTATAGATTGTCCCGGGATCTAACTCAATAACGGCCACACATTCAAAGTTGATACTTGTGTATAATATTTGTATGCATATTTGAAAAAAAATACACTAATCAATTATTTTTAAGAAAAAGATATAAGCTATTAACCTCAAAAGTTTTTCTCTATTAAGTAAAATGTAAATGTTATGTGAGATGTAACACTTGTTGTTAAATGTGATTAATCAGACATTAGATACGTTAGGTATCTTCAAGAATCATTATACTTAAATGCTAGCCCAACTTTTCTTCGTTTCAAATGACAGAGCTTAGTAAAATTATGATGAGTTTATAAGGTTGAACAGATTTCGCCAAAGTCAAGTAATTAGAAAATGTTGTTACAGAGATTCTCATTTGGAAACTGGTATGTCACCGTTTGTGTTTTCAACTCTCGAAGATCTACGACTTTACTGCTTTAATTATAACTTTAACTATATACGTGCTCGAACTAGTCGGTCGCTGTTGGTTCTGAGAGCGACATAGTTCACTCACGAAGCTACTAAATGAGAACAACTTGAGCCCAAGCTGTTTGGTTAACTTGCAAATGTACTCCACTTAGATGGTATATATATATGCAAACATTTACATACAAAAATATAGTTACATCACCTGCAAGCTCAGCTTTACAACACTTTTAAATAAATCCACGGTTCAGTGCACGTACTTCATAAAAAAATATTTTATTTTGATGAAATTCGGTGTCGGCGTGAGTGAATAGTTCCCGCGTTTCAGCTCCTCCCTACCTACAGTCACGCGGCTCGAGGGATCCTTAACGACCACGTTCATTCAATTAATAAAATCGATATCGTTCTTTTTTCAATTTACTGTAGTGTAAGTGGAGGTCTATTATAATTTTTTATTGGTTTTGCGCGGAGTTTTATTTAAAATATATTCGATATAAATTGAACAGCTATTCATTATGTAATCAAAATAATATTTTAAATGCTGAGGTTTATTTTTAAGTGATTGCTTCTCATATCTTTGTAACTCGAAGTTTCACTTAATTTTGGTAACGGTTTATTACGTTTCGTCATAGGATTATTTTTTGTATCGTCACAATCAAATCATATAAAAAAAATGTTGTTTCGTAATTTTTATCTATGAATATTGTTAACAATTTGGAGTAATAGTAGCAAAAGTAAAGGCCCGTAAAAATACATATGTACATGTTACACTATTAACGAACTAATAATGAGCAGACCCAGTCAAAGAGAGGTTTGTGTTACAAACATTATATGTGGAATATTCAATAAGTAGCCATAGACTAGTTCATCTAGTTACCTCCGAGTTGAGAACAATAACATATAATTTATTTTAGTTGCAGTTGACCAAGAGATCAGATGGAAATAGCAGTTATGATCGGTTAATGTGATATTAGGAACCGTTGGGAAGTACCAGTGAAAAGCCGCCACCCTCAGCGGTGGATAAGTTTTTTTTAATATGGATAAGTTTATTTAGTAAGCGAACTCAACTAGTCAAAACTGTATTCTGCAATTCATTAAAATAAATAAAACTCGTACGGACAAGATTATGACAGAACTAACCGTTACGCTGCGGTGTTGCCAAAGGTGGAATACCCTGAAGGATATTGATAATTGTGATAGTTACACTTTTAGATACATTTCCAAGAAACTTCGCCGGCTTCCAAGTTTCTCTATCATATTTCGAGTTGAAACAAGATTTATAAGTAGGACAATAATTTATTTTGTACAGCTTGTTCTTACCCAACAGTTAGGTATTCTTATCTAATTATGCTTTCATTTGAATTCGCTTCCGTTTCATAGTAAATGATAATTAGATGAAATAAATACATTTAACCCTCAGTTCCGAATATAGGCCTAGCGTGCTTATCTTGGTTCAAATCTAAAAGTTGCTTGCACATGATAGGAGATCAAAGATAGCGGTCAAAAGCATAGCTTTTTTTCATAATAAAGTCTATTTACGGCCTATAATATTTCCTAAAACTAAACTAAAATTATATACATCTATACAGTAAAGACCTAAGTTACCTACAAGGCGTCGAGCTACCAGGTAACTCACGTGCTCAAGCCCACTACCAATAGGTAGCGTTCCTATCATGCCATCATATTATATGTGAAGCCAAATAATTACCAGCATTTTGATTATAACTGCATAACTGATATTAAATGGCGTTGCTCTATCCCTTCGTTGGTCCTTCTAATGTCCGTATGGTGGAATAAATAACAGTAACAAAACCGTAACCCTGTATCGGAGGTGAGTGGGCAAGTCGTCGACCCTGTCGCACTATTTCGGTCCCGACAATCCCGTCGTGGGCACGCGCACACGCTCCGAACTCACAACTTATGAATGACACATACTCGTAAACAAACCGCTTTATACCGCCATTGTAATCCCTTTCATCTTGACGGATCGCGACACACACCAGAGCGGTTCGTTTCGACTATAAAAAATCATAAACAAATCTCCGTAGTAACTAACGTAAGCTTTGTTAAAAGCTATTAAAAGTGGTAACGAGATAAACATAAAAAATATCTATGTTATATAGTTAGATTAGACTCGTACGCTCAACAATACATGCGGATAAAAACTTTTGTTAAAGATGTCCATGAGAGCACATTTTATAACATTTGCATTTATATATTCTATTTTACTCGCGTAAGTCTCAGACTCGTGAAAATTCTGGGATAAAAAGTAGCCTATGTGCCTCCGTAGCTAATTTTATCAAAATGGTCCAACCGTTTGAGCGTAAAGGAGTAACTAACATACAAACACACTCACTAACTTTCGCTTTTATAATACTAGTGTGATATTGAAATAACTTTCAACTGTTATGATTTAATAATAAGAAACGAAATGCTTTCTAAACAAAAAAAAAAAAAAATTATGGTCCTTTCCCATTTATTTTTGAATGTTATGATTATACTAGAAAGAATTTATTTTTCAAATCATAAAAATGTTATGCCTACCTATCATAAAAAAAAACACTTTAAAAAAATTCGCGCCTTCCTTTAATTTGTCTTGAATAATACGTATCAGGTAACTTTGTATTACATCAATATATGACATAAGTAATTAAGTAGATCTTTAAACTTAATATAAACTATAGGCAACTATTAAGATCTATTCCGTTTGTGGGCGCTCGCGCCGTAACGTATGGCGCTTGCATTTACATCTCAATTTATAGCAGTTTCAAGTGATGATATAATTATATTATTTTGTGAGTAATATAATGAATTGATTATTTTTTTAACTTTTGATTTAGATTCAATAAAGACCAAAGTCACATATACGCATTAATTTTGTGTCACAAATTTGACTATTTTATATAAAAAATGGAAGTAAAGTAGGGTTAAATTGGGTTTTTTATTTGATTTCTTATTAATCAATTTAAATAAAAATCTAAATTCCGCTACATTATGTGTCAATAATATATTGTGCCTGATGTTTAAGCATATTTATGTAATCCATTTAATTCATTTTAATCAGTGTATAAAGAGCAATCATTTTACTCTGTTGTCGTTTTTACTAAAACTAAGTTTTGAAGATTGAATAGTATAAAACAATTAGAGATATTTTAAAAATCTGTTACATTATGTGACGATTCAAAGATTGATATTTTTTTAACAAATATAAAATTGTAAGAAAGCTTTTTCCAAGATAGTAAATTAGGCGCTCAAAATCTTCGATTATTCACTGAACGTGCGAAATGGCTCTTAAGTGTATAGCCAAAGTTCTCAATAATATATTGTTTCGCTGAAATCCTACAGACTGTTCGCAACTTAGCTCGTTATCGGTTGACTTGGATGATTCGTTTCAGAGAGGAAGTAGTGACCGAGCTCGATTTAATGTCGTTAGAAGCAGGACACCCGCCCTTCAGGTAATAGTATACTTCTATCGACTCTATGTCGGCGGGTATAAGCTCAGTTAGGACGGGTCACGTCCACGATGGATCTGCAACTTATCCGCCGCTTATCGTGAGGGGTGACCGCTTCAATGTCACGTATTCCGCATTAAATGAGATATTATAGGGTTGTTAGCGGAACTCACCGACTGCCGCTACAGAATATTTATACAAAAGATAAACAACCAAACGCGTTCACGCTTACAACCCCACACTGAAATCAAGATCTTATATAAACATAAACGCTTTCACACTCACAGCCCCATACTAAGTTCGGTGACTTGTTGGTGCCGGAAACATTCTCATCACACACACTATCACAATCAGAACCAGAAACACAAATTTACCCTGTGGAGAAAACAAACATTGAGTTCCAGCCGAGCATCGAACTCGACTCTTCTTCGTTCTTACCCGATGCTTAGATGGCGAATACGCACCGAACTAAGCTAACAAGCAGTATTTTATAATAGTAGCATATTATAATATATAGATATCGCGGGTGCTGGATTATGTTCTCATAACTCTCAAGACAATATAAATGACTTTTACAGATAATTATTAGTGCTGTTCCATGGTGACACTTGGTTCTTTTGACTTTGAAATGTTACGTATATTTTATAGCGAAAGCAAGAAGGAGAGGGTTATTATAATTTCCCTATCGCAAAGTATAAATTTTTTTCTGCATAGGTTGACTTCTCCTGCCGCATTTCAAACTGACTTGTCAATTGCTGCAATAGGTTTGTCATTATAGCCATAGACATTACTGTTATAGAGGATAGTACATACTATCCTCCACAGTCCAAACCAGACTTGTTTTTCAAGCGAACTTAAAAATAGTTTTCATCACGGACGCTTTGAAGCCATGATGGCGTTTCAATAAACAGGTGTAAAAAATGTATTGCTACTGCAAATAATTGTGAGGCGCACAAACAATAATGTATGTAAATACAGAAAATAGGTATGTGCAAAACGTTTTATAGCGATCACCCACCGCTTTTCTTTCACGGCCAGGATGGCTAGGCTAGCTACTATTTGGCATTAGGCCATTTCCTGTACTTTGTTATTATTATTATTATAAAATGCATAGTGGAGCTTACCAGCTCTACCCTGTACTGAAACATGGTAGTGCTAAGGATTTTACGGTGTTTTTATTGATTTCGATAATTAGTAACAAATAGATGCACGTAATGTTGTAACTATCAAACCAGATTCCCGGCAGAATTTACTTAAAAGACGAACGCGCACTCAACCAAGCGGACATATTATTGCATTATAGGTAAGTTATAAAAATGGTTATTGCCAAAAGCTCAACTTCATTCACAAAAAAACGAAACAGTTCTGACACATGATAATATAGTATGAACATTTTGTTGCTATAATAGTTTCAAACGTTTTGTATTTGACACTACACTCAGCACGTTGTGCAGTTTGTCTACGTAGGGCTGGTTTTCAGTATAACCGTATTGCTCGCTTGTATCGATTGGTATCGAGCCACGACTTGGCTCGGACATATGTGTCCGAAACCTGATCGGGGCATTTTCTATGTTATTATAACATCTTTTACTGGGAGGTACGTTGACAAGTCGTGGCTTACGCGCGCGTAGTATTGTGTTTTAAAGCTATAGACACGCTTGCCGCGACTTGTAACAGTATAGCTCCCAAAAGAAGGGCTTCGTATTTATGTCCGAAACCGGGTCTATTTTCTTTGACAATAATGTGTCACACTACTGATTACTGATACCTATATATCAAAGACTGTGAAAACGTGACATTATAATAATTAATAACTCTCACATAAAAACAATACAATACAAATACTCTTTATTGAATACAAAAATCTTAAAAACTAACTAAATAAATAAATCTTAAAGAGGTTTCACAATAGGCGGTCTTATCGTATAAAGCAATATTTTTTTATAAAGAACTGCATCTGGCGGTGGTGTATACTAAGAAGTAAGTAATAAATAGAGAATAGATCTATTAATATACACATATTCATCAAAAGTACATAGGAGTTAAAAATAATCTACATATATTATTTTAATAATTTACAGGCCAATGGCCTATCCTAAAACTAAATTAACCAAATAGTTCTAATCTAGTAAATGTCACAAAATAAATACAGTGCAAGTACAATTTCATAGTATTTGAACACACTTGATTAGATATATTAGATCCCTGTGTCAGTGTCAGGGAAGTCGGTATGATATTCGGCGGAAAGTTTGGCAATAACGCGGAAAGGGCGGACGCGAGCCCTACTGGAGAAGTTGAAGCGTATTTCCATGGCCGAAAACTTACAACGAATGAATTTATGAGTTCAGGTTTTTTAAAAAAATAGATGTATTGAATCATAAATCATTTATTGCATAGAATGTAGGTCGAAAATACTAGCTGTTAAATTAATAATAATTCCCATACAAACTACCCTTTATACATGGGTGTGCAACGTCATAAGATGTTTCTGCCATTTAATTTTAAATATAACAAAGTTTACAATGCCATTTGAGTAAAAAATAATTATTATAAATTCAATTCAATTATTATTAATAATTAATTATAATAAATCATGTAAATTTTATCCAATTATTACAATACATATTTAAGTTATCTTTCACTTTAGATCAAGTTATAAAAATATCATATCATCGTCATTTATTTAATTTTAAAATATTCATTTACGCTATAAAAACGATTATTTAAAAGCCAGGACTTCAATGCATTTTTAAATTGATTTCTATTAGGCACCTTAATGTCATCAAATCAAAATATTTTATTCACATGGGCCCCATAGAGGCACTCATGAAAGTTAATGACTCTACTGCCAGATTCGCAAAATTACAGCAATAACAGCAAATTACGCATTTTTCTTAAAAATATCGAGTCTAAATGTGGGAAAATATAGCTTGTCAAACCTTTGAGTTATTAAAATATGTCTAGGAATTTCTCGAGCTTGAAGTTTGTTTTAGCAAATTAGTACTTTCCGTCCTACTCCGACCCGGCGGGGTAACTCGACTGTATCGTCAAACAATCACTTAACACCTATTAGCATAATAGAATAAATTCTTGTTTTCACGTTTGCCGTCCTTGACTAAATCATCACTTATTATCAAACAATAGTTGCAAAAAAATAGCCTTTCAAAGATAAAAAACATTTACAAATATTTTAAGTTTTGTAAAATAAATAAATAAAATGTTTGTACCTGTCTCTTTATCTAAAATATACCATAGAAATAAAATCAATGAGTCGAATTCTGAGGCCTATCTTTTAATAATCTTAAAGAAATAATAAAGTAATAATCATAAATTAAAGTAACAATCTTAAAATTTGATTATATTCTTAGTACAATAAACTTTCACGTACCTACAACACAGTACATACAAAGTGGGTATTGCTACAATGTACCTATTATATTGTTTACTTTCTTCTCTAAATATATGTTTAGTGGCATATAAGTATTCATAATATTTGTATCTATATGCATATATTATGCATGTATGTTATTATATCATAGATTTCAAGGCATTCAGTTTGCTTACATGTCATTTAATTGTGATGTTTTTTTACGCACTATATATGTCGTAGTATGTTTCAAATCTAAGTTTTCTGTTTAAGTGATGTGAATACGTCGAGGAAAGGTCTGGATAGTGTGGGTTCAAAATGCGAAGCTGATTGCGGGATAGTGACAGCTCGTGCGGAGGAGCCAAATTAAAATAATTTCAGCTCTGGTACCGGCCTGTAATTAATACGCGCGGCGATGTCGGTCAGCTCTCGGCCACTTAATGCCATTCAGCACAAATTTTCATTTAACTTTGTACGATAAGCCGCAAACATTTTATATAAATGCTTAAATTTCGCGTCAGCCACCAGTTCTACAATTAAGGAAAAGTTATCTATTTAATTAAATTGTATGGAGTTGTTCTATTTGTATTTTCAGAATAATAATGATGTAATTAGGTATACGGTTTTTAAGCCTTTAATCTATAATGGGAGAGGAGGGTAATATCTTTAGCTTTTTTACAGTAAACCTTTTGAATACAACATTTTCAATTTTCTCAAATAAAGTTTCCTCAATATATTTTATTAAAATGAAACATGGAAAAAGGTCGACAGTGAGCGCAGTAACCTTCCGTCGTGAACTCGCCTGATGATGGGGATCGGACATCCCCGAAACCTAGGTCGCAAGAGTCGACCTTCAATCGTGAGTCAAGCCGTTTCATTTATATAAAGTATAATGTGTCAAACTCACGAAAACTTTAATAGTAAAAAAAGTTTCCTCATTAACTGGCTTCACTAAAAAGGAGGAGGTTCTCAATCCGACTGCAATTTTTGTTTGTGTGTAACACACAAATTCTTTCTAGGAAAACTTCTTTCTTCTTTTATTGTTTCTTTTTTCCCTTTTTCTTTTTAGTTTTATCTTTCTGATATTTTTTTTAAAGCTGATGCTGTCCATGTGGTGCTATTTAAATTTGATCAGGATCTGACCAGTACTTTTTGAGTTATTCTAATAATGCGTATTTCATTCATTTAATCTGATCAAGGGTTCCAATGATAAAGCGGTGAAGTAGTTTTTTTTTTAATTTTGCTTACGCCAATATTATTTAATTATAATAATCATGGATATCTTAATTCATTATTCCGTTTAGTAGTAAATTTAAATTGGATTCATGTTATTCTTGCTTACTTAAAAGCCGAACTAAGATAAATTTCAAATTATTTAACAAGGAGGCGATGGTAGATGTAGATTTATGACAGCGCTTTAGAATGAACATAATTGTAATTTGATTAAGACCTTCTGAAACAAAAGCAACTCAAATTAGCAACGTTGGCATCATTTAAATACAAAGACAATTTCTTTTGCAATTCTCCAAAATAGGCTTCACGAGGTTTACTGGCAAATTACCTCGCGTTACGTTCCCACGCATATATTATTTGAGCGATATAAAACAGCATGGAGTCAGTATAATGATGGTATTGGTGAAACCCAGTTGCTTCATTATAAGACTTTAAGCGACATTCTAACTAACTGATGTATTGAAGACATTATTCGACAACATTTAATTTGGATGAAACAATTATTACAAACAGTAATAAAGATACTGCTCAACAATAAAGGATGATCAAAGCCCGTGTATACAGTGAACAATAAATCATCTCCTCGCTCTTCCCACAGGCGAGCGTCGGCTAAATTAAACGAAATATCTATCATCATTACAAAGGCTTCGGCGAACATCATTTAACTTAAAGCTGCATTATATTAATAAGCAGCGTAAGTCCGGCGTTACGGCGCTATAGCGCAGAATTACGGCGTTAGAGAACGGAGGGAGAATAACGCTATGTTAGCGAAAGGTGTGGAGATTACAATACTTGCGCCCGCTATTAGGCTGCTTCATGCTGACTCTGCGAAATTGTTGCTGAGTGTAGCTTTTTAAGTTTAAAATTGAATGATTATTTTGTTGAATAAGTAATTAAAAGTATATTAATTATCATTAACAGGATACTCGATTAGTACATTCACCAGGTTAATTAATAAGGAATATGCAGACATAGGATAATATAGGATTAATTTTAATATATATAAGTACCTAAAGGTACTTCAATGTTTATAGCTAAAAAAACACGACTAAAATTACACGAATAAATATTTTCTATATATGCTTTCAATATGCTAAGTAGGAAATAAAATGAATTAAAAGTGATAATAATACCCGCAAAATTGAAATAGCGTAACGTCAGTTTCCAGATTTTTAATGTCAATTATTGGTAGACTTTGCTTTATTACGGCAGCCGTGATTGGGTTACAGAATCAATGTCAAAATGGCCGCTTGTGAAATTGCCTGAACCTGATTGCATTTTAAATATTTATTTTGATGTGAAATTTTACGTGTTAATCTTCACAGGCAATTTATTAACGTAAGTAATCGAAAAATGCATATAGATTTTAATATTTTTTCGATACCAACAAATGCTTCTGATAGAAATGATAATAAACATGCACATTTGTTGCCAACTGTGCCAACGTTTTATAAATCTTCTTAAGAGATAGAGAACTCCAATATGTACTGATTAACAGCATGAATCATTTGATGAAGCTACAACTCAAAATCAATCGTATCGTGATTTAAATTATTATTGTCATAATACTTACGGACTAACACTTACTCTAAGATTTACGGATTAATGACAGTACCTATTTTATTCTGACATATATAAGTAAAAAAATAAGTAAAGTTTTGGTATAATTATAATGAGTATACAATGTGTAACAAAATGGTGTAGTAAAACTCAAGCCACGCATTTAGCTACTTGTATGGAGTCTAACAAGAATACCTGAATGCGCGGCAGCAGCATGAATATGGAGTTATGATGAATTAAAGTTTCTAAAAAATTATGTCATTTGCAACCCTATTTCATCAGCTACCGTTCTATACCACAAAGCCTTTGGGCCTAGATGTCTGACAGTGGTGGCCATAACAATGGTCAAGGTCACAAGCCACATAATAATATGTAATCGTAGGGTTGGCAAAAATATTTTTTTAAATTTTTGTACGGAACAAATATCTCCGATTGCCGCACATGTAGGACTGTCAAAAGTATTTGAAAAATATAATTTTAAATTTTTGTACGGAAAAAACTATGTCCGGTTTCGATTTTCGTTCTCTGGCAGACGATTCCTGGCACGATACACATACACACCACCAAGTATTACTACCCCTTTTTGTTACAGGTTGTATATTATAAGTTACGTATCTAAAAACTTGTGTATTTATCTTTACGTTAAATACAACCATAATTTTACATCGTTTGAGAAGAAAATCTGTCACCAATCACAAATGAAATTACAGCAGCTGTCCTTTTTAATCTGATTGCTTTATATATTTGTATTGTATTTCATATATTTTTATTATATATTATTTATATTTATAATATATATTATGATAAATGTATATTTGTTTCTTAGTGGCTCTCTAGAGACGAAATATGTGAGCCAATTTAGCTGTGATGATACTTACGTCAATAGTTTTGAATTAACCTTGCGTCACTAAAGGACATTACAGCAATTAAAATTCAATATGGTAACCAGACCATCAAATGCGATATTGTAAAAATAAAAGGCGACAAACTGTGTTACATGGGGTATCATTGAAAAGATATTTGAAGACGATCTTTAGAATTTTATATACATCGTATAAAAGGTCTCATTATCGAAAAAGTTCACTAATTCCCAAAAAAAGAGAAAGCACTCAAGTCAACTGTTTTTTTTACGTGTGTTACCTCATAACTTCTCTCCACGTGAGCCGATTTCGTTTTTTTTTTAGTTTGCAAGATGTTGTTTCCTAATTGGTCCCATTTAAATTTGATCAAGATTTGATTAGTAGTTCTTGAAAAATCGTCAATAATGCCTATTTTGTGGACTACTTTGACAATGTTCTCGTTTAACCGACTTCAGAAGTTACCTCATAACTTCTTTCTTTGTTAGCCGATTTTGATGATTATGTGGTCGCATTGAAATTTGATAAAGATCTGATCTATAGTTTTTGAGTTATAGTCAATAATGCGTGTTTAATGAATCTGATCAAAATTCCGAAGATAAAGCGGTGATTATTACGAAGTTGGGATTAAAATTTTTAGTATATTGACTAGCTAAATATAATCCTAATCATGCAAAGATTCAGAATATGTACTTAATATAAAGATAGCGCCTGATACGATACTTCAAGCAATATAATTATTCCCATTTATATAATGCTCTACAGACTTACTACTCTGCATATGACTTCTATGTTTGGATTTAGAGATTACACTGAGAACGAAGTGGATATTATGTGTACTGAGAAGGAATTGGTGTATTTGCGCAATCAGCTCATAGCAAATAATAATTCCACTCCGTGATAACAGTAGCTAGTTATGGAACAGTGTTAACAGTGCCGTTGTGATAAATAAAGTAAACTATATCACCTTCAATGAAACAAACATGTGTAAATGTATCACAAACGCTGAAAATTGAAAAGCTGACCAAGAGAAAGCAATTCCTGCGGGGGTTAGACATTTTTGATACGACCCTCGATCCCCACTTCGCATTTTTTGACCTCTAGTCTTGAATCGTAACTTTTTGTGTATCTGCTTTGTAGGCATTCATCCGAGTGTAACCTACATGTGTAAGTTTAATACATTTTACAGCATGTATAAAAAGAACACATTGTTAAACTGGAAATGTAAGCTTCTATTTATACCTAACTGAGAGGTTGAAATAGATCAGCAAAAAAGTAGACGTAGGTAAAGGGCCTTCGTCTATATGTAAGAAGCAGACGAACTGAAAAAATACTCGTAGTTTAGTACAAACACTTTGTTATTCGGGTCAATAAACTTAAGAATTTAACTCGTATTACCAGGCACGAACTAAAAATAATGTTTCGCCAAGGCCAATAGATAGTATTATAAATATTATTTTAGTATAAATAGAACGAATACCAGCAAGCACAACCTTATAAAACTGTTACCTACTGTCATTATCAAGAATTATAATTTTCCTTTTTACATGATTAGTCTGTTACTAGATCATCAGGTTTACCGGAGATATTACTGTATTATAGCGACTTAAACAGTTGCAAATTTTTATTAAACGTTTTACAAAGTTTTGTTAAATATTAGTTCATAAATAATTATTCAATTGCTTATATTTCCTTCTAAGCAGGGGTATCGGGCTCGATTTCCGGCTGAAACACAATTTTTCTCACCAAGGTAAATTTGTGTTTCTGGTTCTGGTTGTGATTGCATGTGTGATGTGAATGTTTCCGACACTCACGACACGAGTCATCGAACTAAGTAAGAACTTATCTTGGGCTGTGATTGTGAAAGCGTTTATGTTTTGTGTTTATTTCCTAAAACTAATAAATGTAATGTTAAACCTATATTATAATGTTTATAACATTGACTTTTCTTAGTATCATGCATACATGGAGCTGTTTTTTACAAAAAATAAGTCGTAATAAACTCCTTAAATATTTATGTCAGTAGTAAAAATACATAAGGAAATAAAAAGTCTTTCACTGACCGCTAGGCTGGAGTGACATAAACTCTGTTAACAAACACGGTGGCAAAACTCCAAGTGAGTCTGCTTGGAGCTGTACCACCCCTTAGTCAAACATCCTTATAATGTCAAGTCTTATAAATCAATCATGCAGGCTAAGTAAACATAACGTTTGCTATTACAACTTGCTTTAATCATTGTCGCTCTCACTATAAACGTTTGTATTAATTCAAAACATACAGTATACATATTAAACATCCCGTTACTAATGCAAATACTTATAAACTTTTTGTCTCTTCCCTTTATAAAACATTCAAAAATTAACCAAAGACAGCTTTTAAAGACGTTGCGCCGCTCACAAGCTTATACAGCAAGAGTATACCAACAATAATTTAGACGTCCTTTCCTTCGTTAAGATTGAAAGGGAAACTTGTTGTGATTGGCGTATCTCGTGTATAAATTAAAGATTTCAGCTATTCGTCTTCTTATCTGCCAAAGAATACCCGACGGTAAATAAGTTGGTTTACTAGGAAAACATTTGAGACATTGCAAGGGATTCAACTGCCGCATAAATAAAATAATTTCAAACAATTGTTTTGTTTTGATGAAGCTCAGTGAGTCCTTGGCAAAATCTATGCAATCTACTCGGACAGTGTCCGACCAAATCTTTATATAGGCTTTCGGCCACCTTCAGAACAATTGAAATTAGAGATTTTTTAAATTAGTAATCATAAAATTAGTATTACAATTAATTGTAGATCTTGCTGTACTGAAAATAAATATTTTTTATTAATACGTTAATTGAACCAATTCTGTTCAGAATAGAAGATATATACATGTTAAGCTTGGAGATGTTTACATGTTAATGAAACCGATAGTAGTGAAATAGTTATGTAGAAATAATATTACATTATTATAATTTCTTTGAACACTCCGTGATACAATTTGTAGAAAACCGACAGGTTTGCTACTTTTCGCACATGATCCAGTTTCAGTAGCAAGCAATCAACTGGCGCTTTGTTGTTGAAGAGTCTCTTAGCTCGTCGTTTGATAGATTTTATTTATATTCTCATATCTTTTCACTTGAATATATCTGAAATATTGTACAACTTTTGAATAAACTTGCTATTGATTCCATAGAAAAAAAAGTAGAAAGTCCTTCGTTTTCATTTGCTTATTACGAATATTAATATTATATTTCAGAAAAATAATGATTACTCGCAAAACTCTCCGGTAATCCCGTTTTCCGGTCAGCAACTACAAGGTCTAATAAAACGGACGGAAAACTAATCGCGTCCGGGAGTGATTCACCGAATTATCGGATATTTGTTCGATCGCGGATTATCGCTAATGGATCGCGAGCGATTCCTAGATAAATTATTATTTCCCTCGGGACCGGGAGGAGGCTCTTTGTGCGGGAATACAAAGCGATAAAGAAAATATGCCGCTGTGAGGTTGATTTTGCCTGTCTGCTATTTGTTGTTGGTTGGCAATGATACAGTTCCGATTCTGATCAAAATAAAACGCAGTGACAATTCAGCTATATTTTTAAACAAGACTTTTTATTGAAATAAATTGCTAGCTTTTAATCACCTTAAGACTCAACGATGGGTGTATCGATGCGGCTGAAGATATAGTATATTTGCTAAAAATAACCTCTTCCATTATCATTTTAAAACTTCATCGACCAAGGAACAAATATATTAGTTAGTGAGTTTTACTTCTTCACAGTTAAAACGAGAAATATGTTGAAAAGAATCTCTACGAGCATTTACGAAGTCAAATATCTTTGCACTATACTCTTCCTATTATTAAAATTAACACATCGCTGTTTAGTTTTGTAAACGTATCACTTTTAGTCCAGAATCATATTACAATAACAGTTCGGCAGAGTGCCAACTGGGGCATAATTATTAGGCATTAAATTTAATTTACATACTAAATATGATTTGGGTTCCGAGGGAGTAGACACACCAGTTTGCTGTTGGCATAAGTTGCAGTAAATGCAACAGAATTATACAGTAGTTATACAGTTAATTTATAAAACCTGCTTAATTGGACTGTAGGTACTTTACAAAAATTTGTATTTCGTGTGTGAAGTATGTTATTTAATGAAGACGGTTTGAAATACAGGTTTAGCGCATGACTGAGCGGTGCAAGAGGGCTTGTAGACGACACGTGAGTTATTCGCGGCGTGGTTCCTTCCGCGCTACTTCACTGCCTCAGTTATCCGCTGTCCCTGTAAATACCATTATTTCTTAGAGATCTATCATCTCATTTTTTCATCATTATAATCAGCAAATAAGATAACAAGTATAAACCTAAAATATGCAAGAGTAAACAGTGTCGTAAGTATTATATATAACATGTGTGTGGGGTGTAATGGTCTGGCTGCGTTGTACTTTGTCAGTCGGCCTGTTAAGGTGACAAAGTACAAATAATCCGTCGTCAGTCCACAAACTCTCCTCCAGTGGCTCCAAGAAGCTGCAGTGCAGCGGCCACACCCTGGAAACCACGTCGGCTCGTGGGCTAAACCTGAAGGAGGGTCTCGAGAATATCATTTCTCGAGTTACTCGGCCACCCCCAGAGTTTTGTTATATTGGCTGTACAGCAATCCATCAACGGTGGCAAGAGACCAAGGCAAATGTAGGAAGGCCTTAAGACGGTAATAGGGGTCATGTTATTGCTTGTCAGACTACTGCATCCAGCTTCCCTCCGGTCGTAGCGGTTTTCCGTTCCATCGGATCAAGGGGGGTACGGACGAGAGAGTGCACTTGTGTTTGCGCGTACACATGTGCACTTAAATATCTCCTGCGCATCTGACTGTTTCCGTATAATGGCTAAACGAGAACACAAATCCTGTGGCGATGGGCTGAGGTAGAGAGGTCTGACCTTGTGCATGTTGGGCTTTGTCTAAGGTCTGCACACGGGCGGCACGAGAATAAGTGGTCGTTTCTGCGTTGCACTGGAACAACATCGTGGACTGGGCAGCATCTCGTGCGACGAAGCAGCCCTATTTAGGGAGGCACTGCTTCCCTCGCTTAGCCGAGGAGGGAGCTAGAAAAGGTGCTCTGAAAAAAGCTTGTTCCTTAAAAATTGGGGGGTAGTAGCCACGGCTGCCCTTAGCATCCCTCGGCGTGGTAGAAATACAAAGAAAAAACGGATTCCGAAAACGACGACCTTTAATTTTGGATCATGGAACGTTCGCACACTACTTGATAGTGAAACTAATCTCTGTCCTGAACGTAAAACAGCTGTAGTGGCAAGAGAACTACGTCGCTATAATATCGATATAGCTGCACTCAGCGAAACACATCTAGCTGATGAAGGAGAGAGAACAGAGCACGGTGGAGGATATACTTTCTTCTGGAAAGGCACTGCTTCTCATGAACCTAGACGCGCAGGTGTTGGTTTTGCTATCAAAAATGAATTAGTTAAGAAGTTAAATGAATATCCCGTCTACATTTCCGAGCGCGTAATAAGTTTACGTATACACCTGGAAGACAAAAACTTTCTCAACCTAGTTAATGTTTATGCACCTACTTTAGATAAAAGTGATGAGATAAAAGATAGATTTTATGAAGAGCTGACACAAACCATCACTAAAATTCGTTCTAGGGAGCAAATTTTGCTTCTTGGTGATTTTAATGCGAGAGTCGGCCGTGATTTTGACGCGTGGCCAAATACCATCGGAAGGCACGGAATCGGAAATATGAACAGCAATGGTCAGCTTTTGCTAAATTTTTGTGCTCAATTTTCATTAGCTATAACGAACACATTTTTCCGACTTCCTACAAAATACAAAGCCACCTGGATGCATCCCCGATCAAAACACTGGCACCTTATTGATTACGCCATAGTGAGGTCGAAGGATATATCGCAGGTTCAAGTTACACGTGTCTTGCGCGGTGCTAACTGCTGGTCAGATCATCGGCTGGTACTGACGAAACTGAAGCTTCGCCTTCACCTCCCAAGGAGAAGAAATCTGGTCAAAACGTTACGTACGGCAGTTGATAATCTTCAGTATTCCGAAAAAAGGGACGCATATGTTTTAGCCCTAAATGAAGGCCTTAACTCTCTGGATGTCGAAAACGGTGACCTAGAGACCATCTGGCAAGCTATGTCATCTCTCGTAACGGACACAAGTACCCAAGTGTTGGGCCAGGAATTCACTAAACGGAAAGACTGGTTTGACGAAAATGATGACACAATCACAAATGCCCTGGAATCACACCGTCAACTGCTTAAAATGCAGAACGGTAATTATCGCAATGACAGCTTGTCGAAGCAAATCCAGGAGAGTAGTTCAAAGTTAAGGAAACTTACAAGAGAAGCTAAAGATAAATGGTGGCAAGAGAAATCGAAATTCTTACAGTGGCTTGTGGATACTAAACAGCTAAGTGCCTTTTATAATGAAGTTCGTAGGATCACAAGTAACGTAAATAACGCAAAAGTACCGCTGAAGTCTCTGGACGGAATACCTCTTACCAACAAGGATGATATTTTAGAACGCTGGGCTCAATATTTTAATGACCTTCTTAATGTTGACCGTTCTGCTGATTTAGATTATATAAACTTGCTCCCTCAAAATACAACTAGGGAAGAATTGCTTGATCCTCTAACCTTGGAAGAGGTTACAATTGCTATAAGGCAACAGCAGAACAAGAAGGCTGTCGGCGTCGATAACATCTGCGGAGAAATGCTAAAGTACGGTGGTGAGAAATTGCATCATACCATGTGGAAACTGTTTTCACGCATGTGGGCTGTAGAAGATGTACCTAAATGCTTTAAGATCTCCCGCATTTGCTCTCTGTACAAAAACAAAGGCGATCGCTCCGATTGCAATTCATATCGGGGAATCTCACTTCTATCCGTTCCCGGAAAGGTATTCGCCAGAATTCTTCTAAATCGCTTGCTACCTGTTTCTGAAGCGATATTACCGGAAGCTCAGTTTGGGTTTCGACCTGAGAGAGGAACCTGTGAGGCCATCTTCTCACTCCGTCAGCTTATTGAGAAGAGTAGAGAACAAGGTCAGCCCCTGTATCTATGTTTTGTTGACCTTGAAAAAGCCTTCGACAGTATCCCTCGTGATGCTCTTTGGTTGATTTTATCCAAGCTGGGTTGTCCGGATAAGTTTATAAGTCTTTTGAGGCTTTTACATGATGACATGGTTTGCTGTGTCACAGCAAATGGTGAACAATCAAAACCTTTCTCCGTCACCTGTGGAGTTAAACAAGGATGTGTTTTGGCACCAACATTGTTCGCATTATATTTTGCTGTTGTGGTCCGAGAAGCATTACAGCATCTGACTGAGGGTATTCGCATTAGATTCCGTACAGATGGAGGGCTTTTTAATCTTGCCAGACTCAAGTCAAATACCAAAATCTCTAAAACCCTCATAACTGAGATGATGTACGCTGACGACCTATGTTTCGTTGCGGACTCTACAATTGGTCTGCAGAAACTTATGACTAAGCTAAACGAGGCATGCGTTAAGTTTGGTCTAAAAATAAATGTCAAAAAAACCGAAGTGATGGCAGCAGCGGTTACTGACATTGTACAACTTAATGTGTGTCTCGGAGATAAAAAATTGGGTCAAGTAGAAAGGTTTAAATATCTTGGAAGCACTATAACACCAAAAGGTGACTTAGACGCAGAAATAAACAGCAGGATAGGAGCTGCGGCTGCTGCTTTTGGTAAACTGCGTTTAAAAGTGTTTCGGTCGCATGACATAAAATTGACCACCAAGATAAGTGTCTATATGGCTATAGTACTGCCAAATTTTCTCTACTCATCCGAGACATGGGTTTTGTACCGAAAGCATATACGCGCACTCGACAGGTATCATATAAAGTGTCTACGAGATATTATGAACATTCGATGGCAGGACCGAGTCCGAAATACTGATGTCCTGCGCCGCGCAAACGTTGGAGGTATCGAAACCTACCTCATGAGGCGCCAGTTGCGTTGGAGTGGACACGTGTCGCGCATGTCAGATGAGAGAATGGCGAAGCGCATCTTCTTTTCAGAACTCTGTAATGGCAAGCGCCAATCAGGTGGGCAGTACTTGAGGTACAAAGATGTTCTGAAAAGACACATGAAGAGATGCAAAATTGAGCCTTCGAAATGGGAAAATAAAGCAGCGCAACGTCCAGAATGGAGGCGTCTCATTCATCAGCACGTGTCTGTCTTTGAATCAGAACGTCGTGCTGATCTGGATAAAAAGCGAGATGCGATAAAGGCCAGACCACCTGCGGCCATATCCTACTTTTATGTAAACGGTGTTCTGACGTGCCCTATATGCAGCAGAACTTTTTCTGCCAAAATCGGGTATGCCATTCACGATAGAGCACACCGTCGACGGGCTGAACAACCAAGTTCTGAAACATAAAAAAAAAATGTAAAAAATAATAAAAAAATAGCCACAAAAAAGTCGCTGAGGCCGAAATCGGCCAGGAAGCATCATCATCATCATCATCATCATATAACATGTAAAAAATCTTGACAACAGGAGTCTAGGACTGCCAAATAGCTTACATGACAAGCAAGCAAGTTCTTATCAACTGCAACCTTTAAGACAGTATTTTCACATAAGCATTATATATAAACAAACAGCGTAAGTACGAAGAGTCAACAACGAGGTCATGTCCGTCTTTCTACGACATGTTAAGCTCACTATTTGCCATCCAGTCGTTTGCGAATAAACAACGCTCAAAGCTTTGCACAGAATATTTAGTTCCGAGTATATCCACACAATATTGAGATAGTTTGGCTAAATATATGAATAATAGACTTGTAGAATGGAGTTTCTGTGGCAAACACACGTGCGGAAACAATACTGGCTCCAGGCGGAATCACAGATTGAACAACATCGTTGCTAGTTGGTAGAACTACGATTTGAGAAACTTCGGCTTACGCAAAATCAGTTTCAGCGTTGCTGGGGTACAAGTGTCATTTCATATGTTACAAAGGGTACAAGTGTCATTTTATATGGTATGCTTGTATTTAGGATCCCAATCTAAAGGACCTGATATACAAAGCGCTCGAGGCGCGCGTATAGCGCTATTTTTTCTTTTGGTGTGAAGTGTATTGTAATTTTATTTTATTGCACACTAGCCGTGCCATTATTTTTATTTATAAACTACTCAAATAGGTTCCAATTTCGATCAGTGTAACTTCTAAATAAAAAAAGAACTTTTGTCAAGACATGAACTTTCTTCCCCCATTGCACAACTTTGATACACACTTGGCAAAAATAAAATGAACATTTTATTGTCCTACTAATATTAAAAATCCGAAAGTTTGTGTGTAAGTGTGTATGTAAGTATGTTTATTTCCTCTTCAAGCTTTAACGGCTGAACGGATTTGCATGAAATTTGGAATGTACATACCTAGGATTAACACATAAGCTTCTTTTTAACTTGATAATAGCGGGCGAAGCTGCGGGGCACGGCTAGTATTAAATAAACTTCTTTAACACAAATTTTCATCGCTATAAGTTCAACAACAAAACTTTCATACAAACGTTGTCACCCCATTTTAACCACTTCTGGATGGAATTTCCAAATATCAATTCTTAGTACACATCTACGTACTAAGACAAATGTACGCTCCAAGCTTCAAGTCTGAACGACCAGCGGTTTAGGCTGTGCGTTGTCTCAAAGTCAGTCAGTGAATGAGTACGTCAGGACAAAGATTTTTATAGTACTAGAAGATTGCGCATTAATAGAAATATTTATTATTATATTCTATGCTATAAGCAATGGTCATAATGTTTATCTGTATAGGTATTGCGTTATCTAGTGTATATTCAATAAACGGCGCCGAATTTGTCCCAAGTATATCTATACTATTTACCTAGTCTGTGTATAATAAATAGCCTAAATGTAAGCGTATAGTGTACCTGTATAGTGATATAATATCGTATGAGTGGTGCGGAAACCCGTCGCCGCGTCATGACGCATTACGCACATTTGTTATCCGCATTCATCATAAACCGCTTACGGAGATCGCGTCACGATATGTTTTCGATATTTTTATTCGAGTTGGAGAGTTGTTCAGAGTTTATCGATGCTCTGTTATTAGCTTGTGATGAGTTAGAGGGATTCGCTCGTCACTGGAGTTTCCTGTTTCGTGGATTTCCATAGAGACCGATAATAATATGTCACCAGTCTCCAATCAGATAGAGCTGTTGTAAAAAAATTAGGAATTAAATTATTTTAATGCTCTACAGTAACTGTACGTCATTGGGGGTTTATGATGTGTAATTAATGGATGAGTTTGGTTATGCTGGATACGTATATTATCAAAGGAAATACTTAAATTCCGAGAGAAAGCAAAAAAATTTAATCAATTTATATCATCCGACTGGCACGTAAAGGGTATTGTTTTTCGCGTATGTATCTAAGTATATTTGTATGTTTTTTTATTTTTTTATAGTGGGCTGTCCAGCATTTTACCGCTATCTCACCTCAGGTGACGATGCGGCAAAAGATGGAACATGCATGCTGCCTAGAAGGTACCTATTCACTCTAGACTTGAAGACACCCAGATTGTACCGTTCACGGAATAAAGAAGCAGGCTATGAGTTCCACTCCTTCGCTGTACGGATGATAAACGTAGATGCGAAACGCTCCGAGCGATCTGTTGGTATGTCAACCAAGGTATTTTTTTTATTACCTCGTAACTTCCAAACGGTTGGATGGATTTTAAAAGTTAAGGTATAGTTAGATTCGTCTCAAAAGCCAAAAGTCCTTAGATAGGTTTGTGAAAATAAAACAAAATGACAGATTTTTGGAGCGAAATAGTTCCTTGAAAAATACGTAGTACGTTACAAAAAAATCAAACCTATCGAGTATGGTGTCAAAATGAAGGAAATTAAATGAGGATTACATAAAAAGTAGGTTAATATTTATTGCAGTCGGTTGTTTTTTAATTTTAGTAAGTACATTGACTTGTAAACTATATGTTTATGTGCAAACATTTCGTCACTTTGATTGTGTATGCCCTATGTCTTAGTTTTTAAATTTAAGTTCTGATTATAATGGCTAAACGATTTTCACATTCCCAATTATTTGAAAACGGGTAACCTCGACACACAGTCTCTTTGTATCTATATCTAACTTTCCATTATAACCCGTTCTCTATTAAACTTACACAACAGTTCAATCCAGCTAAATATTGGCGAAACAACATTTCTAAACCAATATTTAACATCTAGCAATACCGATAGAGGGAGTGGTCAAATGGAAACACAATAACATACAATGGCGAACATCAGTGTTTGAGGACACTCTGTACTGATTGTGCTCAAGTGAGTGCTGCCTGTCTGTGGCTCCGATCGCCGCTGCACTTGTGTACTCCACTGAACGCAGCTGTTTACCGACGTCTTATAAGGTGTGCTCAAATGGAACTATCCCGACAAGCATTCGAAGCTATTATTTCGCGAATGAACGTATTTGAGAATCGTTCCGAGTTTGCAAGCTGGAAGCCGTTTCGGGATCGTTCGAGAATTTTGAAAGGTGGATGCAAGTTGTTGAGCGGAATAACGTTTCTATTTTATAAAACTACAAGTTAGGAAAGAATAAAGGTACTACAAATTGAAAAATTGTTTTGAATTGTTTATTTAAAAGTAAATGACTTGTGATTCGTATAAATAAGACGTTACATAAATTCTTACACTAAGCCACAGCATCCTCTAGCACTATTTAAATGTTTCATTTTTGATTCATTTAATTTATCATTTAAAATTTAAATACATATTTTATAAATTTAAGACAAATAATTAAAATAAGGACAAAAAAAAAAGATAGGAACTAGATGAGCAGAGCTTTATGGCGCCGTTATCGCTGCGCATTGCGTCCTGGGTTCGATTCTTGACAGAAAGATTTCCCTTCCCAATAGACATTTGTGCTTTCGGATCTGGGTGTTATTTTTGTGTGTGTGTAAATGTTTTTGGCACCCACGTACGTTTTTGTATTTATTGTGTTACCGTGCGAGATTTTTTTTTTGCGAGAATGAGTTTGTTAAGGTAAGATAAGATAAGATAATTCTTTATTGGAAAAAATTGTAGTGTTAGTATTCGGGAGTTCTTATTGCAGGTAATGTTATTACAGTTGACCCATCTCGGGCGTCCAATGTCACAAAATATGATTATACAAGCCATACAAATTTTCATTATTTAGATTATAGATATTTGGAATTTATGATGAATAAGATATAATAATTATAATTAGTTTGTGAATTATAAAGAACACTACAAAAATGTCAAAAATATTAAATTTATGCTATGTCAAAAAAAAATTAAGGTAATATTCTTTCAAATTATAGAAAACATTTTCAGTCAACCAATTTTTTAAAGCAGATTGAAACATTTTCATAGAAAGTTCTTTTATTCTTATGTGTGTGGTGTGTGAACACGTTTTTAGGAAATACGCGGCAAATTGAACATGAACTCGACAATATATGGCGGACCTCTCAGAGCGCGCGCCCGTCGGCAGAAATTCGAGTGTTAGGACCACTTAGAATGGTTTGTTTGCTAAACAAATGACCATTATGGGCTCGTAAAAGATTACCGCTTCATCTCAAGTGTTTATTTTAAGTGTGTTACAAAGTAATTGATTGAATTAAACACGTTAGAAGTTTGTCACAGGGAAAAATGAGGAGTTCTTCAGATATCTTTATTTTTTGTCGTAAATAGCGATCGATAACATATATTTTTTTTGTTGTTAAAATGATATATTTTAACTATGCTTTTGATTGCATATTAATTTATGTCATTGTGCAAATGATTAATTACCTTAAAAAATTAAGGAACAATTGAGTAAATTTCCCGCGCGGCGCATTAATTTATCAAAACGCGCGCTGTAAATATGCGTTCATTGTAATTCATTTATAACATGCAGGTGATAAACAAAAGTATTGCTATAATAAGCCGTTCCTTACCTTCACAATTTCATAAAAAATAAACACCTTTCTCAGAAAAACTTGTTGTAATATCGGAAACTCTGATCGGAAAGAAAAAAAAACGCCTTGTTACCATAGTCACTTTTGAGTGACAATTGTTATTTGCCTTTTGACTTTCTCAGTAAAAAAAACAAAATGAACATAGAGAAAAGATCCTCTTGTTGTCAGAAAAGTGCGCCAAATAATAACACTGTCATAATATTTACACAAAACAAATGGCTGAATGAGCGCGCGAAAGCATCGTCGCCCCGCGTCGGGCGAGTCCATTATTTATATAAAAGGCAAAACCATCATTCTACATATTCCACAAATAACGAAATTGTTTAAATTACATAAATGCTAAAACAATGTTTTTTCCAATGTATAAAATACATATCCATAACATAGAAATTGGCGATTACCGTTTAGTGCACCGAGAGCCTGGGCGAGTCCATTTTGGCGGCAGCAAAGGATTCTGCCGCGCCGGCATAATACGGTGATTACGCGTAAACGCAAATAATTAAGTATAGCAATATGCACATAAATCTAATGATTAATACCTACCACGTCGTATTTCAGTAGCAGTTAGAGCAAATATAAAAAAATACGATAGTTATTACATGACAAAAAATCATAACTCACGCAATTTTCGTCAATGTTGTTACTCGAAGAAGATATTTATTACTTTACATGCGTTTTTCATAAAAACCCATTACGTAAATAGATACAGCTTAAAACAAGGAATAAATATTAGTATAACACTCAATAAAATAACTTCTTACGGCAATTTTGTATTTTTTTTTTAAAACACTTAACTTTCCTTGCACTCAAACGACTTTCTCATTTTCATTGTTTGAAAATGTCCAATAGTTTCATTTTACTTTCACATTTTAGCGATGGAAAATATTGCTACATTATTAATCTTAATTTCCCCATAACTTAAAGGAGTGCACACACGGCCAAACTTAAATTATGACGAAAAATCAGAGATACGGACCGACCACACCGTTTTGGTTCCAATTGGAACCGTGTTCAGTTGTGCTTGGCAGAAATCGGTGCCTCTCGGCACCGCGTTCAGTTGAGTCGTTAGGGAGATTGTTTGTCTGTAATAAGGGAAAATAAAATATCGTACTGCAATTGCAAGAAGTAAACATATACCGACATTAATGATAATTGATATTCATTATATTTGATGAAAACTCATGTTCATTTTGTACTATTAAATTAAAATTAGACGGCAAGTGCTCCGCACTCTACCTGAAGAAAGCGTCCGAATGAAGCCGAAACATTGTCGATCATTGTCATCGACAGCGCGGCAGTCACGCTAATTCCCGTTTTAATTTTAATTTAGTATAAATATTAATGTCGTGCCCTCAGATTGCTATACCTATAACGACAATATATATAAAAGCAATATTGCCTCTACGTGATCACAACACAAACGCAGTAAAAAGCTCGGGACTCCGGGATTCCTGCGGAATGTTTTGGTGCTAATTGTTGTTTCTGCTGCGTTCCGGAACTCGCTAACTACCTGTAACAATTGCATCAGACGGCGGATCTGTTCGTTCTGTTTGCTCTCTGAAAACACGCTGTTACTTTTGTTGTTTTGCTCTAACAACTCGGTATTTTCAAATGTATTTTCACAAAGAACGCGCTGTCGCTATGGATGGAAACTTTGACCCATAACCTAAAACTGATATTACGAATTAAAAAAATGAAAAACTACTAGATTTCCATAAAATTATTGCATCACCTCACATCCCTTACTTGCTGATGTAAAAGGCAGTTTTTTCATTGAGACTCAATATATAGTTCTTATTTATTCTAGCTAATTCGTTTTTCATACCTACTGTTGTCCGTGACGCGATCGAGTTTGTCTTGTGGTCTTACTGCGCACACATAACTACGAGAATATCTAAATTAACTGTGAATTTGAGACCGTTAAATAAGTATAAATGTGTATTGTGTACCTTACTGCATTAATAATTTTGGCAAACTCGGGCCATTGATAGCTGTTTTATGTTAATTTCAAAACATTTGTTTAATATTTGAGTTGTCCAAGCGCTATAAAACCACTGACGGATAAAACTATTCATTCAATAATAATTTAGCGTTCGAATATATTGAATACTCAATTGACTCGTAAATATTTATGAGAGTTTTAGCATGAATCAACAGTTTGAGAGTGTTTTATATAATCCATAGATTTTTGTTTGCTTCGCGCTAGATGCTACGTCACCTGGTGGTGGATAGGAAACCACTCCATGGAAGTTAAACTCCCTAATGAAGAAAGGATTTATAATTACTTCAGCACACCGAAATATCAGGGAGATGGAATCTCCGTCAACAGACAAGAAGGCAGATTTGCAAATTTCCTTGGGGCCGTTTTTTATGCTCGGAAGGCAAGTACTTAACCACAATCGCATCTGATAGAAAGTGATGATGCGGCCGAAAATGTAGCATACTTGCCTAGAAGTTACATATTAATTCTTAACTTGAATTATACTCCCAGATTATACCGTTCAGGGAACTAAGACGCACGCAATAATGTCGACTTCATATATATAGATAGATTTCTTAAATTGAGTTAGGCTTAAAAAAAGTAACATTATGTGCATTACCTTTTTCTCATATTATGCTTAATTCAGATAAAAATAATGACATATACAGTTTAAATATGCAAATGTACAATTGACATGTCTTTATAAAGACATATATTTTTGACGCTAATATATTTATTAGTAAATGTATACTGACTCAGGATACTTTGTACCTGTCCATTAGAGATAAAACAACACTTGCTAAATTAATTAATATAAATGACCCCGTTATAGATAATATAACACAGTCATATGACGACTCTCATGCTAGTAGTAGACGACCCAGTTGGCGCAGTGGACAGGTGTCCGCCCTCTGCGCCGTGGGTTCGATTCCCGGCAGGAGCACAAATTCCTTCCCAAGAGATATTTGTGCTTCTGGTTCTGGGTGTAATGTTCCGGCACCCACGATTCAAGCCTTTGAACTTAGTGTGGGGCTGTGAGTGTGAATGCGTTTGTTTTTTTTTTTGTTTTTTAGTATTACTAATAAGATTAATTTGAATCAGTCAGCAAACATTAGTATAAATATTATACTCTCTGCTTTCCATTAAGAAATACAGAGTTTTTCCAGGAGTGATGTAAATATAAGATTAAATAACAATACAATGCATTATATATAGGGTTTGGGAATTCCCGACAATTTCAAAGTCCCGGGTCACGAGACAGCCTACAATCAAAGTCTCGGGAATTTCCGGGACTTCAAAACTTAGAAAAGATATTTTTTTAAGACGGGTAAGCCTTTTTTTAATAATATTAATTGAGTTAATTTCTGGTAAAACTTATTAAAGAGGCATTTTTTGTAAGTATCAACATTTATTAAACAGAAAATTTAATCTTAATAACTTTAAAGATAATTTCAGTCTTAGTAATTGCTTTGTTTATTTTTTTTTATACACATAATCACTTTTAAGCAGTTAAATCTTATAGTAATAAAACGAACTTAGTTAAAAATCATACTAATTCTTAATAACTTTTTCTGCTTTCTGTTTCTGATTTTAGTTATAATGCCACCAGACAAGGAGAACACTCTCTCGTTTTCAACAGATGTCGGTTTAATTGTGTTTAAGGCTTTATAAAGTAGTTCCAAACTTACTGTACGTTTTCCGATTGCTTCTAACAACTGAAACTCCCTTTTTAATGGTGATGGCGCTATGCTCCTTAAATTATTTGAAAAAATGATTATATAACAAATTTCGACAATCTTGTCTCGTCTCAACTCGATCCCGAAAGTCCCGGGACTCGAGATAAATAAAATTACGAAACGTCCCGGGACTTCGAGACACAAGACGTCGCAGGACCCAAACCCTAAATGTGTACTACCGCTACAATCCCGATGACTGAGACATCTAGAATTAAAAGTAATAAAATATGTATATATCATCAAAATAAAAATCATTTGTCAAAATATTAGATGTTGAGTTGCTTACAGATTAGTATCACCTAGATGTTCTATGTTTTTCAGAAACGTGGCTTAACCGTCATAAAATGTCATTTAATGTTAAGTCTTATTTGCTGATGAAACGTCACTTATTTTTAAAACTAATAGGAAAGATGTAGATTTAGTATTGAAATGGTTTGCTGCTAGTAAGTTATTGTTAAATGCTAGCAAAACCAAATATATCAAGTTTTCCCTTCCTAATGTTCCTTTGGTAGATGCAAATGGTAAACTTGAAACTGTTTTCTTAGGTCTGTTTATGAACTCAAAACTGCAGTGGGGTCCTCATATTGATGTGCTTCCAGTTATGCCGGTTTTACTATCCGTAAAATTAGACAATTGACTGATGTAGCGACGGCAAGGCTGGTTTACTTTGCACATTTTCATAGTCGAATGAGTTATAGAAACTTACTTTGGTGATCTGCTGCCGCTGTTAAAGCTATTTTTACCCTACAAACTTTTTTTTTTAAATTTAAGTCAGTAAATCAGCTATTTCAATTTCGGGTTCGCTCGCCGCATCGTAAAGATATGCAAATAAGTCAAAAGTCCCGACGACGACCTCGTGCTCTCTAGTGCTATCCGGTGCTGCCTGGTATTATCCGGTGCTGCCCGGTGCTATCCGGTTGTCCGAACGGTTGCGCTGGCCTGGCCGGAGCGTCTAAACGTCGTGATTAATGTAGAATCGAGGCGAGCCGATCAGTGAGGCACTAGTCACAGTGTAATGGATATGTGAGTAATACAATAACAATTATACTTACGAATATTTCATTGTTGCTAAGTATAAACCATATATATTTATTTGTATACATATATATATATATATATATATATAAATACTATAATAATTATATATTTTCAAAATACAATAAGCAAATAATAATAATGTTAGTGTATATATTTCATATAAAATAGTAAGGACTAAGTTAAATTTTAAATATTTCATAATAGATATTATATAAACTCATGTTTAATATTCAGATATAAATAATAGTTTAAACGTATATTATGATAAATAAGTAATCATTAGTTACACAAATTGTTATTTTTATCTTTAGTTGTACTTTACTGTTAATAATTAACGCTATATACGTAACCTGTAAGTACGAGTTTTTGACTAATTTGTCTAATTTAATTTGTTATCCGTATTGGGTCTTCACGATACAGGCTTGCCTAGTGTGAAGGCCATAGAAATATCCTTTCACCTGTAAGCTATCATCAGCGATTAGCAAAATGTATAATTAATGTGTATAAACTAATCAAATTGTTTGTAAACGTTAACCACTAACCGCTGCAAAATAAACATTTTTTCATTTTCATTTCATTATTTATTTGTTGTATAGTGAGCTTAACTTCTTTCAATTGATTTTCTGTTGATCTTTCAGTTTTAGATCTACCTATTGATTTTTATACAAGATATTTTTAAAGTGGATGTTATTGTTTTTATTAATGGTTTTTGTTTTCAGTAACAACTTTTTTTTTTAGTTTTGAATTGAACAATTACGGTCGAACACAATATCTAAATGTTGATCAGTTTTCAAAATAAAATAAAATAAACGGAGCCTTAGATAATCTTGCCTTGACAAACGTCACTCACAATGTATCTATAATTTAGGTTTAGGGTTTTAATTGGTTTTAAGGTTTTTGTGCCCAAAAGGATTTCTTATGACAAATAAAAATATATATAGATTTTTCAAACTTTCACTATTAATTTTTGGGATTTAATTTAAAACAAAACTTATTTTCCTACTTATCTTCAATAAAATATATATTTGCAAGATTTCACATTCCTAAATCCCACCGGCCGGTTTAGGCTGCGCCTTGCGTGTTAGTTAGTTTTTGTTAGAATTTTAATAATTATATATCAGTTTTACATTGATTTACATGAATACACAAGAAAAACGTAAAGAAATGCCATAAAAAAAAATCATATGTCAATTTACAACAATATTTGTACATAAATTATTGATAGTTATTGAAGATCTATCTTAATTAATTAAAAACCTGTTGAACCCATAATTTTGCAAACTAATAATTTGAATTGAAAAAGCTTTTTTAAGAAGCAAAAACCAACTGTCGCGGCGCAAGATCATCAATTCAGCAAGATAACGCCGCTTCAAAACTTAGCAGCAACTCAACGTTACAAATATTAGATAACTTCATTACCCGGCGTTTTAAATACCCACAGTAGCCCACCCACATTTTTATTATATAAAATCTAACTACTCTAATTCAGTGAGAAAAATGTAATATTGCACTTGACGTCGACTAAAGCACATTCAATCCAGATTTCGGGTTTTATTTATACCAAATAGGACTCGCAGTGTCTCCAGCGAAGACATAAGTTTTTTTTCTTTTTGGCGAACGCGATCAAGACATTTTCAACAAGAAATATACAACAAAATACAAGAAGAAATTACCGCGTTCACGCGGTCATCATCGACGTGCCAAGTTTTACAGCAAGTAGACGGCGTCGTATCCATCCAAGGATTCCAGAGGTTTACTTTTCATCACCGGACAACAGCAGGTTGTTGGCGAAGCCAATGCCTTCGCCACAACACGGCAAAAGTTAAGTAAAAGTGCCCTTCCATTGTTCCTACATCTACCCATATTCTAACCTCTAAAAGCCAAAGTTATTGCTTCCACAATGTGTATCTAGCATCAAATAGACGCATTACGGCAATAATAAGCCATTTCATCTAATCATTTCGATATTTAAGTGCAATATTCAGTTCATAATCCATTCAACATAAATATAATACCGGTGTACAAAGGTCACTCGAGTTCATAGCCCATATATTTTGTACAAAATACAATCAATCATTGATCCAGTTGCTATAATCATCCATTCTATAGTTTCCTAATCATTCCTACAATATAATTATCCATACTTTCATCAATTTTATGGTTAAAATTCCAATATTTTCATACAAATCATAAAGTCAGTTCATAAATTCATGTTAGTTTCAAGTACTGTGTGTTTTTAGCCTTATCATCAAAAATAGCCTATGCTGCTATGGCATTATACAAATAAATCAAAGTAATAATTTAGCAACATTCCCCATAATCATCAACATCATTATTTCTTGCTTTTCACCCGATTTGCCGACATTTCCAGATCTAACCGGTGCGCCCCGGTCTCAAGTAAATCACTAGAATATCTAACTTGGAGCAATCAGCTGATCGACCGGCGGCTCCGACCTGTGTTCCCGCGGCAAGTTGTCTACAAGCGGAGGGGAGTGAGACTTTACCTGTACAGCTAAGTCAGAAAGAGAATTATTACAACTAATTAAATCATGACTACGGTCGAAGTAGAAAAACCTAACATTAAATACAAAGAATTAAATACAAGGCGAAGTTCGGTGAAAGGTCAAATAACTAGATTTAAAAATTACCTTTCAACATTAGAATCATCAGATCTATCCAGCATTGAATTGGCGGCACTTTCCCTCAAATTAGGTAAATTTGAAGGATTGGCCAATAACTTTAATACACTTCAGACTGAAATTGAGATCCTAAATTCGAAAAATTTGGACTCTGAGATTGACGAAAGAGAACGCATTGAGAATGATATTATTATTAGCATGGCAAAGGCTAAGCTTCTCATTGAGAAAGCAAACATTCAAATAGAAACTCGTCGCAAATCTGTGGCGCCAGAATCTCAATGCCATCACTCTCACAGTCATGATCAGAATTCAGGTTTCAAACTACCTAGAATTCAAATCTCGAAATTTGACGGCTCCTATTTTCGGTGGCTCGAATTTCGGGACACGTTTTTAACGCTAGTACACACAAATGAACGAATTTCCGAAATCCACAAATTTCATTATTTAATCTCATACCTCGAAGGAGATGCGGCGCGTATTATATCCAACCTCGAAGTGTCATCATTAAATTATGCGACCGCATGGTCACTGCTTTGTGAACGCTACGATAATAAGCGATTGCTTATCAGTCACCATCTCACTGCGCTATTTAACATGCATCCAATCACACGCGAATCGGAACGTTCTTTACGATTTTTGGTAGATCACGTAACTAAGAATCTACGCGCTTTGGCTAGTCTAGGCCAGCCGACAGACAAGTGGGACATTCTGATAATTTTTATGTTATCATCCAAATTAGACAACCACACTCTAATGAAGTGGGAAGAGCTTCGTAATACTTTCGAGGATGTTCCAAATTTAATTCAATTTAATAAGTTTTTGACAGATCGCGCTGATGTTTTAGAATCCATGAACCGCAGTAAGCACGATAAATCAAGTTCGATGCAACAAGTCACGTCACGACATTTTAATCAGAGCGATTTCAAGCCTAACTTAAATAATAAAAATTTAAATTTCATCAATAAACAGAAGCAACAAACAAACTTTAATAATAAACAAGAACAAAGAACTCCATTCGTAAAATCATTTACAACAAGTAGAAATCAAAATTTACAAAAACTATTCACGTGCATTATTTGCAAAGACGCGCATCGCATATATGAATGTCCCATATTTAAAAACAAAAACATTAATGAAAAATTAGTCGAAATTAAAAAATATAATTTATGTTCCAATTGCTTAAGGCAGGGACATCAAGTATCCGAGTGTCGTCTAGGACCGTGCAAACTTTGTAACAAACGTCACAACACACTAATACATTTAGATTCGGCTCCAATCACTGCAACGTCTGCGCAGTCAGTGGCAACGTTCTCCAAACAAGGTCCTTGTCAAGTTCTCTTATCCACGGCGATCATCGAAGTGTCAAATCCAATAACCAATAAGAAAGAGGAAGTGTGTGCCCTCCTAGACTGCGGCAGCGAATCTTCTTTCATCACTGAAAACCTGAAACAGAAATTACAATTAAATACACAAACAATCGAAGCGATTAAAATAATAGGAATAGGAAATCAATCACACAATAAAGTAGTTGAAAGTGCTACCATACAGATCCAATCATTAAACAATTCATACAATGTCAACTTACCCTGCTTAGTGCTGGACGAACTAACTGGTGAACTACCGAGGGCACCTATAAACATACAAAATCTAAAATTACCGAGCAATATAAAACTAGCAAATCCACACTTTGACCAACCAACAAGTATCGACGTAATACTTGGGTCAGACATATTTTATGACGTCATATGTCCTGAACAAAAATCACTAGGACCTAAAAATCCGAAATTAATCAATTCTAAATTTGGCTGGCTATTAGCCGGACCCATTCATTCAAGCATAGCCAAACATATCCAGTACAACCATTCATCCAACCATTCATCCAAACATTCATCGAACCATTCATACAACCATTCACTCAACCATTCATACAACCACGCACCCAACCATTCATACAACCACGCATCCAACCATTCATACAACCACGCACCCAACCATTCATACAACCACACATCCAACCATTCATACAACCACGCACCCAACCATTCGTACAACCATGCACCCAACCATTCACCCAACCATTCATACGACCATTCACCCAACCATTCATACGACCATTCATCCAACCACTCATACGACCATTCATCCAATAATTCATTCAACTATAATCCCAACCATAATCATACAACCAAACATTCATACAATCAGATATCCACTCTCTCCTCACACCAATCAAACGATCAATCATTCAATGATTCACTCAATACCAAGTCTAACATAGACAAAATACTCACCAAATTCTGGGAAATAGAGGAGCTCCCACAAAAATCTATTCTTAGTAAAGAAGAAAGGTTATGCGAAGAACATTTTCTAACGAATACTACTCGACTTAGCACAGGCAGATTTTGCGTCAAGCTACCTTTAAATAATAATCCTGACAGCTTAGGCGACTCTTACGACATGGCGAAAAAGCGCTTCCTTCATTTAGAAAAGCGATTTCGTAAGAACCCTGATTTAAAATCCCAGTATACAGAATTTATTCGTGAATATGCCGAACTAGGTCACTTATCCATATCTTCTGATCCAAAGCCCATTCCAGGCTACTTCTTATGTCATCATGCCGTGTTCCGAGAAGACAGCGAAACAACAAAATTACGAGTTGTCTTCGACGGCTCTGCACCAACCTCCACAGGGTCATCACTCAACGGAATCCTGATGGTAGGCCAAAATGTGCAAAATCCCCTCTTCTCAATCTTGGTCAGAGCAAGGCAGTACAAATTTCTACTTACCGGCGACATCGAAAAGATGTACCGCCAGGTTCAAGTGCATCCCGACGATCGCCACCTGCAACTGATTTTGTGGAGAGAGGACGAGTCACTCCCCATAGAAACTTTATGTTTGAATGTCCTCACTTACGGCACAGCAAGCGCGGCACATTTAAGCACGAGGTGTTTATGGCAAGTAGGGGAGGAATGTGGTGACAATCAAATCAAAGCAATAATACAAAACGATTTCTATGTCGACGACTTGATAACAGGCGCGAATAGCGAAGACGAGTTGCGACACATACAAAATTCAGTTTCAAAGGCATTAAATTCAGCATGTTTTCCTCTGCGAAAATACAAAAGTAATTCACCAAACATATGTGAAAATATAGAAAATAAATCAAGCGATAAATTAATTCTAAGTGAGTCGTCAAGCACTCTCGGTTTGGGATGGAACCCAATCGATGATACTTTACACTTCCCGGTCAAGCCAATATCCAATGAGCATCAAACTATTACAAAACGATCTATTATGTCAAACGCTTTTAAAATTTTCGATCCCTTGGGACTATTAAGCCCATGCATCATTATACCAAAAATGATTCTCCAGAAATTATGGCTTCTTAAAATTGATTGGGACGAACCCGTTCCCCAGGATATAGCAACATCTTGGGACGAATATTCTTCTAACACACATCATCTTACAAACTTAAATATACCCAGAAACGTTTTATGCGACGAATCAATGGCCATAGAAATCCATTCATTTAGCGATGCAGCTCAGGGCGCATATGGCGCGTGCGTGTACGTTAAATCATCAAACATGTATAACGAAGTTAGTATAAATCTACTATGCGCAAAATCCAAGGTCTCTCCTTTAAAACCGACAACAATTCCTCGCCTGGAACTTTGTGCTGCACTTCTTTCAGCCAGGTTGACTAAAACTGTACTTGAGTCCATAAAATACAAACCTGCTCGAGTAGTCTACTGGTGCGACTCCAGCGTAGTCCTTGCTTGGATACATAGCATTCCTAGAAATTTAAAAACATTTGTTGCCAACCGTGTAGGTGAGATCATAGATATTACAGATCCATCATCTTGGAGGTACGTACCCACGGGAGAAAACCCAGCTGATTTAATTTCTAGAGGCGTCCACGCCAATCAACTATCTAATTCAAATCTATGGTGGTACGGCCCGGCCTTCCTTACTCAAGATGAAAGTGAATGGCCGCTTCTTAAAACTAATAAAATACAAAATAACTTACCTGAAGTAAAGAGTATCCATGCACATCCAGCCGTCGTCGCAGAACCTGTAATAAAAATAGAAAATTATTCAAACTTTTTCAAGCTACAAAGAATACTTGCATATGTAAAGCGATTTATATACAACTTAAAAAATCATTCAAATAAACTTACCGGTATTTTATCTACCGACGAATTACAAGACTCGTTTCATCATCTTTGTGCTATGGCTCAGTTACAATCTTTTCCCATTGAACACAAAACATTACTGCAAAACTTACCTCTAAACAAGAAATCCAAATTAACGTCCTTGTCACCATTCATAGACAATCATAACTTAATAAGAGTAGGTGGCAGGCTAGACGCTTCTAACTATCCATACCAAAAAAAACATCCCATCGTTCTTGATGCCTCCCATCACTTAACAAAAATTTATTTTGCACGCGAACACATTAGACAACTTCACGCTGGACCACAGTTATTATTAGCCACGGTAAGAGAAACTATATGGCCACTGAACGGGCGACGCCTAGCTCGCAATACGGTGCACAACTGTCCCAAATGCAGACGTTTTCAAGGGAAAAACCTCTGTCCCAAAATGGGCAATCTACCGCTACAGCGGATAACACCAGACTTTCCGTTCATGTCTGTTGGTCTAGACTATGCAGGTCCGTTCTTTATTTTAAATCGTAAAGGGCGTGGTGCCAAACTCATCAAGTGTTACTTATGCTTATTTGTTTGCATGCGATTCAAATGCGTGCACTTAGAAACCGTTAATTCTTTATCCAAAAACGATTTTATAATGACACTTCGCAGGTTCATTTCCCGTCGCGGGAAACCTCGAGAGTTATTCTCGGATAACGGACGCTCCTTTGTTGCTGCTGCCAAGGAGTTAGGATCATTTCTTAAGTCAAACAGTGATTCTCTTTCTGATTTCGCTGCGCAGGAAGGGATCAAATTTTCATTCATCCCAGCTTACTCTCCTCACTTTGGAGGCATCTGGGAAGCAGGAGTTAAATCTTCTAAACATCATATCACTAAAGTCATAGGCAATAGTCATTTAACATTTGAAGAGATACAAACTTTATTTACACAAGTGGAAGCAATACTTAATAGTCGTCCCTTGTGTCCCATGTCATCCAATCCAGACGATCTTCTTTCCCTCACACCAGGGCATTTTCTTATCGGAAGACCATTAACGACGTTTCCGTCACCTGCTCTACAAGAATTTAACCCGAACAAATTGCAACGCTACCAAAGATTGGAACAAATTCGACAGCACTTCTGGCTCAGGTGGCAGAAGGAGTACATAGCAGAATTACAACAGCGTCAAAAATGGACACAGGAGACTGCACGTCTAGATGTGGGCGATCTGGTCTTGATAAAAGAAGACCATGTGGCTCCTCTATGTTGGCGCCTTGGAAGAGTCGTGAAACTGATCTCGGGACCAGATAATATCCACCGAGTTGCAGACATTAAGACTACACGTGGCTACGTGCGTCGTGCACTCATTCGTCTGGTTCCACTACCGAAGCCTGAAAACTTAACGTGTTGAAAGACAGAGCTTTCAACGGGGCGGAGTATGTCGCGGCGCAAGATCATCAATTCAGCAAGATAACGCCGCTTCAAAACTTAGCAGCAACTCAACGTTACAAATATTAGATAACTTCATTACCCGGCGTTTTAAATACCCACAGTAGCCCACCCACATTTTTATTATATAAAATCTAACTACTCTAATTCAGTGAGAAAAATGTAATATTGCACTTGACGTCGACTAAAGCACATTCAATCCAGATTTCGGGTTTTATTTATACCAAATAGGACTCGCAGTGTCTCCAGCGAAGACACCAACCAGTTTTATAACACTCTTATTGACAGTGGTTGAAAGTTATCCCACTAGGCTATTTTCCACTGTAGTGTATCTCTGTCGCATAAATAACATTCGACCGGAACGGACGTCGGACGAGGGCAGAGCGGACGCGCTTCGCTACGAAGAGGTTCCGTGGCGTAGCAACGTCGTAGCCATAGCGAGCTCGTAGCACGTAGCGTTTGTCTCGTAGACGTGTTGACTTGAAGTCTCGTAGCAGATTTGGTGCTGAAGGCTCTGTGAGCTCATTGCACTACAATATATTTATATTTTTTAGGGTCAAGTTGAACACAATCTACCGCAATAAGCAGCAATATTTAAACGATGCTTACTTATGTGTTAGTGAATTTGGGCCTAAAAGATATAAATTTAAATTATACTTAACTGTTTCAGTTAATTATGATAGCTTCTTATAAAAGTAGAGCTGTAAAAAATCGTGGCAAACAATCCAATATTTGAAATTGTTTGGAGAAATAAGATAAAGTAGAACTAGGCCGTTGTCGTTCATTTCAAAAAGGAGACGATAGCGTAACAAACCAAGCGTAGCTGCGTTAGTCAATCGACCAGTGAAGCTGAGAAAGATTTGTAGCAAGCAACATTATATTACACAGAGAAAGATGAAAATTAAGTAAAATGTTAGGCCCTTCGTGTTTGCCGCCTTGATATACAATCACTTACCATCAGGTAAAAAAGTAAAGTGGTTAAAAACTATCAGAGATTCTAATTATGTAGACCTGTCTTGTAGTATAATTGCAGCGAAAGCGTACTTTAACCTTCGACCGCATCATCACTGACCACCTGATGAGATAGCGGCCAAACGCTAAATAGATATTGTTTTCTTATAAACACTGACGGGTAGTGTTTAAAAGAAAACATTATGTCTTTTTCACTCCAAATATTTGGCGGATCCTAGTCTTTGATTGTGGACCCCTGAATTACACGATTCAATCTTGTTTTATTCCATTTGAGTCACAGCGCAGCGTAGGTACGCGGTCGTTGCCGTGATAGATCGTTAATCGTTAACTGCCTGTATAAATATCACGTATCCATATTATGTTCCATATTCTACAACCGTAAATCTTTGTAACTATCTATCTACTGCAGCTTACTTTTTGAGGTTACTTAGGAATGGGTCAATGGATGTGTATTTTATGATGCTTTGAATTGATTTTTTACGTCAAAACATTGCCAAAAATAAAATTTTAGTCACAAAATCATTGATGAGTGTTTCGACAACACTCATGAGGAGCTGAATTGCCTCAACATTCACATCGGTAATGAATTCTTTGTTCGTGAGCTTCGGCGAGTCTTTTTATAACACTAGCGACGAGTTCCACTTTTAGGTCTAGTTGAAGATCGTGTATAAGTGAAAACATAAAATTTTTCAGGCTCAAATTCACATATAGGTATAACAGTAGAAATACTGCATTTTTATATTTTACACATCATTCCAAACTTATGTGGTATAGAAATATTTTTTCACAAACCCTGCAATTGTTCAGTCTATTGTTCAAGTTCCATTATTGCCATCCGCTTCCAAACTCTTCTCGGCCCCGAACTTGTTCCGGACGTCGTTAGATATTCATACCGTATGTGAAACTGATTGCGACTGCTTTGTCAGTGAGCTCACTTTTGTATGTTTTATCGTAGTCAGGTATTGTACAGCTCAGTTGCTATCAAAAATGCTCCAATTAATTTTTCAAATATGACAGAATAAAAGATTATTTTGGTTCCTTATCCCTAATGAAATCTTTGATTTGGCGCTTTCACACTCGCAGCCCCACATTAGTTTCGCAGCTAAAACAAGGTATCTACTGAAACACAATCCTGAACTACACAGGTAAGTACTCAATGAGAACCGTCGATTGAAGTGCGATCGGTTCGTACACTTTGATTCATTTAGTAGTTCCATCGGTTCTATATCGATAGACCGGAATCATAGCCAAGTATTGACTTGGCTATGACCGTTATAGGCAAGCATTTGACCGTTATCTCACCTGGTGGAAAGTGACGATGCGGCCGAAGATGGGACATGCTTGCCTATAAGGTACCTAATCACTCTAGACTTGAAGACACCCAGATTGTACCGTTCAGGGAACAAAGACGCAGGCAATGAGTTCCATTCCCTCACTGTGCAGATGATAAACGTAGAAGCGAAACGCTTCAAGCAAAATAAATGGATGACGTTTGTCAGTTTGTATTGTTGTTAGGTGATAAAAAAGGCATGGAAAAATTATATCATGTAATGCCTGAGCACCAATGTAATTCCTGAGCACACTCTAAAATGTAAGCGATAGAAAACCGATATGCTAGCTACCTTACGTCAGTGACCAAGACTTTGCAGTTCTATGTACTACCACTGTGTTTTTTTGTCTTGGTTATGTGTTATGCATTTTATTTGTTTTAGTCACGTTAGAACTATTTCGCTTTTACCTATATAATTTAAATGTATGTGTCTAACAACTTAACTAACTAATATGTAGCGAGACAGTAGAACTTTTAATGGCTACTAGAAAACTGCTCGAATTTGAAATCGTTTGATTTACACTATTTTCCGTATTACTGATAAGGGTGTGTTAAAAACCATTATTACTATTGACCAAACGGTGCGAGTTCTCTAAGCTAATTCGGGTGTTCAGCACTTTTTCCGTCCGTCCGTCAATTAGGGACTATAATAATATTATGTTCAGATATAATTAATAGTTTAAACATGAATTATGATAAATAAATAATCATTAGTTACACAAATGGTTATAGTTACGTTTAGTTTTACTTTACTGCTAATAATTAACGCTATGTACGTAACCTGTAAGAAACGAGTTTTTTGACTAATTTGTTTAATGTAACATTTGATATTCGTATTGGGTCTTCACGATACAGGCTTGCCTGGTTTGAAGGCCATAGATATATCCTTGAATCGGTAAGCTATTATCAGCGATTAGCAAAATGTATAATTATTGTGTTTAAACTAATTAAATTGTTTGTAAACTTTAACCAATAACCGTTGCAAAATTTATTTATATTTATTTATATATTTATTTATTACTATCCAACTTACTTCTATCATTACAGGCTTAGCCTAATGCGATAGTGTAAATAATGTCTAACCTTATTGTAACAAAAAATAAACATTTTTCATTTTCATTACATATTCATTTTTTAAAATGAATTAAGTTTACTAGTTCAAATTCTCATATAACATGTAAAGCTCTGGCTCAAAGCCAAAAATGATAGCAAAAAAACTATAAAATCAAAAGTAGGCCTACTTATAGACGAGGCAATATTATTTCCTATTTTTTCAGCTTTTATTATATAATTGTCCGGATCACCAAGATTTCCGTTTTGAAATAAGTTCTTTAAAAACTGTTTTACACTTAATGTTATACGTTCAATACCAGTTACATTATGTCCTTGAGCAACAAATACAAAAACAAACAGATTTTATTGGAAAAGAGAGCCTTTTTAAGATGAGACACATAAAAACAGATTCTTACAAACGGAGCCCAAAAGAAAAAGAAGAATGGTGCTTCAATAATAATTATAAGTAATCGACAACAGTTACTGACATAAATAATGTCAGAAACTGTTGTCATAAGTTCCTCTTCCCACCTATCCCACGGGAGTTTTTCTATAGACATAAATAGATAAACGCTAGTAGGATCCTGCACAAGTCCGGTTCTGCCAAGTTGGCTCGTTACCCGTAACTTGCGACACGATTAAACAATATTACTGGACCGGGACAGCTACAGATACCCTTTCCCTGGTAGAGTAGAGGAAATATTTTCTTTCAAAATGTTGTCATTTAGCTAAGCAACAAGTTCTAATAATAGTTGTCACAGCTAAAGTGTTTCGCTTATACGTTTATCATCTATGTGTTTTCAATCTAGAGTGAATAAATATATTCAAGGCAAGGATGTTACATCTTCGGACGCTAACTCACCTACCATCAGGTATGATTGAGGTCAAATGCTTGACTATCTACTATACTAGTCGTTCGCGCCGAACTGAGATCTCGCGCCTACATTTTGCCTCACAGAGGAAAACTTTAGAGGTTACTTGCTTACAACCTTTTTTCTGTATCATAATTGTTTCATTTCTATGTTTGTTGATTAAGTAAAACGAATATAACAGATATTATACGTAAGTTTCAGTGTGAAATTGACAAAATAGATCTAAAAACAGAAACTTTGGTGACCTACTAAATAGTTATTTTCCAACATAGATTTTTTTTAAACCGGCTTTGTATTGCTGCTAAGTTCTTTTAAACGATACCCTACAAGGGTAAAAATAATTTTGCTCCCCATTTCCATCTATGAGCCCATTTAATATTTTCATTTATGTAATTTTAAACGACATTTCTGGACTTGGACCGTACTTTTACATATTCTATAAGAATTTGAAGTTATTCGCTTATATTGTTTAGACGCTAGATGCCTCTGACAAACGGATAGACGGACGGACGGACAGACAGACGGACAAAGTGCTGAACGACCCAAATTAATTTAGAGATCTCGCTTCGCTCTATCAAAAAAAAACAGGAAGTGATGTAAAGACACACGATAGATGTGAAAATTTGTATTACAGGGAAACATCTAATTATTGGTCACAGTGCTACGTCACACAAAAAGGTTGCAAATCAGAATTTCAAAGCCCTCCTTTAAAAAGTTTCACTTAAAAAAAGCACGAAATAGAAATTATTAATCAAACGCATTGACAGCCCTACAGCCCGACAACCGTAAGTTAATGAATCGTTGACGTGTATGGAAAATATGAATAATTGAATGTGAATATTACTTGTATCGTATGTGCTAGAAACATTGAAATATATAAAATACAAATCATTATTACTACTAAAAACAATTAGAAAGATTTGAAGCTGTGTATTTTTTTTATTTTGACGTTTATGTTGCTTATCGTGAAAATTTTGAGGAGTAGGTAACACTAAATATTAGAGTAGGACATCATAAATGTGTTTCGACAATCACTCGACGTAGTTACTGATACCAATACCATAGTTTATCGTATTTGTCGTAACCGTGATAAATGAGGAACGGCCCTAAAAGGAGAGGCGGGTGGAACTAATTGCGAGAGTGAGGGTCACTGGAACCGTCACCTGCGTCTCGTCGATCGTTTGTCACAAACGATCCAACCAAGTTTATACCCGCTGATGTAATTAAGGTCTAGGAATAGCTCTATCATAGTGATTGTGTAAGTTTGGAGCCAAATCAAAACTAGATCTTCACTGAATCAAACTAATCTCGTCAATTAGGTTTTAAGCAGAATCTGGCAGTAGAGTCATTAACTTTGATGAGTGCCTCTTTGGGGCTCATGTAAATAAATGATTTTGATTATGATTATAGTTTAAAGCAACCTAAATTACGCTGTCATTGTCTGTGGTCAAATGAGATTACTGAAATATGGTTATAAACGCATCCACACTTACAGCCCCACATTAAGTTCAAAGACGTGTATCGTGGGTGCCGGAAACATTCACATCACACACACATTACACCCAAAACCAGAAGCACTAATAATCCTAGGGAAGAAATCACACACACATTACACCCAAAACCAGAAGCACAAATAACCTTAGGGAAGGAATTTGTGCTCCTGCCAGGAATCGAACCCAGGACCCACGGCGCAGTGGGCGGACACTTGTCCACTGACACCAACGACATATACCTACATATATAGTATGTTTTCTGATTTAGGTTTAATTAATGTGTTGGGATTCATTCACTATTTTTTTTAATGATAATTTTTGTCATTGAAGTAGCCATATATTTTATGGAATTAGTCCACTAGCTCAACTGTATGGCGGTGGTGATGTAAGCAAGCACGCTTGAAAGGGCCTAAAATGAGCTGCCAAGTAAAGCAGTAGTACACGTTTTCGTGTACTATTTATTATTACACCCAAATAATTGGTTGGCTTAATTGGCTGAGCGTTCGCCTCCTAAGCAGGGGAATAGGGTTTGATTCCCGACGGGAACACAAGTTTTCTCCCCATGGAGAATTTGTGTTTCTGGTTCTGGTTGTGATTGTGTGCGTGATGTGAATGTTTTCGGCACCCACGACACAAGTCATCGAACTTAGTGTGGGGCTGTGAGTGTGAAACTGTTTACGTTTTATGGTTATGTTATCCCTTTTTTAATTATCGTCCAAATTAGCGACTCATAAATAGAATCAAGTTTTACCCGTGTCCAATACCAACAAATAAGAAAAAAATATTATCCACGTGTAAATAACATTTACCTTTGACATAAAACGATTCCTTAATATTCTGTGTCGCATGTTGGATATTTGGAAAATCTCAAATATATTACATAAAGCTGACAAACAGTATTCTACGGAATATTATTCTGTTCTTAACTTAGGTGTATTTAAATTAGTTTAACAGTTTTAGAGACTTATTAATAATAATACACACATAACTCTCAAACACAACCACACACGTACATATTTTACATATTGAGTTTATTTAACGTGAGCACTTTTACGAATATATTGGTAGAATTTTAACAGCGATACAAACAAATATATTGTTTACATATAGAATTTGTAGTGATTTTTTTATGCTGTATAGGCAAGCATTACACCCGCTAGAAAGTGATGACGCGAAGATGGAACATGCTTCCCCAGAAGTTACCTTTTCACTCTAGACTTGCAGACACCCAGACTATACCGTTCAGGGAACGAGTTTCACTCCTTTGCTGTACGGATGATAAACTGATAATACGGATCAAATAAAATCCGTTAAAGTACTTACCTACTATTTTTGTAGTATTCAAAGAAATTAAATGAAATTAATTGTTTCAACACATTGATAATACAGTAATTCAAAATGGGTCCCAAACTAGGCATTGCCAGTAAATAACACAAATCTAAAAAAAAATACCCTAAAATAGCTGACAGCAATATTTGCTTAATCTAAATATATATAACTCAAAGGTGACTGACTGACTGACATAGTGATCTATCAAAGCACAGCCGAAACCACTGGACGGATCGGGCTGAAATTTGGCATGCAGGTAGATGTTATGACGTAGGCATCCGCTAAGAAAGAATTTTGATTAATTCTACCCCCAAGGGGATAAAATCTATACCTAATTAATAATAATACTTCTTAACGCGAGCGAAACTGCAGGCAAAAGCTAGTATTTCATATATGTCATTATATTGCTATATATAGTTTTAGGAAATATAGGCAATTGGCCAGTAGATTGTTTAAGTATATACAGACATAGTTTCTTGGAAGCAAGAGCTAGTAGTCTTGGCTCGAACCAGAACGTACCTTAGCTGAAGTACGTCATCCCCTGTGAGACGACCAGGTAGCTGGCGAGAGGCCAGTGCAGCTTTGAATTATTCAAAGCACGCCGCTTTATGTCGTCAATTAAATCGCTCCACGTAGCCTCGCTGCTCTCTTGCAGTGGGAAGGCGGGCTTATTGCTCACTCAATAGTAACTGCTTTCAGTTAACTAGATTTTTTTTTAATTTCAAGAACAAAATTAATATTATTTCACTTAATCTACGAAGGAATAGGATGGATGTTGATATGGCATGGTCTTATGCCTCTTATTTTTTATCTATATTTAACAGATACTTTTTGAAAGAAAAACCAGGTGATTGTAATTGATCGAGCGAAGCGAGATCTATAAGTTGACTTGGGTCGTTTAGCACTTTGTCCGTCCGTCTGTCAGAGGCATCTAGCGTCTAAACCATATAAGTATAAGCGAATTTTTTTGGCAAATGGGGTTAGATTTTACAATAGAATTCCTAAAATCGTAACTGAATTACCACTGGGAAAGTTCAAATCTGTAATAAAACGGGCATTAATTAAGAAAGCTTATTATGAGACCACAGACTATATTAATGACAAGGATGCATGGAGGCAAACTGCACAGGCTCTTTCTAGCGACTACCATAATAACACCTAGGTTAAGAAAATTATGTATTAGAAATTAAGAATGTTTAAAAAAAAAATGAATGGAAAAAAATGCGCCGCCGAGTTTCTTGCCAGGTTCTTCTCGAGATGGCTTTAATTTTGCGAATCTGGCTTCATTAACTTTCATGAGTGCCTCTTTGGGGCCCATGTGAATAAACGATTTTGATTTTGATTTCGAATAATATAAAGTGAAAAATTAAAACTACGGCCAAAAGCCAGATATGACATTTAATATATTAAGGGGGCTCCAATAAGCAAGTAGCCTCAAAAGTTTTTTTCTCTATGAATCAAAATATAGGCGCTAGATCTCAGTTCGGCGCGAACGACTAGTATTATAAATGCAAACTTTTTTGTGCGTGTGTGTAAATTTATAGTATGTTTGTTTTTTCTTCACGTTGTAATATATTGGAATGTGCATAGATTATACCCAGGATTAAAACATAGACAATTTTTTTCAAAAGAAGCCAAGTATCACAGCTAGTTTAACATTAAAAAATAAACATTGAAATAAATTATGATTATATTATGTAAATACAATAAATTTTCATCCGCAATAGCATCGTCGAAGACAACATCATGAACTTTAATCTTAAATCACTAGTTAATATAAAAACATAGATATTGTACATACGTCTATGTTACGTCTTATGAAAACGCAATCTTATTTAGCTAAGTAATCATTCTACCGACCGAAATCAAAACAAAAAAAAGGCTTGTAGGTAACTTAGGTCTTTTCTGTATAGATGTTTCCGGCACCCACGATACAAGTCTTTGTACTTAGTGTGGGGCTGTGAGAGTGAAAGCGTTAGTTAAAATAAAAAAAATAAAAAAAACTGATGTATAGGTATTATCATAATTCTAGGCAATATAGGCAATTGGCCCGTAAATAGAAGAAAAAAATCAAACCATAAACAAGCTTAAAACGGTTATAGTTTATTCTCTCATTATTTGTTATTAGCACAAGCATGTTAGAAGTACTAAGTTCAATTAGGTTATTAATCAAGTAAATTAAAGTCTTATAATATTTTATTGGCAAAAAACATAAAATTTTAAATTGAGAGGTGGTAGAGCATTTTGTGAGTTGCTCGCCTGGCTTGCTACCAAAGTAGCTTACCACCATAAAGTTGAAAGTCTGCCGCCAAGCCAAATACGGTGTTCCGGCAGTTATCCTTGAGAGCCTGCGTATTTCAGGTCTAGTGTGTTTACCAGCTTCGATCACATCGTCACTTACCATCAGGTGAGATAGTAGTCAAACACTAGCATGTCACAATAAAAAAAAATATAAAAAAAAGATTACTAACGATTACAAGATGAAATGATAAACATTCCAACATGAAATAATAGACATAATAGATTAGCAAAAAATATGAAATGATAAACATAGAAAACCCCAAGAGCAAACTACATATTATGTTTTAAAATAATAAGCCCTAAAAAGCAGTTTAGTCTTATTACTTAAGTTTAAGACCATGTAATGTTCTTAGTTTACACGCACAGTTTACGTTACGTTTATTTATATTTCTATATAAATCAACTATATTTCTATATCGACCGGCGAGCAAAAAGACTCATTGGCGATGATAAGCTAGTCGAGTCCAAATTGCAGAGTCTCGGTCACCGACGTAAGGTCGCAAGTCTATCGGTATTCTACCGTTTACACTTTGGAGAGTGTGCGCAGGAATTACACGAACTAATTCCCCCATGCCCGTTTTACCATCTAACAAGAAGACAAACTGTCAAACGTCATCCATATATGGTTGACATACCTCCAGTTCGCTCGAAGCGTTTCGCTTCTACGTTTATCATCCGTGCAGCGAAGGAGTGGAACTCATTGCCCTCGTCTTTGTTCCCCGAACAGTATAATCTGGGAGTCTTCAAGTCAAGAGTGAATAGGTACCTTCTAGGCAAGCATGCTACATCTTCGGCCGCATCGTCACTTTCCATCAGGTGAGATTGTGGTCAAACGCTTGCCTATCGTACATAAAAAAAAAAAATTTTCTTTTACACATATTGTTATCTCTACAACTCATTATAACTCTATAAGTTTATAATTTTTTAGCTAGAGTTCAAATTTCATGACCTAGGCGATATACAGGGCTCAACAAACACGCCCAATTCAACAACTTAGGAAAATGAATTACACGCTCCGCCGCACCACTTGATTGTATGTCGAAAAAGTACACACAAGTTGTACTGGCTAATTTATTTGATCCTTCACGTTGATACAATTTTATTATATTAATAAAATCCAAGATTGACTTACTTTTTTATTCTGAGCAAATTATTTTATAACTGACAAACTGTGGCACGCAGTTTTGTCATATGTCAGAATACTTGTCGAACAGGTCTTTGCGAAGACCATCGAGATAGGAAACAAACCTACGATTACTTTAGCTACAACATCCTTGGCGAAGACAGAGGCATCGGCGGAGTTGGATCCACAAGACGAACTGACAAACGTCATCCATTTATGGTTGATTTACCTCATATCCGCCCGAAGCGTAAATAGTATTCTGGCATCTATATTCTTTCTTGTGGTGATAATGATATTGAAATTAACTGCAAGCTTTTTTACCAACTTCCCAAATAAGGAGGAGGTACTCGACTGTATACAGTCGACTGTATTTTTTTTTATGTGTGTTGCCTCATAATTTCTCTCCACGTGAGCCGATTTCGAAAATTTTTAGTTTGAAAGATGTTGCTTTCTAATTGGTCCCATTTAAATTTGATCAAGATCTGATAATTAGTTCTTGAAATATCGTCAATAATGTCTATTTTGTGGACTACTTTGACTATGTTCTTGTTTAACCGACTTCAAAAGTTACCTCATAACTTCTTTCGATGTGAGCCGATTTTAATGATTTTTTTTATTTGGGAGCTGGTGTTTTTCATGTGGTCCCATTGAAATTTGATCAAGATCTGATCTCTAGTTTTTGAGTTATAGTCAATAATGCGTGTTTAATACATTAAATCTGATCAAGGGTTCCGAAGATAAGGTGGTGAAGTCGGTTTTTTAAGCATTTCTTGCGTTTAATTATTAAATAAATGTAGGTACATTCATTACCAATTGCAATTGTATTTAAAGCTGTATAAGCTTAGTGAACATTTCTTTTAAAAATGCACGAGGTTACCTCGAATGCGAATGTTACCTCTAAATGCATAAGCATTTCGCATGAAATAATTGTAAGTTAAATGTAAATATGTACTCGTAATTAGTATTATAATCGTTCGTAAATCAAAATATAAAGAAAACATAGAGTTCAATCGCATGTCATTGTGATACACCTATATTGTGCCTCTTGCGGCTAGTATAACGTAGATCAATTCCTAAATTAATCCCAAGGAAAATACCCCTCTTTCAATGATGTAACCTTGTAAATGCAATGTTTTTTTATATTTTGATAGGCTAGCATTCGATATATATCTCAACTGTTGCTAAGTGATGATGTGGACAATCGTGGTAAATTCGCCAGGCAATAGAATGTGGCTCTCAAAAATTACTGTCAAAGCACCATCTAAAGCTCCGAGTGACTGATGTTTTTACTTGTAAATTTTAAATACAGCTGCATTTCGGTATAGCTAGACCTGCCTGCAGACAAGAAAATGCCGTACTACGGAGCCTTGTCAAGAAGTCGTCACCGAAGTTCAAACATTTCCTAGCCAACCACCTGATTCGTAGTCTATAAAGGTTATTCTCTGTTAATGTCTCATCTCTTATTATTTTACCAAAAATCTCAGCTCTTGCCTCTTTTAGCTTCAACTCCAGCAATTTTCCCGTCACCCGTGACAAATGAGTGTGACTCTCCTCTAAAGCTACACTTAGCGAGCTTTGTAGAGTTCGGAGTGAATCGCGCGCCATTGAGCGGCCTGTTCATTACGGACCTTTGTTCCCTTCCCCGGCCAAAACAAACACTGCGATTACAAACAATTATCTACCTTATCTTTTGAGTGTTACAGCTTAGAGTAGATTTATCGTTGTGGGTGATGGCTTGAATGTTTAACTAAGGAGTGGTAATAGCTATAATTGGCCCTTTGAATAACGAGTATTATCGGCGGATATTGAATCTATTGGCTTTAGTTTTTTAGTTGGTTGAGTCCAGGAAGTTTTTGATTAGTACTGGATAACCTGTAGTTTCTGAGTTAGATGTATTTGATTATTTTTAATTAAACATTTAGTTGTATAAATTCTGGGTTTAGCGTATTTTGTATCCTCGACCACATCATCAATTCCCATAAGGTGAAATAGCTGACAAACGCAAGCCTATCAAAAATAAAAATGAATACATACATTTAAGCTAATATTATATAATAACGAAAAACAACACTACAAAGAATATTTAAATTTTCATATGTAAAGTCATGAAATTTTTAAAACAATTTTTTTACTTGTGATTTTGATTTCTTTATGATATTGGTCTTGTGTTGCATTTTAATTATATTAATTCTTGAAATAGTGTTAGAGATTAAACTTAATTTACAAACAAGGTGGGTATATTTTGTGCGAGTAGGCTGACCATCCTGCTTCCTTACAGTCCATAGTATCCATATAGACTGTAAGGAAACGGGATATACTTAGTAGGTCTGCGCTTCCAGAACTCAGCTAAAAAAACGAGTTTCTAGCTTATTTACTGCATGTAAAACATAACACCTTTAGATTTAAGGAAAATATCGGATTACAGTTCTACGCATAAAGTCGTTATTATAAGTTTCAGGGGATACTGTAGATATATAGTCGAACGTGTTGCTCGTCTTACTTATTTAAGGGTTAACGGCATAAAATGGTGAAAATTTTATTGATTTAAAAGGATTTTATGGATATTTTAATGGAGCTACCATCTAAGCTATTCAAAGATTATCACGCACAATGGTTTTGGAGCAAGAAACACAAAGCAAACGAGTAACAGAGATAGTTGACACAATTGACATTTCAATGTTAAATTTTCTTGCGTTTACAAATACAGTTATATATAACAGCTCATGAAACACCTATGCCACAACACTTCACTTCTTTCAGCCTTACAACACAGTAATTTCAGTGATCTAGAGTTTGTCTTCGATACACAGAGGAGTACGGTTGGCTTGGATATGGTTAGTCGCTGAGAGCGTATGAGACGCACATAAAACTCTAAGCGTATATTAAGTAAAGGTCTTGCTAATCTAGAATTAGATTATTATTACAATAAATCTCCGCAACCTAAAGCTTATCAAAATTGATATTAAAATGTCGGTCATTAACTATTACCATTTTTAACCCCCGACGAAAAACAGGGGTGTTATATAAGTTTGTAGTGTGTATAACATATATATCTGTGTTTGTGTGTATCTGTGTGTCTATTTGTGGCGTCGTAGCTCTTTATCGGCTGAACTGATTTAGTTTTTTTTGTTCAAAAAGCGACTTAATTTAAAGTGTTCTTACTTATGCTTGAATCAGAACAGTCGTTATAGAGAAAGAACATCGGGGGTATTTTAAAAATGTTGATTTTGCTACATGTAATTAAATAACACATTATTTTAAAAAGAGGAGTTAACTAGGGCAGCAATAACCATGTGTGATAGCTACATTCACTGTAAGTACACGCGCGACCATTCTACTTAATAGAACGGAGCGGTGTGGCGATGAGATAACACAAAGGCATCCGATTATTCAGCCTCTAGGCCGACTGAGAGGTTCTATTGGAGAATTAAAACAATAACAGCTAGCTAAGGGACGTTGAAAAGCCTATTAATATGTATTTCAATTTAACTGGCTATACCATAAAAGTCAAGGTCTTTTAGTACACCGTTTCCGCATAGTCTTATATAGCTCTAGTAAGTTTTCTATCTCGGCCTGTTGGTCACATCATTGCATCTGTAATATGCATAAAGATAATATTTTATGTGTACCACTGTTTCATCTGTTGTAAAATAAGGTAACCAGAGTGTGTATTAAAAATATAAAAAGACCATAATTATTTTTATTGCCCGTATAAATACTATTAAAACATAATTAAACGCAAGCAAAGCTTAAAAAAACCGACTTCACCGCTTTATCATCGGAACCTTGATCCACCAGCTTTCAAATAAAAAAAGAATCATCAAAATCGGCTCACAACGAAAGAAGTTGTGAGGTAACTTTTGAAGTCGGGTAAACCAGAACGTCATCAAAGTACGCATTATTCGTCACAAAATAGACATTATTGACGATATTTCAAGAACTACTGATCAGATCTTGATCAAATTTAAATGGGACCAATTAGAAAGCAAAATCTTTCGAACTAAAAACAAATTTTCGAAATCGGCTCACGTGGAGAGAAGTTATGAGGTAACACATAAAAAAAAAAAAAATTACAGTCGGCTTGAGTACCTCCTCCTTTTTTGAGAAGTCGGTAAAAAATACAATTTACTTCTTATATCGAGCAAAGCCAATGTTCCTACTTAGGCAGAAGCGGATTATTAAACGATCTTTAGTACCTAGTCCAGTTTCAGTAGACTTTCTTCTTGTGATAACACTAATACTATATGCCTGTCAAGTAAATTAACCTATATACATCGAAGTGAAACACGTAAGCACGTATCGAGAGGGATTAGTGAAATCATTAGTGGAGCCAATAACTGTGTTTAATTAGAGGCCTGTGATTAATGGCTTCTCGGAGTGGTTTCGACCGTACGATACTAGTCAAAATGTAATTCATAAATATAATTTTAAAGAAAATATTTTCTGTGCGTTAAATAACAATAACTATTTACATACGAACTAACTCTACTAAGGATCAAGTCCACGACTATTTTCATAATTGACAAAACAAAGCCTCTAAGTTGACTTGTTGTTATAGTTGCTTTTGGATCTTGTACCAAAATTTATTACTTCCTTTGCAACTATGCCTTATTCTGCAACGTTCGTCTAGAGGTCATTATCGATATTCCATTAGAGCTGCCGATGGAATGCCACGATTAGATTGATTAAACGCTCGTTTCACTTTACAATAGCTACAAATTGCTCCACTTGTTGTAAGTGTTTGTAGACAACTAGCTGTGCCATGGTTTTGTCCGCATTTTTATTGATGATGCATTAAAATAAATTCCAGTTCTTGTCGGATCTCGTACAGAGATAAGATCTGCGTTATGGCCTCAATACATACACACTTCACACAAATATTATAAAGGACAAAGTTTGTGAGTGAGTTTGTATCTTTGTTACTTCTTCACGCTCAAACGGCGAGACCAATTTTGATGAAATTTGGTATGGAGGTAGCTGACACTCTGGATTAACACATAAGGCTACTTTTTATCCTGGAATTCTCGCGGGTCCGGGACTAACGCCAGTAAAACCGCTGGGCGTAGTTAGTAATTTATAATATTGCATATACACGTCGAGATAGTAAACAACACATACAAATATATTTTAAATTCCAAATAATGTTGATCTACAATATTTAACTACAAGAATACGATAATAACTTTTACAATTCGAGTTACCCTAGAAGCCCATATTGCACGAACTAGGACGATACCAAAACAAGCTCAAAACTTCAATATTCAATGTATTACGTTCGTGACTTGACTATTTAATGTGGTCCGGATCGCTTAGCTTCATAATTAACAAAGAGGGCTTTATTATAAGGTGAGAAGGTACATAATTGATCGACAGAAGACCATAGAGGCTGAAGTGGCAGTAATCCTTAGTTTAGTGAACTAGGCTTGGAACTATTTATAATCAGTTGCGTCACGCGACCGCGTGACTGCCGCTACATTCTGGAGGAGGCTCGATAATTGCCTAGATATGTGTGATATTACGATTGATAAGATAATTTGTGTGTACAATAACAATATAAAAAATACAAGTCATTATTAGAAGATTAGAACCAGAGAACTTTTCAAGACGGAGTTTCGTCTCGTTTGAGTCGACTTAACAATAGAGGCACTGTAGATACACAAAACAAGAATTCAAATCGGTTAAGCCATTTTAGATTCTGCGATACACGCGCATGGCAATTAATTTATATCTTTATATATATAATCATTCTTGTACGTGTGTTTGTGACTGAACTACTCCAAAAATGTTGAATCGATTTCGATATAATGTTTTGTGTGTGTTTAAGTGAATTCAGGAAATTCACTGTTCAATCAGATGTTTTTTTAATATACGCGGGTGAAGCTGCGGAGAACAACTAGATATAATATATACCAATCCAAAGGTATATCTCTCTGCTACCTTTTAACGCCTAAATCACTGAACCGATCATGATGAAATTTGACTACTGGACAGTCGAGGTCAAATAAAACAGTATTTTAATGTCATTATCATGGACACAGTATGCTTAATTGATTTAGCAACAGTAACGTGGGGGAAAAAACTAGGAAGAAAACTTCTGTTACCATCGGGAATCGAACCCGCTGCTTTGAAGGCGAACGCGCACCCATCTATGCCAGCGGGCTGTTCAAAGTTCAAAGATGACCCGCCCGGCGTCGCCCGGTTAAAAAATATACACATAAACACTTCCACATTCACAGCCCCACACTAAGTTCAATGACTTGTATCGTGGGGCCGTAAACATCTAAGATTCACACAACATTTACAACATACTCAAAACCAGAAACACGAAATTCCCGTGGCGAAAAAACATGTCCTCCCACCGGGAAATAAACCCGGTGCTTTAAAGGCAAACGCCCACCTAACTACGCTGGAAGCAGTTCAATGTTCAATGATAAGTTGTAACCGACAAAATAAAAAAAACAGTCGAATTTATATTCTCTTTCTTATGTAAGTCGGTTCAACACGTAGAAGTATGCCGGATTACGAAGTAACTGTTACTCATTCTGTGACCCATCATTTTCACCCTCAAATAAAGTCAATGATTTCTCCTAGTCTATAGGTCCAAATTATATCCAGTAAAGGGCAAAGTGTATCTACGTGAACTACGTAAGACGATGAAATAGTTTATTTTGATAAGGATTCATACTGAATGCTTAAAAAAGCCAACAACACAGAAGCCGCTATTTTTCCGATTTTTATCAAAGAAAAGTATATTTTTTTAGCTATATACACATATGTACAAGGCCAAAATGTTTGCCATATATTGTATTCATCTATGTCTAACTGTTAAGTCAGCGTACGCTAGCTGGCCACTTTGGCCAGCAAGCAAATTGTCTCTGACTTGTTTTACGAATATTATTAATTCGAACTGAAAACTAACTTTTATCCCAGCAAGACATCACACACACACAGCTGAATCTAAAACATTTTTTAGAATCGGATGAGTAGTTTCTGAGATTACCTTTTACAAACAAACAAACTAACAAACTTACCTCTTTTTACCGACTTCAAAAAAGGAGGAGGTACAATGTTCGGCTGTATGTATTTTTTTTTCATCGATTTCTCCCCCATTTATGGATCGATCTAAAAATTATTTTTTTGTTAGGTAGATTATACTTCCGAGGTCGCATATAAATTTTAACGAAATTGATCATGCCAAAACCAAAATATAAGCGCAGATTTTTTAAGCTTTGCCTACGTTTAAATTATTAATATTAGTATAGATTAGCATTGCACTATGCTGCCAGCATAATGGAAATACTACTCACGGGTAGTGGGCATAAACAATAAGCTCGGTGGCGTGTATGTAGCTTAGGTATTTTGCCGTATATTCTGTTTTAGGAAATGTAGGCCCGTAAAAAAGAGCTAAACAGTATGATTGGCTCGTAAGTTGTAATATGATAAAAATATAATGGAATCATTTATTTCAATCCATTTAAATCATAATAATATGTAATACACGGTTCTGACATGAAAGAGACTTTTGCTCGAGGCCATGGAGCATAATATAAAAGGGGAACGTGGAAAGCTTATAATTTGATCTCGTATAAATATACATATGCCACAAAAAACAAGCATTTCCTTAAGAGTAAAATGTATTTTAATGAATTACGTGTTGTTATTTTTGTTTATGCTTTTATTTATTCTGCCACTCTTAACGTTCAATCAAATATAAATCAGTGTGTATTTGTTTTAATTATTTTATTTTATTCTTGGACGATAGTAATAATAAACCTTTAAACCTTTATTTGCACAAAAAATTAAAACACAAAACTGTAGATCCCTGGGTCCCACACTAGGACGACCTGTGTCGTGGATAGTAGTCTACTTGATATTACAATAACTAACTACAGTAGATATTATATTATATTAATTGCGCAAAAACCTTGTATTATATAGTTAAAATAATGTTTCAACAAAAATAACTATATAAATAATCTGCATACAAAGACTTCAATAAATAAAATCCTTCCTTAATCCAGAAATTTGTTTGAAACGAGCAGGTACGTTTGCTTCGTTGTGTCTGTGATTACTAGGTGCCATAATATTAAGCAAAACGAAAAACTTTACCGAAGTAAGGATTTTTTTTACATTATTCTGACTAGACCCCTGTGATTACTATCATCAACTACATCATCAAAAGTCAAATGTCAGCCTATCAGTTAGAAAATAGTTCTTCCTTCTGCTATCATGTTTAAAAAAGATAACACCATTTATTAGACACGAGTTAAAATTGCTTATTTACCATCATTACTAATAGGTATTATTACAATGAATTGCCCGTTGGCTTAGTTGGGTGAGCGTTCGCCTTCTAAGCAGGGGTATAGGGTTCGATTCCCGGCGGGAAAACAAGTGTTCTCCCCAAGGAAATATTGTGTTTCTGGTTCTGGTTGTGATTGTGTGTGTGATGTGAAAGTTGAATGCACCCACGACACAAGTCTTCTAACTAAGTGTGGGGCTGTGAGTGTGAAAGCGTTTATATTTATGTTTATGATTGTGATTGTGTGAGTGATGTGATTGTTTCCGGTACCCACGACACAAGTCATCGAACTTAGTGTGGGGTTGTGAGTGTGGGCGCGTTTATGTAAATAAGCAAACCTCTAAATACAAACAAAAGATAACAAAATAATGACAACGTTTACATATAATCAAAACATTTGAACTCAAAGCGGTGAGCAAGTGAAACCTGCATGATCCGAACATTTGAGCTGCCATTCAGGAAGCCGGAGCATTCAGAACCGTTCGCGTGCGGTATGAATATGTAACGAGGCCGGTACCGCACGCACAAACAGGTGGGAAACGGGTGCACCAGGATGAAAACATGATTTGTGTGCCGTACAATCCACTTTATCAAATTATTCAATCGGAAAATATGGAAGTTATGGAAGTGATAGAGGTTGCTATTTGGGGACGGAAATTGGTTGCGTGCTGTATGGAGGCCTGAGTATGGCTGTGTTTCACGGCACTCGGCACTCGGCAAATATTAGCAGCTACGGTAAGCGAAATGTTATATTTTATAGGTCTAGGCCTAACGTTTTTACCACTCTATCTCTTGCCAGATCATCTCTTACTTTGAGATTTTGTTAAACGGATTTATCGGCCTATCAGATATAATAACTCAATATTTTACAACGCTAATTTATAGTGGACGTTTAACGAACGAACTTAAAACGACGGAGAAACAATCTTAAGAAGCAACTTAGCCTTAAGTGAATGCACGAGAAATTATACAGCTTTTAATTATGTATTAAAAACTCCGACGCTTTTATCTTTGAAAACGGCTGCAACGATTTTACCAACGATGGCAACGAACAAATCACCTTTTAAAAAAATCAAAATTAAAATCCAGCCATTTGTGAGCTACTCGTACGATGCACAAGATTGACATACAGATACACCAGTCTTTCTGCGTCGGGGCTTAAAAATAATATATAATTAGGTTACAGAGATGATCGGTATAATATTGTGACCAAATACTATTGAATACAATGCTTTGATATGAATAGGAACAGTAAAAGTATAACAAACGTATAACTATCTATATAATATCTTAACTACCTACTCATTATTACTTAGATATTATGTCACACTACAGTATGCAAAATTTTAAGCAATATTTAAGATTAAAACCCAGTTTTTAAGCTATTATAGTATATATTTTATTTATAGAATAGTCAAGAGATACAGTTTTTGTAACGATATTACAAAATTGAAAACAAGCTTATCGGCTAAAAGTACCTATATCTGTTACACAGTAGCACTGCATACATAGCAATTTCTGGCAAAACTGGACGATCAATGCAAATATCTGCCCATGTAAATTGATGGATGGCCTCCTCTGCTACCCTGGTTCCACGTATATTCGTAGTTAGTTACCTTGCTGACGAAGACGAATGTTTTGCGAAGCTACGATGCCAGCATATCCAACTCTTTCATATTTATACATCATATTTTCTGAGATCTATGTAAATATTTGAAATTGGCTGGAATAGTTTTGATTTAATAAGTGATATTTGCATGTTTATTTCATTATTACGACATATTACTTTATGTGAGTAGATATAATTATCTTCAATAGTGATTACATGTTTAACTATGTGCGTCGTTAAGTATATAAACTTCCTGGAATAACATTGATTGATTGAAAATTCTTTATTGCACAAGCAAAAACAAGTTATGAGATTATTTAAACATTTATGGAATTATAAGTATATAAATATTTGTTGATTAAGACTTAAAATATTTTACAGTATTATTTATCTACATAACTTTGGATGACTTGAGCATATTAATTATATTGAACTGCCCGTTAGCTTAGTTTGGTGATCGTTCACCTCCTAAGCAGGGGTATCGGGTTAGGGTCCCGGCGAGAACACAGGTTTTCTCCTCAAGGAAAATTGGTGTTTCTGGTTCTGCCTGTGATTGTGTGTATGATATGAATGTTTCCGATACCCACGACAAAAGTCATCGTACTTAGTGTGGGGCTACGAACAAATTATAAGCCCCACATGGGCTGTGAGTGTGAAAGCGTTTATGTGTATGCTCTTCCTATAACGAAGACTGAGGGGTGGGACGGGCGGCAGTATTTTATAACAACCCGCGCAATAGAAAACGCTTTATGCTGAGTGATCCATTTTATCCTTTGAGTTTTTGTGAATCGCAAGTTGAGGCTCAGGATACGCGGCTCGGTGAATTTGTGCTCAGAGACACAGAACAAAGAGATCTCGTAATAAAACAGTAAAGAATACATTTCTACAATGCGTCTATAGAGAATATTATTTTTGCATTCAGAGACTGATGAGACTCAAACATTTGGTTGAAAATTCAATTATTTGATCGCTACGGAGTGGAATTAATTTTTAAGAGTTCTTTTTTCTTGATAAGAAATATTTTCATTTTTTTGCCCGTATATTGAAAAAGATATTTGAAATTAGAGTATGGATCCGTTAAAAAAAACCGTTGGAAAATATATATATTTGTTAGGACATTAAACAACACAATCACTCGCTGTTTTAGAGTTATTCTGGCCCAGGGTGTATATCAAAAAACGGCTACATATTTTGCATATTTCATCCGTTATATCCTCTTATTATATAACAGATACAAAAACCAAGCAATTCATATAAAAGAAAATGTTATACGCAATTCACCTCGAAAGGTTTTTCTGTTGTTTCTATTTAGGCAAAATGTAACCGTGAAATCGTAAATTGAGGTTCTGCCTGATAGCAATTATCAATAATAAATCCACAGAGAGCTGCTGCAAACTGTGAAGTTGAACAGTGACCGCATTGGAAGTTAGATTAAATAACTTTGGACTCGGATGTAGTCACAATGTCGAATGTCCGACGCATCGGATCTGGGATTCTGTGAGTTCGGCTTTCTTGTTTGATGTCGAATGATAGGCGCGTTGAGACCGCAAGAACTTCTTGATACATGATTGATCACATTTACGATGAGATGAGATGGCTCGCATATTACGGGCTTATTTATGCGTTATATGAGCAGATTGTCACAACTCAATGGATGGAAATAGGTCTGTGTCCATCTTTGACTCATACCAAAATTCGAGATATCAGAATCTATTATTGTCTTTTATAAGTAACCATAAATTTCTGCATGTGAAAGATTATACATATATACAAAATTGCGAATAAAAGTCATGCATCAAAAATAATAATGATGGGAACCCACTGGTAGTGGGTTTGAGCACCTGAGTTACCTATAAGCTTGATGTCTTGTAGGTAACTTAGTTCTTTGCTGTATATAGTTTTAGTTTAGTTTTAGGAAATATAGGCAATTGGCCCGTAGGTAGTATAGAAAAATAATATACACAAATCATAGCAAAACACCTAAATCAAAATTGGAAATAAGAATAAAACAAAGCAAAATAATAATACAAGACCGAAAGAAATAATGATGGTGTACCTAACTAAATCAAAATTGGTTGGATATTACAATGGATTTCTCATCATAATCTGTCCTGGGTATAATAGTAAAAGTGGTACTAGTCAAAATCAGGTATGTAATATAGTACATACCTGATTTTGACTAGTACCACTTTTACTATTACGCCAAATAATTAAGGATCTATATAAAAAATCAAGGAAAACATAAGCAAATCAAGGTAAATTTAGAAAGGAAAAATTATCACATGAGGGAGGAGGTATTAATTTAGCATTATAGTTCTGCAAAGCATTGCTAATGCTATATATAAACAACCAAAAAGCAAAACGGTGATAAACAATTTAAAACAAGGGTTAACAAATAAATATCTCAGTGTACCGACGAAAAAGTAAAACATCGACGGACTAGAACACTAAAATTGAAGACAAAGGCACTCGAAATTTTCATGCGTATACTACCAAGCCACGTTGGGATTGCGTGGCAGATGAAAACCCAATGTAAAATGTCTAGGTGAGCAATGTAGTCGCATTATACGAAAATAAAACTAAAATGGAATACCGTGACAAAACCATGACAATACTCTATCGTATTTCACAGCTGGCCTAACATTTGCTACCTTTGACATTCAACTGTAGCACTCTACCTCCGTTTTTATTAGCGCTGCGTCAGGCTCCGCATTAGCGCTTCTATACCAGTAAAGTTCACTCGTTACATCATTGCGTGAGACGCGATTTTGAATGTTTATGTTATACATTTCATAATATTTGTTTAAAAACTAACAGCGCCATAGACAAAACTAGCTATATATCGCGGCTTTACTTTAACCTTGCCAGCTTCGTAAGCACGTTATCTGCAGACAGCGACCTATATCATCATATTATATTAAAGTTATATATGATTTATATTTGAATGTTTTATCTAGTCAATATGTAAAAGTACAAAAGAACTCAATACACGCCATTAGGCTTTAGAGTGACCGATATTATTTATTTATTGTTTATTATTGCAATTACAACATTGCAGCCTAAGCCAAGACGATGTTTTAATTTTTATTATACATAATAATTATCGAATTTATAAAGCAAGTTAATAGTAAAATATAATAAAAATCAAACATGTAACTTTCTGAATATTTCTGTACCGCCTCTGTGAATTGCGGCAGGGAGACATTAAAAATGTCTAGATCGTTCGATAAACTATTTATCATTCGTATTGCCCGTGATAAAGGTGAAAACTTAAGTAGTCAGTCAGTAAGAGTGGTCCTCGGTGTGGGCACCTCGAGCAACACTAGCCGTCACTCGCGGCTTCGCCCGCGTTATATAATTTAATTAGTTAGCTATTTCTAATTTATTCTAATTACTTATTAATAAACTTACCTTCTTTCATTTTCTAATTAGGTACAATTTACCTCCACCTTAATGTATCCCTAAAAATGTTAATAACATCTTTTTGATTTAAAATAAACTACAAATGCTAATTTACTTTTATACAACTTCATAAATAAAGGACTTTCGACATGAACTTTCATCCCCATGGCACCAATTTGATGCACCTTGGCAAAAAATATTGGACATGTAATTTTATATGCTAAATCGACCACTCAAATTATGATAGAAGATATGATGAAAATTGTAAGGGACCAATTTGGAAAAGTATATTTACATAAAAATAGTAAAGTATTATTATCAGGTCAAACGCTAACCTAGCAGAGATATATATTTAAAAACCGGGCTTAAGACACTATCAGCGCCATCTATTACGCCATGACCGATGTAAAAAACTGTTTCTACTCGACACTAGATGGAGCTTTCTGGGGCTACAAATTCAAACACATTCTACCAAAAACAAAAACCGAGCAAAGCTCGGTCATCCGGATATTTGTACTTATCAGGGAACACCGATTTAGGCAAGTAAAACCAGATGCTTAGTACAAAGCAAACAATAAGTGCATTCCCACGTTCGAATGTTCTGTCTACTTGTTGAGCTCTGTTACAGTATAGTTATTAGTACATACTGCAAAGCTCTGGCTTGCAAGGGGTGTCGGAGTAAAGGTCAGCTTCATACGCTGTCAGAGCAATTGCAAGCGATTGTAGTGATGTTGGAAATACTTGGTAAGCTTTACAGGATGGTTTGATTTGATAATCAACAGGTTAGAAAAGGTTACTTAAAGTTAAATTTAACTACCACAGCTTTGGGACAGAAGGTAGACAATTGAAACCATGATTGTTCTTTTGCTTCAATTTAGCCTCACACTATATTTCGTTTTCAAAATATTTGCCACCAGCCCTGCCCCGCGGCTTTGCCCGCATTATTGAGTCGAATAATTAAACGCAAGCAAAGCTTAAAAAACTGACTTCATCGCTTTATCTTCGGAACCTTGATAAAATTCAAAGTATTAAATACGCATTATTGAAGATAACTCAAAAACTACTGATCAGATCTTGACCAAATTTAAATAAGACCAATGGGAAAGCACGAGCTTTCAAATAAAAATTAAAATAATCCTCGAAATCAGTTCACGTGGAGAGAATATATGAAGTACAAAACAAAAAAAAATTTAAAAAATACAGTCGAATTGTACTCAATTTGACTGTATTTTTTTATTTATTTTTTTACAAAAAAGGAGGAGGCACAGTCGAATTGTACTCAATTCGACTGTGCCTCCTCCTTTTTTGTAAAGTCGGTAGAAAATAGCCTAAGTGTTAATCTAGGCTATAGCAATAAGCTATAATAATAAGTACATTCTAAATTTGATCCAAAACATTATAATTTAAAGATAAAATAAACATACCTATAGACACACTAACTCACAAACTTTCAGATGTATAAGATAAGTGTGAATTTCCTAGTCGTCATCCATGAAAACAATGACTGACTCTTTGTTGGTATAGTGACAATAAACATGGTATCTAAATAAAAAAACAAAGGTCATATCAGACATCCTATTCATTACGCATTTTTCACGAATTATATCAGGTGGACTTATACACTGTCGACCAAAATTTTAAGTACCTTCTGTGCACTAAACTATAATGAGCATGCGTGAAGCTTACCACCAGGCAAGTGACTTGCTCGTCTCATCTGTCAATTGTAAAAAAAAAATTCTTTTTATAAAGTCAATTTGAACTTGCTTATTAGCGTCAATATGAATTTTAATAGCTTTCTATATGACAGGCACAAGTGGCAAATCCAAATATTGAAAATCTTCTCTACAGCCTTTATGGAAAACATAGTTAAAACACACTCAATCAAGTGAACTTTCAAACAAAACAAATGACACTAAAATCGGTTCAGCCGTTCGGGAGCTACGATGCTACAAACAGCAATAGATACAACGTTATACGTACAATATATAAATACACATCTCTTTTAGCTTCGCTGGTAAATAATTTTAATTTAAAAAAATATATTATTCTATGACTTTATCTCAAGCAAATGGAACCAATTTTCTCTGTTTTACAAAAAAACAAAACAAACAAACGCATTCACAATCACAGCCCCACACTAAGTTCAATGACTTGTATCGTGGGCGCCGGAAACATAAACATCACACACGCAAATACACCCAGAACCAGAAACACAAATATCCCTTAGAGAGGAATTTGTGCTCCTGCTGGTAATCAAACCCCAGGACCCACGGCGCAGAGGGCGAAGACCTGTCCACTGCGCCAACTGGGTTGTCAAAAAGAGACCCATGAACACTGATGAACCAAAATACCAAAACACACTTCCTTGTTTAGTACAGCATCTCCAGTTATAATTTAAACTGCTTTAATAACCACAAAATCAAATCAGAGACGTATTAATTAATTTTCTCTACAGGATATTAACAGCATATATTTGAGTTTCCAACCAACGCGTTTAATCTAAAATCGGTGAGCATTTCACCCCGCGCACGCAATATAGAGTTAGCATACAATGCGTGGGGTTGATGTGGCATAGTTATAATATTAGTTAACTTTGAATTTGTAATATCAAAATCTTATGATGTTTGTGTCATTCTTCAATTGTTACAATTATCTTTTCGTGGTTAAGAGTTAGAAAAATGTTTCATAATTCAATACAATATATATACCGCCATGGGTAAGTAGTGCACAATACTGCAGGGGGTGGTTTGGCATCGACAACTAAGCAAATTAAAAAATAAATAAAAAAAATTTTTATTCGACTTACCTGCAGGCAGTACAGTAGTAATTGTCAAGTAAAGTATGGCCCTCCGTAGACAGCCGCTACAACAATAGCTTCCAGAGTAGGTGAGTGCTACGAGTGCTACGGGGTCATTGAACTAACATGTGACGAGAGGTCAGTCGATTAAAAATTAAAAATTTTTTTTTTTTTTTTTTAATTTGCTTAGTTGTCGATTCCAAACCACCCCCTGCATAGACCGTGGGCCGGTTGTCGTCAACCCTACCTCATCGAGTACCAAGATGAGACCTATATGAGGGTGTCGTGTGTAAAAAGTTATGCTAAAAAAATCAGGGTTGCCTGTTCCTAGCCTGGAGCATTTTGTGCAGGGGACAAAAAACTGATCCATATTTTTGGTGAAATTTACCTCATCGAGTACCAAGATGAGACCTATCTGGGGGTGTCGTGTGTAAAAAGTTATGCTAAAAAAATCAGGGTTGCCTGATCCTAGCCTGGAGCATTTTTGGCAGGGGACAAAAAACTGATCCATTTTTTTGGTGAAATTTACCTCATCGAGTACCAAGATGTGACATATGCCAATCGATAGCCCCGTTCTTCCTTCTATAAAAAAAATTGGGTTGCCGGCCCTAAACCTGGAGCATTTGTTTTTCGGCCTACTTTAGTGTTCAGGCATCAGAAGTAAGTTTTATGAAAATAGCATCGAAATGATATATTTTAGTTATTTAAACAACAAAATATTGTAGAAAATGATGATGCGCATCATACAATTGACTATTTAGTACTGTCAGAAAGAAAGTGACCTCACAGTGAGCCAAAACCGTGGTGGCGGAGAATACAAAACTTTGTTTTACAATTACAACGAGTTTTAATTGAGCAACAAGATACCATATATGGCGATCGATGGTTCTATTCATCCTTTTACTAAAAAAATTGGGTTGCCTGGTCTGATTTCAAAGCACTTGTTTTTTGGCCTAGTTTAATATTAGGGCGTCAAAAGTAAAGTATTTATCAAAATCACTTCTAAATTACATATTTAAGTAGTGTAAACGACAAAATATTGTAGAAAGCAATAATGAGCAACATAATTTTGACTTAACAAGTGCTTTGAAATCAGACCAGGCAACCCAATTTTTTTAGTAAAAGGATGAATAGAACCATCGATCGCCATATATGGTATCTTGTTGCTCAATTAAAACTCGTTGTAATTGTAAAACAAAGTTTTGTATTCTCCGCCACCACGGTTTTGGCTCACTGTGAGGTCACTTTCTTTCTGACAGTACTAAATAGTCAATTGTATGATGCGCATCATCATTTTCTACAATATTTTGTTGTTTAAATAACTAAAATATATCATTTCGATGCTATTTTCATAAAACTTACTTCTGATGCCTGAACACTAAAGTAGGCCGAAAAACAAATGCTCCAGGTTTAGGGCCGGCAACCCAATTTTTTTTATAGAAGGAAGAACGGGGCTATCGATTGGCATATGTCACATCTTGGTACTCGATGAGGTAAATTTCACCAAAAAAATGGATCAGTTTTTTGTCCCCTGCCAAAAATGCTCCAGGCTAGGATCAGGCAACCCTGATTTTTTTAGCATAACTTTTTACACACGACACCCCCATATAGGTCTCATCTTGGTACTCGATGAGGTAGGGTTGACGACAACCGGCCCACGGTCTAGCAGTATTGTGCACTACTTACCCATGGCGGTATATATCTTAATAAATTACTTTTACCAGATTATAATTCGTATACTTAGCATAACTTTGAACCTGACTTTTCGTGTACATTGCAGCTCGTTTGTGCACGACGATCTGTTCGAACCAAATTGCGTCCTGTGTGGCTCATATTAAAATTTCTTTTCACTATCACTACTACATACCTGAAACATAATCTGCCACTAACTATTAAGAGATTAAGATGAGTGTCATATCGTTTTAATGTTTACACATCCCGATTACAAAGGGTAGGCGATAGTTCACTTGATCCTTCAGTTTTCGTTTTCGCCCCAAGGGAAATTTGATAAAGATAACATGAGTATGAAAGCGTCTGTACTGTTTTAACACTGCAATATTTTCAATCTACACGCCACCTGCTCAAAATAACATTTTCAAAGCCATTGTGGGATATAACAAGACTTCAAATTGATGTCTGTGGGTGGCTCAAAATATCATTGCAATTATTGCTTTGTTTGAAAATTAACAAATATTTTGTAGTTGACTAGTTTCGGAAAAAATAGTTGCCGAGGCCCGAGCCGAAACTAGTCGACTACAAAGTAAGTTAAAAATTTTCATGTTTTAAGCCGGGTATAACATTGAAACATAATGTGTAATCCTCACGTTAGTTTTAACATTAAATATCTACCTAACTGAGATACAAGGTCAATTAGGAACACATTGGAACTTTCCGTTTAATGCAAAAACTCTCTCGTAGCTACTACATCAGCAAATGATTTAATTTAACTATAATAAATTAAAATAAAAACTTATTTAAAACTAACTATAACTAGATAATTTGAATGATTTCAAAAGAAATTTATTGACACAGCTTTATTATAAGTATTACAATTGTAAGTGAAAATGGTTGATAATCAACTTTAAATCGTTTTTAATCCTAAAGGGTCTATAAAAATAAATACTGGCAACACCAGATGACACCTAAAGATGATTCCCAAATACCTGTACAAAAATTAATTGATTGAAAACACTTTATTTTGGAAGTAGCAATTGTAATAAAACTAGATAATTAATTGAGTAACACTTTTGGTTAGGTTTAGTCCATAATTATTTTTGGCTATACTACATCTGCATTTATCATTTTACTTGAATCCTCCAAAATAAAAAAACCAAAAAGGGCTAAGATGACCTGGGTCAATTAAACCCCATCTTACTTTTTCTTAATTAAATAATAATAAAGTTACTCCTCGTAAAACGAAACGCCTTTTCTGACGTCTTAAATGTGTACTTTTTGAGTCTCTTTACATTTACTTTAAATTACTACGCGATTAAGCAGTTGGTATAATTTTTTATCGGATTCCTTTGACTTTAATATACCAGGTGAGTCATAATTTTACAGATAATTAACGTAAAATGAGTGAGTTTTCCTGTTTTATTATTATGAGTATCGTCAACCTTGAAGTGATTTACCTACAATGAAAGCAGCTCTCGGCACGCTTCCAATGATTCTCAACAATGCTCCGCCAACAATGCAGTAATTGCTGCGCTTAATTTGCGACGCTCCGAAAAACTCTCTTTTAAACGAAATAATAAACTTTATCATATTACAAAAGAAATGGAACTCTACGCCGACATAATAAAGATTATTTTAGATGAGCATAGTTAGCGAGGTGTATCTTATATGAGGCGAAACACGACAAGTAACAAGCCAGGATGTAGAGAAAATATTAAGATGACTCGTGACGCAATAAATCTGGTCCATAATGTGGTACAAAAGGGTTAATGTAACTCCGGGGAGGAGTCACGTGACATAACTTATATTCAAGTCTACAAGTTTACGAAGTTGGGTTCCTGCCGAGCCTAGAATCTAACACTGCGAGGTTATTGCTCTGCTAAAATATATTTTAGAACATTGTGCTAGACTTAGAACATACTAGGAGCTGTAGTGAAATTTAAAATATTCTGTAATATAGGATAGTTTAAACTTTAATAAGTGTATATACCTAATTATATTTTTTTTCTGCCCGATAGGCAAGCATTTGACCACAATCTCACCTGATGGAAAGTGATAATGCGGCCGAGATGTATCATGCTTGCCCATATATATATAACTAGCCTTGCCCCGCGGCTTCGCCCGCTATTATCAAGCTAAAAAGTAGCCTATGTGTTAATCCTAGGTATAATCTATGTACGTTCCGAATTTCATCCGTTCAGCCGTTAAAGCGTGAAGAGGGAACAAACATACTTACACACTTACACACACACTTACACACAAAGTATCAATCAAACTAAATTCAATTACTTTAAATCTCAAAGGTTTGTAGATGGGTGTAAAAGTGTTTGAGTATGAATATACATAGAGCTGTATAGTCATATTTTGTATTGCCTAACTCTTACACCATATCAGTACTAACGGACATAGTTGTCTGCTTGAATAAACAATCTAGAACACACTTGCTTGCTGGCGTAGTTGTTCGCCTTCTAAGCACCAGATATCGAGTTCGATTTCCGGTGGAAACACAAGTTTTCTCCAAATCAAATAAAAATTTACAATACAATACAATACAAAACACTTTATTGTATACCAAAAAAAATAAAAATATAAACAATGACAAATAAAATATTACAATCATCGTGGTAGTACAATGGGCGGTCTTATCGCTTAAAGCGATCTCTTCCAGACAACCTTTGGATGGACAGTAACAGAAGAATGAATAGACGGTGAATTTAATCAAATAAAATAATTTTTTTGCTGAAACATGGTATAAGAAACAAAAGGATGACCATGTAGTAGGGTACTATAGCATGTTTTAATAATTAAATTAATAATATTGTCTTTGAAATTCAAATTCAACATTGTTTTTATTTATCCCGCCTCAAGCGATAATTTTTTCTTTCTAAATTTATCACTATTCAAAATGTGCTTCATAGTTCATCGGTTTAACCTCTTTGAAACATGAAAACCATTGTTTATAATCTGCCACGATTCTACACATAATAAAAGACATCGGGGGTGCGTGAGCACCACCCATCAGCTCGTTTTATTTTGGAAGCCATGGTCGCACAGTGTGGTCTAGACGCTCCATTGAGTTGCGTATTTGTAAGTTTTGTTGATACAGGGAAATCATTGTATTTTTATTTTTATTGAGGATACTCTACCATCTCTACCGATGGTAAGTGATTATGCGATCGACGATGGAGTATGTTTGCCTAGAAGATACCTGTATAAAATGTTTTTTTTTTTTCAATCATTTTTAACCAACTTCTAAAAAAGGAGTAGGCTCTCAATTCGAATGTATTTTTTATGTGTGTTATCACCTTAACTTTTTTCTGGGTGAACCGATTTTGATGATTCTTTTTTTATCAAAATTTGATTAGTAGTTTTTTGTGTTATCTTCAATAATGAGTATTTAACCTGAACATGGATGGAACATGGAACCGAAGATAAAGCGGCGACATCTGTATTTTTATTTGTTTATATAAATATGTTTTAGTTTGTTTCTTATACCTCGTAATTAATGGTGCGAAATAAATTATATATAGGACTTCTCGACTTTGTGGTCGCGGTTTTCGCAGGCGGACCACACGGGGCTTCAATTGCGCACGGATTTCTCCGATGATTTCTCCAAGACTGATTGTCACCCTTGCAGGCGACTGAGGGACGCAACTCACGCAACCTTTGCAGAAGCATCGGGAGTTGTGACATATTATGACTTATTGGTCATTTCTTTTTGGTCTATACAACGACCACAAATGATAGAGCAGAGTGTCTGTGTGTAAAATGTTGAATCGAAACTACATTTCAAATACAAAAACAGTATCCCGTGATTGTACGTACTAACCACTTGAGTCATCAAAGTTAACGTTTTTCTTTCTGTAAGACTAAATTTTCATTTTACTAAAAAGGTATAATAAAATCTGTCTTAATAAGCCTTAATAAAAACGTTAATGGAAATGAAGTACAATGGTGTCGCAATAAACCATGATAATATATTAAGAGAAGGGTTCATAACGAGTCCCAGTTCCGCCATTTTACGCCCAATGTACCAGGGAAAGTAAATTTTCCGCCAGTTAAAAATTTCATCCTTTTGGATATGCTTATCTACTCGGGATCATCCTTGCCTTAACAGTTAAGTAATTTATATATTATAGTAGTATAATTTGAGTTTGTAAAATTTAAAGGTTATCTTCTAAATATATATATGTATATTATATACTAGTTGTTTTGCCATATACATTATTTCATGCTGAATCATAAAAATATAAAAACTTAAATTTTTATCTAAAAATTAAAACAAAAAAATTTGGTTTAGACCACCCTTAACACTTAGGGGTATTAAAAATAGATGTTGGCCGATTCTCAGACCTACCCGATAGGCACACAAAATTTCATAAAAATCGGTCGAGCCGTTTCGGAGGAGTTTGGTAACAAACACCGCGACACGAGAATTTTATATGTAAGATTGCCTATATTCTACTATACTATACCTACTATACTATATTATACTATATTTCCTAAAACTAAACTAAAACTATGTACAGCAAAGAACTAAGTTACCTACAAGACATCTAGCTTATAGGTAACTCAAGTGCTCAAGCCCACTACCAGTGGGTAGCGTTCCCATCATGCTGGCGGCATTGCCTCTCTGAATTGCAATGCTAATACGTTGAGCCAAATAAGTGCCAGCATTTTGATCACGCGTCGCTTCAACCAACTTAGTTCTTTGCTGTACATAGTTTTAGTTTAGTTTTAGGAAATATAGGCAATTGGCCCGTATAATATGCTTGATAAACACTTCTCCACTATCTTACTTGATACAAGTGGCAAAATAAACATTTTCAAAATACCCTCGATAACCTATGTCGAAAATGTTGTACCAATTTTCACTAAACATAGCAAAGACCATTCTTGATCTCTTCAATCAATATTTACACAAGGCGAGCAAAAAAGATATAAATCTAGGTATTTATATAAATCTTATTTGCTCGCCTTGTATGTAGTAGTATCAATTATATTGAAGAGATATCGGTTTTTGTACAACGTTCATATATTATTATTATTTTTTATTTTTTTATTGTATACAGATTTGTTGTTATCATTGGTTAAATAATAAATTCGTTGAGAAGTTGTCCTCTTGATGGCAATAAATAAAGAATGCCAAAGGGTTCAGAGCAGAAGCTTTTGGGTCGAGGAATTTTTTAATTAGGCTTATTTATGAGAAATTCGAGTCTTATTTGATCGGGTTGGTAGGTAGCAATTGTTACCTAAAACTAGGTAAACAGTAAAAATAAATTTAAAATTATAATGCGTTTAAACATACACACTAAAGGAATTATAATATTGTTGTGAAAATATACAAAATTAACGCAATTATCAAATGTGTTTGTTCCTTCTTACTCACGCTGCAACAGCTGAATGGATCTGAATGAAATTTGGAGCAAAGTTAACACATAAGCCTATTTAACTTTGATTAACGAATTGGAATCAATGTGTTTCTTCTAAACAATCATGCTACATCTTCAGTCGAATCTTCACTTTCCATAAAGTGAGACAATGATTAAACTTAAAAAAAAAACGCGGGTGAAGCCGCCTGGAACAGCATCTAGTTACATATAAATATCTGAATTATTATGTAAGTTTTCCAGTTTCAACGAGAAAATTTGGAGTGGTTTAGATTAAATTTGGTATGCAGATAGGCCGGAACTACGAGTATAAATACAATACAGTTAACGTTTATATTATTTTTATCCTGATAAACTTTAAAGCTACAGGGCATAGCTAATATTCATAAACCAAAATAAAATATTTAGTAATAATATCCATCTATCATATTATTTTTTCACACTATCTAAAATTCATAAGACTTCACAAGAACTTTTTGTTTACATATTATTATGAAGCGAGTCTAATGTTATTGCTATGTTTTCTTAGAAATAATACTTTGATAATTTGAGCATATTACATTAAAATATTATTCTGAGAAATACTCGGCGACTGTCGTCATGGTATATCATGCGTGAATTCAAAGTTATTCATAATGGCGTAGATATTTAATTTATTGTAACATTATCAAACTGATATTTCTAATCCCAAAGTTAGTGTTCCCGTGAGTATTTGTGTGTTTGAAACGTAACTGTAATGTTTGAAGGATTTCGATAAAGTCTGGTATGTAAATAACCTAGACTTTAGACCTTGGAATAGATCACACATCTATAACAATAATATATTCTTGCTATCACAGTCGCTCTCACATTATATTTGATATTGGTATTGTGATAGTTGGACCAACATCATTGTATACTCCTATCGGATGATTGCATTTTGAATCCTGCGACGAAGTTCATGGTACCACCATGGATGCTCCTGTCGAATGATCGCGTTTTGAATTCTGCGACGAAGTCCTTGGTGGTAGGCTTTGTTCGTAGTGATAGGCAAAGTTCTGGTGCTTCTTTTTATGTGATTGAGAGACGAGACGAGCAAGGCGCTTGCCTTGCTAGATACCCTATACCAAATAACCGGCTAAGTTCATCGCCCTTAAGTTAAAAAAATATGTTTGCCAGCTATCCTTGATATTCATTCCAGGTATATCGTATTTACCACCCTCTGGAGGAAATCGCTTTGAGCAATGACCGCCCTGTGTTCTTATGTTATATTTAAGGTTCTTTTGTAAGTGTTCTCTATTGATGTGCTACTGAAAAAATCTATTCTTCTAATATTATAAATCTGAAAAAGTTTGCGAGTAAGTGTTCAAGCAAGTGTAAGTGTGTAAGCATGTTTGTTCCCTCTTCACGCTTTAAAGGTTGTAAGGATTTGGATGAAATTTGGAATGTACATAGCTAATAACTAGGATTAACACATACTACTCAAGGCTACTTTTTAACTTGATAACTTCGGGTGAAGCCGCGGAGCACGGCCAGTCTATCTAAATTTTTAAGATTGTCAATGGAAAATTTAAATTCCGTCAGGCACACAGTTATTCACTCACTAATAATATTTCAGAAGATTTGCAAATGTATTTTCAAAGTTTTAGATTATCCAAACAAGGTCGTCCGTACCGCGCAACTTGGAGTTTGCCACTTCAAGTTTACCGACAACTAGCAATGTTCACACAAGTTTCTTGCGAGCTGAATATATTTAAATATCTTTGTCAATTCATTGCACATAAAGAAAGTCATAAACTGATTATTATGGGTTCCTCACAATTGGCACGTAATTAAGATGCAATAATCATACTGATTGTATACATTCAAAAGTTTGTGGTTCGATTTAAAAAGGAAACACTTTTAAAATGTAGTCTGGGACTTCTGCGCGGTATTTTTAAAGTCAAATACTTGCTTATCTATACATAATATAGGATATGAACTACTCCAATAATTAACCAAGATAAATATATGGCATAATTCCGAAAATGTTTGAAGGAATATTTTTTACAGTGGTAAGACTCTTTGGGCAGGGTCCGCCTGGGTTAATACCACACATTCAAAAGCTAAGCAGTAGTTTGCGAACATTACTGTATGCAGGATTTAAGGGCAATATTTCAGGGTAAAATTATATCAATAAACATAAACAAAAACGCTTTCACACTCACAGAGGAGAGGCGAACGCTCACCCAACTTAGTCAATGGGCAGTTCGTCAATAATTCTTTATTTAAAATTAAGTTAACAAAATATTGTCTCACACGCTAGTCAAGGAGCAATATGGCCGATTGCAATGAATTGAGTTGTTTATCAAACGGAGTTGTCAGTTGAAAAATGAAAAAAATACTTTTTGACATATAAGGGTGGTCCAATTAAGCGAATACATATACTATGCTTACCATACTTTCCCTATGTTGCGTATTAGAATTTATTTTCTTGTTTTTGCAGTCGGTTTTTTATTTTTCAAATTTTACCTTTTTATTTAAATAAAGATTAGATAACGTTTTAAATTATTTGATCATATTAATTCACCTACCTTTGACAACACCCGCCTATCTAACTTATAAGTTATCCATTAAACTAAAGAACGCTCTTGTTTTCTTATATTATAATAATATGTTCAGCACCTAGATGAACATGACCTAGATAAAACGACGTTTTCTAAAAATGTTACCTAGCTAGATCGATTTATCGCCCCTGAAACCCCCTGCATAATAAATTTCATAAAAATCGTTGGAGGATAAAAGCCGTTTCGAGATTATATATAGCTCGACTTAACGGGGACACTGCCGCCCAGATACAAGCATTGATCGTTTAATGGTTTAAATTAGATTATGTATTTAACTACAGGATTTTAAATATTGGAGAAGCTCCAGTTACCAAATCATGTCCCACTCTAAGGCTTCGTGTGCTGCCTGATACTGGCCATTCCTGTTCATCGAACAACCAATATTATCTTACGTGAAATCAGAGCCGACACTCACTTGATACGGGATTGGAGGAAAGCGAGGAAAGCAGCTATCGCTTTGTCTGGGGAGGCGTAATTGAGTGAATACAGTTTGTGTTGGCGATAAAACAGAGATTAAAAACACTTCATTTGATTCAAAAGCTTTCTTTAACTTGTTTCGAAAGTATTTATTTCTCCATGTGTAAATTTTCTATCAAAACATGTCTAACATTATTTCACCTGATGTCAAGGCATCGCGTATGGTAAGAACGCTAAGTAATAATAGTATGACTAGTAGTCCCGTGGGCTGAAGACCTCGCATATTTTTTAAAATAGCTAAAATATAACTAAATTATATGTGTCGCCGCCATTTTCAATAAAAATCTAAAAACGACAGAAAAAAACATATAATTTTTTTTTTTTTTATTCTGGATAGGTAAGCATTTGACCGCTATCTCACCTGATGGAAAGTGACGATGCGGCCAAAGATGGAACATGCTTGCCTAGAAGGTACCTATTCACTCTAGACTTGAAGACACCCAGATTATACTGTTCAGGGAACAAAGACGCAGGCAATGAGTTTCACTCCTTCGCTGTACGGATGATGAACGTAGAAGCAAAGCGATTAATTACTCAATTAATTACCAAACCTGCTTACAAAATTTCAAGACAATTGGTTGAGAAGTGCGTTCTATAGATTATTTTGCGTCTTTGTTACTCGAAGTCTTTCAGTCTCGAGTGAAAAGGTATCATCTAGACAAGCATGTCACATCTTCGGCCGCATCATCGCTTTCCATCAGTGGTCAAATGCTTGCCTATTCCGTATAAAAAAAAAGAAAAATACAAAAGCATTTGGCCCAAGCTGAAACGAAGATGCTTCGGTCGCGCTTCGTGCTCTCTCGGTCAATAATTGTTATTCCCCTATTCAGGAGTCAATAATTAATATATTAATAATTTATATATTATTGGTATAGTGATAGATGTTTTAACAATAAAATATACAAGCGTTCCACAACAAGTGGAGCGTCTAACCTGAGTCTGTATTTCCTGGTACGTCCTCATTTTTCTTTATTATAGATACGTTTGTCTGCCTTTTCTTTTATTACACGCTTTGTATTAGCTTCACTTCTATATTTGTATGTTTGTAACCGACTCCTTTGGGCGCGATTTTGACCCACTTTAATCGGTAATAGATTTCATTAAAACTTTGTACATTTACATCGAGGACCGATGACAATACACTAATTTGATAAGATTATTCCATAATTCAATTTGCAAAAAAAATTGAAAATACAAAAATAGTTTAAAAAACTAAAAACACGTATATAGAAAATCAAACTAAAAAGTAGAAAATAAATGTTAATACATTTGAATAAAAAATTGTACAATTTTAAAAAAAACTGAAAAATACTTCAGTTTTTTTTACTATTTTCTAAGTGCTTAACGACCTTTATTGCCCTTGTTACTACCAGTCTTACTAGCAGTAGTAACACGAGAAATTTAATCTTGTAGATGGTAAATCACGTCGATATATCACTGGTACTTTTGAGTTGCTTGCCACGAGTCAAAGTTGCTCTACTATAAAAAAATCTCCAAGTACTTTCCAAGCTGTACTCTCATTGCAGAATGATCTTTTTCCAGTTACATCACTTATATTTTTTAAATTATTCTAAAACCATGTAAAGTAGTAATCCTATCATGTTAGCTGGTCTAGAAGCTGAAGTCATTTTGTATAATGTAATTTCAGGAACATAAATAAATATGTTACGTAAAAAGACAATCACAGGTTTTCCTTTTTTGCTGCTACCTAGTTTTCATGACGGTACCTTAGGGATGAAACAAAATAGTCTTAGGGCACACAAAAAATAAACGACGGGAATAGTTATTAGTATCACTAAGATTATCCGCATATGTTCATGCATTTTTTTTGCTAGGTTCTCACTCAAGTCAAAACTCCGAGCCGGAGGTTTAAATTGGTAAAAAGACTAGTTTTAATGGTTACATTAATCTGATAATAGCATTGCAATTCAGAGAGGCAATGCAGCCAGTATGATGGAAACGCTATCCACTGGTAGTGGGCTTGAGCACTTGAGTTACCTATAGGCTCGATGTCTTGTAGGTAACTTGGTTCTTTGCTGTATATAGTTTTAATTTAGTTTTAGAAATTATAGGCAATTGGCCCGTAGATAGCTTTGCTTGCGTTTAAATAAAAAAAATCGAATACACAAATATTAGTATAGACTACCATCTATCTATCTGCTACATATATATATATATATATATATATATATATATTATATATATAGATAAGTAGTATGTGTGTAGCAGATATATATATATATTATTCAATATTGGCAAACTTTTGACCACTATATTACCTGATGGTAAGCGACGATGTGGTCGACGATGGAGCAATTGGCACAGGGAATTATCCTTACATAACTGGAATAATATTTAAGTTACCCCATTTTTAAGTATTTCAAAAATTAATTGGCCAATTTTCAATATTACCGTCCATGCTGTTTATGAAATTGACTGATGCCTGCCAATATAACAGTATGAATTTTAATTCATTTTTCTTTTATATTTTATCTCATAAATACGTCATGCATTTTTTTACTGTAGCACGTTCCGTTGAATCGAATATGGTACAGACTATTCATCATAATATTGACAAAGATAGATTTTCTCTAGCATACAGATGGCCTTCACATATATTTTGTTATTTGGTTTTTATTATAACGAAGTAGAGGTATACCAAAAATCGAGTTTTTCCTTTTTCGGTGTATTTTTCTTTACGACTAGAACCGTGGACTTAACTAGCAAATCTAATAAGCTCTCGGCTTTGCGCTACAAATCGAATACTTACCGAAGAGTATCAGAGAGGGAGCTAAAAGGATTAACCACCACTGCGAAAAGGTCACAGGTCTGTCCAGTCAAATAAATTAACCTAGCTCAGAACTCTATCACAACAAGCTGCTTTACTGATTTACAGTAATAGCTTGGAATAGCAGATGAAATTGCTTTGACAAGGTTCTATGATGAACTAATGTAAGGAGTTCTGTCTAGTGACCAAGAAAGTCTTCAGGAAAACTTGCGATATTATATTTTCCAACTAATTTATTTCATTAAGTACTTATAGTTGAAAGATAGAAATGTACTCAGTTGTAATAAAGATATGGCAGTAAATATCTCCAGTAACATCATATTTGTGATATAACATTACAACGAATCATTATAAATAACGATGCACCTCACGAGAACTTGATGTTGTGTATGAAAATGTAAAACTCGTAGAAAACTTTAGGTTAGAATCTTTTCAACTCAAGAATCAAGTTTCTCGATATTTTTTACCGACTTCCCAAAAAAGGAGGAGGTACTCAAGTCGACTGAATTTATTTATGGATAATTATGCTTTCACACTCACAGTCTCATTCAAAGTTCGATGACTTGTGTCGTGGGTACCGGAAACATTCACTTCACACACACAAGCACATCCATTACCACCACCACAATTTTCCTTGGTGAGAAAACATGTTTCCCGCCTGGAATTGAACCCGATATATACCCAATAGTTCTATTGGGGACATATAATACGTATTTGGGACACCCTTTGTATTTTCCTCTTAAGAAAGAAAGCACATATATTTGGCACTATAAAAAAAATTGCAATTAACTTAAAATCTAACATTATAAACATATGCCAAAAAAGTTTAACTCAGGTTTTTTGCCGAGCAGAGAACTCGACACTGATTTTAACATTTCTCTAGATACCTAGAACCATTATGCGTCTTATACAAACGAAACAAACGCATTCAAACTCACAGCCCCACACTAAGTTCAAAGATTACACCCAGAACCAGAAGCAGAAATATCCCTTGGGAAGGAATTTGTACTTCTGCCGGGAATCGAACCTAGGACCCACGGCACAGAAGGCGGACACATGTCCACTGCGCCAACTGGGTCGTCGAATATACACGGCCACGGTACCTTTTTGCCTATCTAGAATAAAAATATATATATATATATATATATATATATGTTAGTTGGAACACGGATATAAAGGACAGTAAACATTCTCAATTAAACCCAGAACATATCCCATAGTAAGGAAAATTGCTTCTAACATAAATCGATTGCAGTAGTCGCGGAAGTTGAACCCTTTCACTAACCGAGCAGTCGAAATATCACATGACGGAAAACTATTCACATTCATTGAGTCCTTGACAAACTATCATGACGGTCTCCATTAACCAACTTCGAGTTCTATTACTTTGTTTGCGGAAGCCATTAGCCCACATTGAATATGTGGCTCGCTATCATTAAACCTCATTTGACAGCTGTCACAATGTCTCAAAGTAACAAGAGCTAATTTCAAAGTAACACTTAAAGATTTTCTTTATTGGTACAGTACACATATAGTATACCCTGCGTGTATATATGTCTACTGTGTTACTTTTTATATACATAAACGCTTTTAAACTTATAGCCCTGAACTAAGTTCGATGACTTGTATCGTGGGTGCCGGAAATATACACTTGACAAATCACAAATAGAACCAATAGTACAACATTTCCTTGGGAAGAAACCTTGTATTTCCGCTGGGAATCGAAGGCGAGCACGCACCTAAGCCAATGGGCAATCATCAACTTAGTTCTACATAATTACCAGAACGTTACCAAAGACTAGTTCAAGAAAATAAAATCGTAGAAACTGGCTGAATCATAAAGACGCTTACTGTAATTCTGATACTTTATTCCTTATAAAGTATGTGTCTCTTGACAAAACCTCCAAAATGTTTTATACAAAGGATCAGGACCCAACGAATGCGGAAGATGTGTTGCGAGTGCTTCATCTGAATCTGAATTGCAGATACTGCGGCGCAATACCACTGAATGCGGAAATGAAGATGGAGAGGATCACGACTTACTTACACAAATAGATTTTGTTTTCTTACACTAAAGGAATTGGAAGCAAAAGGAACGCGCTGCAATTTAAAGAAAATCAACGACGATGTGCAGCCACATTGGCTTTACTTTCATAGATACTAATGGAAACAGGTTCTGAACCGTGAAACTGTCAAAGCAATGTGCTCCTAACCGGTTTCAATTAAAAGGCAATATTGCGAAAATGGCTCTAAACCACTAAAGCTATGCATTTTAAGCACATTCGGTGTATTACTAAATGTTCTTTAATTATTCCTATGGTAAAAATAACTGCTAATGACTAATAACTAATTCATGAAGTCAATTTTCGACTTTTCCCATACAAAATGTTTCCTGAATTTTGATAATAGCAATTTAAAAATATTTTAAAGTCGGTACTAGTTAACCATAAACATTTTTTTTTCTTATCGTGTCATTGCAACGCATACCGGGTACAGCTACATTCTTACATTTGCACAAAGTAAATCGCTCCCTTTTAGGAACATCGCCAGTACTAAATTAAAACAGACGAAATTCTTTGCTATTCAAAAACCATTGACCCGAATAGAACCGAGAGCCGCGCTCGCAAATGAGAAATGTGTTGCGATGAACAAAATGTGTTACAATTGCTACAAATGAAAAAGAACCCTTCCCAAATTAATGTTCGCTTTGTGATGTTTTTTTACGCTTTGAATGGAGATTTAATTTTACATACGGGAAAGGAGATTAACTTTGTGATTTACTGAAAATTATTACAGAGCAATTCGGTAATATAAAAAAAATAGATTAACTAAATAAACAGAAGCAGAAACAAACTCTTATCCTCAGCATTTATAGTTCCTACAAGAAGTAATTGTTTATTCACATATAACGAAGTCTGGGTTACTGCCTAGACCTTTGGGGAATGAAACTAATTGTATGGTAACATCTCTAGGCCACTGAATTTGCAAACGATTTATAAAAGCATTTTATAAATTAAAAAATTACATATAAATATTATAATTAAAATTATAAATAAAAAAACAAAATTATTTGCTTTATTTTAATTGCTGGCAAGTTGGACTCCGTTATAAAAACGATTTCTAAAAAGAAAGAGGTTTTGTCGTAAACTTTGTGTTGTTAAGTTAGTAAATATTTAACGAAATTGAATACAAAACTAAGAGGCAAGCCGCCAGCATAATGGGAACGCTACCTACTGGTAATGGGCTTGAGCACTTGAGTTACCTATAAGCTCAATGTCTAGTAGGTAACTTAGGTCTTTGCTGTATATCGTTACACAACAGTCGAATCAACAGATGCTCGTTCCTACAGATCATTAAAAGTGCACATATAATTTACTGAATGATTATTATAGCGATGATCTTATATACCAAATTGTTATTTTCTAACATAGATTTTATCATTCGGTTTCGTACTGTACTTGCAGAGCTCATTATAACGATAAATCAAGGTTAGGTAAAAATTATTTTGCTCCCCACTTACGTGTATGGGAGCCCCCTTTACATTTTCATTTATATTGTTTTTTTTGCCATTGGGCCATAGCTTACATATTCTCTGAGAATTTGAAGTTATTTGCTTCTATGGTTTAAACGCTAGATGCCTCTGACAGACGGACGGACGAACGAATAGACGGACGGACGGACGGACAAAGTGTTGAACCACCTTAATATTACTTCTTTCCACGTGAACCGATTCTGAAGTTTTTTTTTTTGTTTGCAAGCTAGTGCTTTCTCATAGGTCCAATTTAAATTGGATCAAGAGATCTTGATCCAATTTGCATGGGATCAGATGATCAGTAGTTTTTGAGTTATCGTCAATAACGCGTGTTTAATATCTGATCAAGGTTCTGAAGATAAACTCTTTTTTATATATTTTTTTTATATATGTATGTATTATATACATAATTTATGACCTTATAATTTTAATTGGTAATTCACTAATATCGTCGAGATGTGTCATATGCTATAATTTTATACCCGTGTCATACATGTTTAATGTTTATATTGAGAGCTCAAATACTTTTCAAAAAGGGCCATTTTAACTAGACCTTTTAGTCGTAATAAAAAACAAAGCATGAATGTAATAATTAATTAGAGTTAAATTAAACAATAAGTAATTCCAATGCTTACAAGCATGATATAGGTACAAGTAAATATAATTACTTACGCAAGACAAAAAGAGAGAAGTCATAATATGAATAAAAAAAAAACAATGTCACATTTCTTCTTCTGTTCGTAAGTTTTGTGAATAAGAGTAGGTTACACGGCACTCTATCTGCCGGCTAACGAACTTTGCCACGAAGTTTCGGTTTTTGTTACCGATTGCACGGAATGAAACTTCGTAACTTTATAACTTTCAGTGAATTGCAGATCCAGGTTTTCAAAAGCTTGATGAAATCATTTTACCATGGCTTTGACAATTTATCTGCCGCTTATATATACAATCATGTCGTGACAAAACAGGCGTAGGATCGGTCTGATAATCCTACTAATATTATAAATCCGAAAATGTGTGGGTAAGTGTGTAAGTATGTTTGTTCCCTCTTCACGCTTTAACAGCTGAACGGATTTCGATGAAATTTGGAATGTACATAGCTTATACCTAGGATTAACACATAGGCTACTTATTAACTTGATGATATCGGGAGAAGCCGCGGGGCACGACTAGTATTTTCTAATTTATTTTTTTACCCTACTACGGTGAAGCAAAAAGGTGAGTTATAATTTTAGCACTGTGTATGTATACGTATGTTAAGTTCGGTTCCCTAACATTATCCCAACTAATTGTGTATTTTAGGGTATCGTTAAATTAGTCTCAGTTTATTATACGAGTGTCATAGGACATGTATTCTATACAAAACAAAATAGCGTCACAGTACTCTAAAAAATAGGGATAAAATATAATGATAGAAATTACCATGTCCTGGATATCAAATAAAAGAGCTCCAAAATACCATTCATATGTATAGCAAATTTAAATGTCATGTGCTTAATAAAGGATAGCATAAACATTTTTTATGGTTTTAAATTATAGCAAGCCATTTAGTAGTGATACGAGACTAATACACTTAGTCTTGTATCAGTAGTACCTACTATCCTGTTTCATGTGGTCAGTTAGAATATTGTTCATCCCTATGTGGGGTGACATAACAACTAAGCTTGAGGCTCGAGCCCGATATTGCTATTGATCCATTCATCACCACCGCAGAGTAGAGCTTTTGAGAAATAAGCCCATATTGATGCGAATCCACATGAACGTAAAACTTTTATTATATTGGGTTTTTATTTAGCGAAGAGTATAAGACAAAACAAAAGAAAATTTTCGAAGAAAGTATTTCAGATTCTTTAGTGCAATTAGAATAGATAATAATTGTATTAAATCTTGAAATTATTATCTCAAACCCTAGTACAATACAATATGTAACAAAAAGGTGTAGTAATTCTCAAGCTACGCATCTAGCCACATGTATGGAGTCTAACAGGAACTTCTGAATTTACGGCAACAGCATGAATATCGAGTTATGATGAATTAAAGTTTCAAAAATCTTCCGTCATTTTAATCCTATATCAACAGCTATCGTTCTACATCAAATAAGCCATAACAAAGTTCAAGGTCACGCGCCACAGATGTAACCGTAGGGTTGTCATAATTGTTAAAAGATATAAAATTAAAAAAAAAATATGGAAAAAAAAATCTCCGATTTCGACTTTCCACACCACCAAGTATTAATTACTACACCTTTCTGTTACATGTTGTATAAGATACTTTTCTGTCGTCTTGACTTGTCAAGGCGTTATGTAAGTAATTCCTGAGCACTCTCTCCAAAACGTATGTTACCCAATCCATCTACAAAATAAAAAATGTATGTAAATCTTTTTGAATTCCCATCTATCATAAATGAACACATCACCGTCAGTGTGGGTGAGAATAAATTATGATTTAATTACAACATTAGGGATAAGCTTCCTCGTAAATGCAATAAAGTTCTTTGTTCTAGCTTTCTGTACACCAGAAAAATAAACTTAGCTTTACGTTGTTAACATTATTTACTTTTATTATAATAGCTGCGTGTTTTATGCAAATTGACGCAAACCTTTGGTTTTCGAACATAAATACAGAGCGAAAAATAAAACAAAGCGTTTTATTTTCAAATCATTGTTTTATTCAAATAAAAACCTTTTATAAGCCGCAGTTTATTTTTGCAAAAAAATACAGAATTTGACGAACAATTTTAGGCATAAAATAACTATATTTGACACGTAACAGGTGTTTACTGTCTAGACCAAGTTATTTGGGAACAAAACCTTGTCAAAAATGAGCCGCTAAAATAATGTCATTGATAATTTCATGGCATAAATAGGTCTAAGAAGCGTTTTAGATTGTTGTTTCAGTGAATTTAAAATTGTCTGTCTTCGCTTGATTCGCTTCTTTTACACAGAGCTAAACTGGCGGCTAAGAAATTTGGCGTCCATATTAAGGTACTTCCTATCGGAGAGCTTCTTAATAGCTTCTTAATCAAGCTCATGTTAGATTGTTTATGGAGTACTGTGGTGACGTTTCGTCAAGTTTTACGGTGTTATAATGGTGGTTTATAGTTTGTGAACCTGCGTAGAGAGAAATCACATAAAGTAAAAAAAGCGTACTCCGCTTCAAGACTCCATAGCAATTCTAGTAAATAAAAATTTGTATCACTTTTCTAAAATATGACTTGACTATAACTGGACTATGGTTCTTTTACTTGACTTTGGCTGTAACTAAGACAAAGACAAAGACAAAGACAAAGACAGAGACAGAGACAGAGACAGAGACAGATGACTAATTATCTTGAAATAGTTTCCTATTACTTGACACTGGCTAGATCCATATAGTTTGCGGAGAAAAACGAAAAATAAAAATTAGTTTGGCATTCCCATGTCAGTCGAAAAATTCAAAGATGTCAAAAATAACCGTGAATTGTCAGCTTTTCCCATAGATTTATGACAAAATCATAACGCGATACCCCCCGACCGAGCGATACTTATTTATACCCCTGACAGCGCTACTTCGCCCGCGTCCCAGCGGCCACTCCGTAACCGATAACCGACGTATCGGGTGTCCCATTTCCCGACGCCCCTCGGGACTCTACTTCATTGTATAGAAAGATATTGACTCATACACCTTATCCTTTATCACTTTACCGAACAATTTCTATCATTATTCCTCCTTGATAAAGTTCAAAGTGAATTGGTTCCTTTAGTCCGTCCACGGCCACTGTCAGTGTACAATAAACTGAATTTTTAAAATACAGCTCGTAGCAAGGTAAAGTGTTATTAACGTAATAGGGCTGTTTTGCAGAAAACAACACGGATTTATAAAGGTAGCTCAGCATAAGTCCATTGATTAGTTACAATAACACTTAAAATCATAATAAGTCTGGGTTTTAAGGACTAATCACAGAGCAACTATAAAACAACATTTAGCGCGTAGCGGTTATTCTCATACCCACCAAATATTATATACAAAAAAATCGTTTTGTCATACTTAAGGGGGAATTGCCTCAATTGTAGGTAACTTAGGTCTTTGTTGTATATAGTTTTAGTTTAGTTATAGTAAATAATCATAATCATAACTGACGTTGTTGTTTTGGAGTTGAGTAACAATTATATTTATGTTATTTACTATATTAAATTATATGCCATAGCTTACTGGTGTACTATTTACCAACCTTGACTACATCATGTGATGGTAGAATATAGACAAATTTCTAGACTATTCAGACAAGTCATGTTTTTTAATAGAGTCAGTAGGCTCTGCCACAATTTATATCGTAAGTAATAACCTCATCACATTTCTAATTTTAAAGAAATTATTTGTAATCTTATAACATATTGTTCCTAACTTAGCAGATTCTCTTCAAAGTTAGAAAATTTTCAGCTGATCCCAAGTATTGGAAAAGGTTAAAGTAGATACAATCACGTGATCATATCTTCGATAACTTAACGAAGTCAAGTTATAGCGATTGTTCCATTTTGTATCTTATTATATTGATATTAAGTTGAAGTTTATATGGAACGAGCTTGCTCGTATATATTGTGTAAAATTACTTCGTCATTTTATATAATTTTCTGTCATAAAGACGCTTATATGAAACTTAAACTTTGCATTGTACTTATAACCAAAGAACATAAAATCACATATTCTCATTGTAACAATACATATTTTTCAATTCTTTCACATTCAGAGTCTTCCCACATTAAGTTCAAGGACTTGGGTCGCGGGTCAAGTCACACACACAATCACACCCAGAGAAACACAAATTTCCTTTAGTAAGAAAACTTGTGTTTTCACTAGGAATCGAACCCGATACCCGCCGCTTAGACAGCGAACGCGCATACACGCTAAGCCGACGGGCTGTTGAAATATTTTTTCAAGGAATTATTGGAAGTTTACTCTGCGGTTTTGCCGCGTTGATTGGTATTAATAGTAGCTTACGTTTTTATCTAGGGTCTAAACGGTACTTCGTTTCAAACGTACTTATTTTTTTTACATACACACAAACACACGCACAAACTTTCGTACTTATAATATTAGTGTGGATGTTGCTTGAGGTGCATTTTACATTTCAGTATCTTGTTCTAACATAATTCAATGTCAAGTGTTATACAAGCAACAACCACGTGTAAACCGAGCTATTTATATATTCCTTCACAATTTAATCCTTTACTTTATCTTTCTAATATTTATTACGTACTTAAACAGGCACTTAAAACCTTAAATGACATACATAAACTAAATCTGCATTATTAACAAGGCAGCGACTCCTGCGAGCAACATTACACCGCATTCATCAAAACCTGCGTATATCAGGCGGCTATGACGTCATCAAATAAACCTCGTTGATGACGACATAGCCGTAAAGCAAACAGACATAACTCACCGTACATTAGACACGTCTCGTGCCATACATCTGCAGCTGTCATCTGCGACTGATGGGGTATTTCGAATTGTTATAGTAACATTAACGAAAATTATACTATTGGTCAAACTCCGCTTAAATATTGTCACACTCAGACCCACACTCTTTAAAAAATGACATCACACACACAATTAGGCACAGATGCTCGTTTTTTTATATCATTGGGAGTTGAGACGAGCAAGTCGCTTGCGTGATGGTAAGCCAGAGTTTAGTACTTATATAATTTGAGCTCCTGCGCGGCTAGGCACTGCGCTCGTGCCTTGATATATTGGCCTCGATTCTGATACACTAACTAAATTACATTTAAACTATCCCTGTATCCCTGTCTCTTACAAAATATATAAGAAAGCAACATCTATCAAACTAAAAACGACAACGACCCCGTTGGCGCAGGTGTCCGCCCTCTGCGCCGTGGGTCCTGGGTTCGATTCCCGGCAGGAGCACAAATTCCTTCCCAAAGGATATTTGTGCTTCTGGTTCTGGATGTAATGTGTGTGTGATTTAAATGTTTCCGGCACCCACGATACAAGTCTTTGAACTTAGTGTGGGGCTGTGAGTGTGAATGCGTTTGTTTGTGAATGCGTTTGTTTAAAAAAAAACGAAATCGGCTCACGTGGAGAGAAGTTATGGGATAAAACATATAAAAAAAATACAGTCGACTTGAGTATCTCCTCCTTATATGGGAAGTCGGTAAAAAATAAATAGCTTCTTCCGCTAATCCGGACCGTAGTTTAAAAAGCAACTTGCCTACTGTGTTTACGGATCGTCATAACATCTCTTACATAAATGCATAACAATTTCAATGATCATAGCTCAGGTGAACATTTATGATGCTGAAAAAGTCTGTTAGTATACCTGTTACAATAGCTTTAATAAATTTGGTTATAGTTGCTTAGCTGGTTAAAGTTACTTTAAACATGATTAAACTTTAAATCCCCACGTAAGTTCCCTACGTTTTCTCGATGGATTCTAACCCCTCGTGTATGAAACTTCTCTTCCTACATAGCCTATATTATATCTCCTAAAACAATACTTAGCCGCTGAAGGTGACCTGACATGCACGTGGTGCTCTTGTTGATCAACAATGACAGCTCTAGTTGCGGTTAACGTCAGGCAGCTGGTTTCAAAAACTCATTCGAAATTGAAATTAAGTGAATAATCAAAGCAATTTTATTTTTTTTATGTGTTTTACCTCATAACTTCTCTCCACGTAAGCCGATTTCGAATATTATTTTTAGTTTGAAAGATGTTGCTTTTTAATTGGTCCCATTTAAATTTGATTAAGATCTGATCAGTAATTCTTGAAATATCGTCAATAATGCCTATTTTGTGACGAATAATGCGTACTTTGACGATGTTCTCGTTTACCCGACTTCAAAAGTTACCTCATAACTTGTGAGCCGATTTTGCTGGTGCTTTTTGTGTAGTCCCATTGAAATTTGATCAAAGTTTGATTTCTAGTTTTTGAGTTATAGTCAATAATGCGTGTGTACATTAAATCTGATCAAGGTTATGATAAAGCGGTAAAGTCGGTTTTTTTAAGCTTTGCTTGCGTTTAATTATTGTTGATAGATTCAGTACCAGTAGTACATTGATATAGAATAATAATAATTGGTTTGACATTTTTTTTTTTTTTTTTTTATATCTTACTTTTTTTACATTCTAATTGATTTAAATATATTCTCATTAATATTATTTTATTGCAATGAATGTGACCACACGACATAAATACTGTCTTTAATTTTATTAAATAAAGTTTCTGCTTTTTTTAAATGCATTTGTTTTTTTAATTTATATTTATATTTTTTGTAATTTAAGGTTGAATAATAATATATTAATTGTAATTAAAATACCTGTTAAAACGTACTTTGTTATAAGGTGAAAAAATGATTATTATGATGAAATAGATTTTAGAGGGTTTGTATTTATATTCTTACCTAGTAAAACCAAACTACGCAATACGCATTATGATGTGTGTGTATGAGCTCTTTGTGTGCGTGTATGTTATAAATCACGCCAACAGATTGCGGACAGCCGGACAAACCCACGATTTATCATTGCGCAACATAATAATACAGTGTGTCGGTGACGTACTGCTGTATGTATTACTGGTTGATGTACTGCCAACATTACTGTGAGATAGTTCTATAGAATCGTAATAAGACCTACTGAATAGTTTCGAACCATTTCCTTAAAGAGGTAGGTAGCGAAGGTGCTGACGGACAAAACATTTATACTTTAATACCTCTCAAAGGAACAGACCAATTTTATTTACAATAATTTGTTGATAAGACGTTTGCCTCGATATAAAAAATTCAAATTCAAATTGCACAATGCGTTGTCTCTTTAAATTAAAAGAAGTATTATATCAAGTTTAGTTATGTAATTTCATAATAATATTTTATTTCTTTAATAAAATGATTGTATATTAAAAAATCTGGGTATATAATAATCCTACTAATATTATAAATCCGAAAGTTTGTGTGTAAGTGTGAAATTATGTTTGTTCCCTCTTCACGTTTTAACGGCTGAACGGATTTAGATGAAAATTGTAATGTACATAGATTATACCTAGGATTAATCAAGTTTAAAAGTAGCCTATGTGTTAACACATACGCTACTTTTAAACTTGATTATAGCGGGCGAAGCAGCGGGGCACGGCTAACGGAGGCAAAGCCACGAAAGCATTTAGAAACGAATACAAATCAAGCACCGTATTAGATGATGAAATTCTGTAAATGTTAATGAATACATCAGAGTATTCAGCGCGTTTGAATACATAAGCTTCCATATAATACGCTAATTGATTCCGCCCAGAACCTGTCCGTAATAGATGGAATATTAAACGCTACGCAATTTACATAATAACATATCCAAAGCAAACATCGAATTACACTGCGCTGAAACATTTTATAATTTCACAAATGATAAAATAAATAAGTTGTCGCAGTGGGTAAGATTCTTTCCTCTGGGCTCGGGGCTTAATTCCCAGTTGGAGCACAATTGTTTTCCCATGGGACATTGTGCTTCTGGTTTGGATGTGTTTGTGTATGTATGAAAATGTTTCCGGCACTACTTAGTGTGGGGCTGTAAGTGAGGATGAATTAAAAAAATATATGCCTAGTCGACGATGGAGCATGTTCGTTCAGAAGATGCTTATTCACGCGCGACTTGTAGACTCCCAAATTGTATTTTGATAAGTACAGTACACAGTCTGAGTTTCCTGTTGAAAACACAGACTAAGGGAAAAACTTCCATACGTTTGCGGTTCGCTTTATACATGTGGGAGCAAAATGCTTCGTTGATATGTTAGCCATGTCTACCATATAGCGGCGTCGCTTAGCAGTCTGTCATTTTCATTAAACATTTTCGTAGCACTTCGTAGCTTCATAAAATCGTACCTCTACGACTGCAATAAGTAAGGATTCAGGTTTAAAAAAAATTGTTTTGGAAAAAGACAAAAGATATTAACAAAAGAAAAATATTTAACATTTTGAGATATTACATTCGTCATTCCGTTTTATGTCAAATAACACATTATCGTCTATTACTTAAAAGCGAATGATCTTTGATAAGAAACTCAGCTAATCGAGTTAAATGAGCTTAATTTTTTTATATTTGAGGGTATTTTGTTGAAAAGCTGTGCTTAGCTCCTTCAAACGTAAACGTTATTTTGCCATAATTTGTTCGTATCTTTGGTAGAACGATTAGACTCGCTCGACACGTGCTGCGTTTAGTCTGTTGATTTATTCTAGTGAATGTTTGATATGTATACTTTTATTGAGGGCCTTTCTGATAATAATGCAGATGCTGCAAATGCATAATTGTTTAATATTAATTAACTTGGTTTCCGTAAAAAATGGTTGGGCTCAAATAAGGTACCTAATGAAAGAGCTTTTTGATAATTTTGTTTGTAGATCAATTAATTTTGTTTTTGTTTTGGCAGCGCTACCCCAAACTTCGATTAGATACATAAGGTGTGGTTTCATATATCAGCTGTTTAGTAAACGGTTGATGAAATTGATCCTTACTAGAATGTAGAAAAAAGTAAGCTAACATATTATATATGAAGGTTAAAAGCATGTAAAGAAATGTTTAGTTAGTTTTAAGAATTGCTTTCGACGCCACTGGTCCTGGGTTCAATTCCAGCGCAAGCGCAATTTCATTTTAAAAGAAATTCGTGCTTCTGGTTCTTGTGAATGTTTCCACAATACGACATGATAGAAGTCTGATTTGAGACTCTGAGTGCATACTCAAGCTTTAGTTTAAACAGCAAACAATAGTATATTTTATGTTTGTTGCTTTATGAGTATAACACTACCGAAATTGTTTCTCATTCAATAAAATATAAATGCGAAACGCTTTGCACGATTTGAGCTTATATTGCAATTTATTGTGTAACAAGTTATCGCAAAAACATGCACTGCAATCATATTTTACGATACGATACTAATTTCGAAAGATAAGCTTTGGATTACATTTTTTCGGGATTTTACGAACAATTTTATAGGGCCCACGTGACCGATGGAAACGTTAAAAGTAAATGAGTTTCGAGATAAGTAAGAAATAGTACGAAAAAGTTGTAAATGGATTCTGTAGGTTGTTAAATACTTTTTATGATCGATCATAAAAGTATGGAATATAAGGCGTATGAGATAAGATTTAACCTGGGTTATTTGGGAGTTATAATTTTTTTCACATCTATCTGTCTTCTTCTATCTATCTAAATCTTCTATCTATATATATAAATAAAAATGAATCGCCGAAATGTGTTTCTAGTTCCGGTTGTGATTGTGTGGAGCTGTGAGATTGCAAGCTTTTTTTTATGTTTAAAATTTGACAAAATATTTAAAAAAAGACGAAAAAATATATCCTAAAATCGGTGTACCCCAAAATTCCACTCTTAGAACCGCAAGCTTCATACGCTTCATACTCTACAGGGCTATGTAACACTCCACGTTTGCGTGTTATTGCTTTACAGACGTCCAAAAGTTAAATTAATCTCACGAGGCTGGCAGTGACGCGAGCGCCCAAATTGCTAATTACCGTGTTTTCGGTTTGGGCAGACATTACGCGTTTCACTGCACATCAAAGGATTGGAAACTTTGCTTTAAGATCTTTTTGATGACATGCTTACGTCTTGAGACTCAGCTTTACCTCGTGCAAGTGTATGTTCTTCAAAATAGTCAGTAGGTATTACAATAATATAAAAAATATCACTTCCCAGAGACTTTACCCAGATTCACTGTTTAGTGCAAGTTCGTTTATGAACTTCCGTGAAAATCGAGGAGAACTAATGCTATTATATGCTACGAACCGTTATTCTAGACCTTAAACAGTGAGATAACATCACTTCCGGACGACGTCACGACCTCTTTTGTCTCCCTCACATCCGGCTCCGCCCCACTTGAGCCGGGGGAGGGGGGGTGAGCTTGCCCGAACTGTCAGGCGCGCTCCTCACATTGGCATTTGCTTTCGGCATGAACACACCTCTTTAAAAGCGGGTAACAGCTTTGCTGTTGGTTATAATTTTTATTAATGTTATAATTTTAACAATTAATTTAAATTTTTATTATAAAGTAATAAACTTCTTTATAATTTTTATTTAAAAAAATATTTAAATGTTAACAATTTAACTTTTATAATATTTAAACGTGACTAATTTGTGCTTTTATTTTGTTATTGTAGCACTCGTAATATTTTTTCAAGATTGAAGTAGGTGAACGGGGTCGCCCGCCTCCGCTAATTTCACCACTGATATCTTCGTCATCTTCACCGTTGTCGTCGTGTAACCCAGCCCCACACCGTCGAGTCACCGCGGTCATCGAGCGAGAGACAAGCAGAGGGGATGCGGTCAGGTTCGATGCGAATTCAAATTTGGTTATTTCACAAAACGAAAATGATAAAAAAAAAAAAAACCCATGAGGGTAAGTTGCACATTGGTAATTAACTGCAGCTTTAAGATTCAACTAGGATGAGGTTTCTGGAATGAGCCTACTTACCCCGCTCGATTTATAAACCAACAATCTTGTTTCAAAAATATGTGTATTGTCTTTCCTAACTGAATTGTACGATGCGAACCAAATCATCCGAAGCAGTCGCACTTGTATATTATGAGTCGAATTTCTAAAGTTGGACTCGCAAAGGATCCACGCAATTTAAACTTTTCAATTCACAGGATTTCTTTCCTTTCTTACAAATTATAGTTAATAGACACGACAAAGATATCGCATTAATTGTATATTTTGTTTTGAATTTTAAAGGCTGGACATGCAAAGTATCCACGCATTAACCTTTTCAATCCACAGCATTTATTTTCTTTCTTACTAAGAGCCAGAGGTTCAAAAAAGCCGTTTACAACTCGAACGTGAGGGTGAGCCCCCTGGCTTTCCACCAGTGATCCCACTACAGAAGAGGAGAGAGGAGGCGGGCGAACTGCCTCATCCTCCCTCCCGGACGTGTGCGCCGGATCGGGTCAGACTGAAAAGCCCGCTCCGCGGCCTCTCAGTCGGAAACGCAGAAAGAGACCATGCACCGCCTCTGCCACGATCTCTCGCTGTCGAGCATGTCGTTAACAACTCGAACGCTGTGGAAAAGAGCTTTATTCGTGTCTATGCGGAATAGGCACGATGTTTGCAAAGCGACCGCTGAAGTCCTATTATTGCAACAACAATGAAACTGAGCCGTCACAATTACATACTTTAAAAGCTGGTCGTCAACGAATTTTCATCCATAGGTAAGAACCAAAAGCTGCCAGAAATAAATCCGATCCGAGACAAAATTACAGTAGCAAAAAATTCCCGATAACTCGATACATATTAGCTTAATATTTATGATATCAATGCAATACAATTACTATTTATTGACATCAAAAGCTAAATACAGCTTACAGAGAAACTTATAAATATATGTAGGTCTTATCGCTAAGAGCGATCTGTTATATCTTAGATTGTATTATAATATTTTTATGAGAATTTATTGAAATGTACTGTTAGGTAATATTAACAATAATATATATCATATTTAATAATTATCACAATTGATCAGTGTCATTAGCTTTGGTAGTTTATAAACGACTGGTTTACGGAAGTTACTGGTGGCGCCATCTGGGTTTGGCGATGGAAAATACCAAGATGGCGCCACATCGTGCGAAGTGACACCGTCGGATATTGTAATTTGTGCTAATCGGAACAGTTGTGTAAAGTGCGGTTATTTTGGTGTGTTCGAAAATAATTAGTTTAGAACCTTAAGGTTTTAGGCCTAAACGTGATCGTGATTGTGATTGTTATCAAGAATAAGTAAATTATAAGGAATATTGAAGTCCGTCTGGAGTTTTGGATTTTTCCCAACTGACCCCCAAAAGGTCAGAAGTGGGATCGACGGGAGAAAAATCATCTTAATCTCCCGCACCACGCCCATGATACTGTAAGTTTTATTTTTTACCATTTTTTTTTTTCTTTGCTTTGTTTACCCTTTCCTTCGCGTGTCTTTTATTAAAAAAGAACCCTAGTTTTCGATGATCATATTACTTATTTTGAAGTCATTAGTTAAATCTAACACGCGAAATGATTTGAGGTTTTATTTGTTATATTGTACGTTTTTTTTCTTTTCCCGTTGTATTTTCTTGATAAAAAATAAGGTATATTGCCTGGTTGACTAAAGATTGATGTAGGTACACCTCCATAGTCTTTTTTTTATAAAGTTCCTGCTAACTCCGGGTTAATTGCCTATGTCTCCTAAAACTAAACTCGAACTGTATGCGGGGATCCGGGTTGCCTGCATGGCGTCGAGCTTATGGCTCAAATGCTCAAGCCAGTGGGTAGCGCTCCAATCATGCTGGTGGTATTACCTTTCTAAATTGAAGTGCTGATATATTTCCGGGCGTTCTGATAGATTTGGCCTCCATACTTACTGCTAAGTATCTGATTTTATATCTTATTAAAAAAATCTTTTCTTTTTAGTTTTACTGATTCATTAAGCGGTTTATATAATAAGAATTGCCTTTCTAAGTTTTATAATAATTTGTTCAAGTGCTTATGTGTTATAATGAGGATGAGTAAGATAAGGATGATGAGGATAAGGATGATGAGGATAAGGATAATGTTGATGAGATGAGGATAAGGATGATGAGGATAAGGATAAGGATGATGAGATGAGGATAAGGATGATGAGATGAGGATAAGGATGATGAGGTGAGAATAAGGATAATGAAGATAAGGATGATTAGGATAAGGACGATGAGGATAAGGATAATTAGGATAAGGATAATTAGGATAAGGATGATGAGACGAGGATAAGGATAATGAGGATAAGGATGATAGGATAAGGATGATTGGGATAACGATGGTTGGGATAAGGATGATTGGGATAAGGATGATTAGGATAAGGAACATTAGGATAAGGAGCATTAGGAGGATGAGGATGAAGATGATAAGGATAATGATTATAGGGATGAGGATGATGGCTATAAGGGGGATGATGATGATGCCGAAGCTGATGAGGAGAATTTAAGGATGAGATGATGAGGATTCTCCACCACATTTTTTTTACTTAGTACTAACATGAATAAATTCTAAGCTTTTTATGGAAGTTTCAGATAAATACGAATATGGAGGATGATGATGATATTACGGAATATGATTCCAACGGTCATGGTTGCGGGAAGGCTCAAGGAACTGGGTCAAGTAACTATGACCGGAGGATTAATAAGGATAAGGACGACAAAGGACGGAGTGATCTTGATTGCGTGAAGGCCCAAGGAACGCGGCCGAGTGATCTTGATCACATAATGACTGACCTTGGTAATCGTGATTGCGGGAAGGCCCAGGGGACGCGGCCAAGTGATCACGATTCTAACCCGAATGAAAGGAGTAGGAATTTACAGGAAATGACGTCACGACAGAGAATATCGAGAAGAAGCAGGAGAGACTACTCTGAGCCTGACGACTCCAATAGCTCACATGAAGAATATGCAAGGAACAGGAGAAGACGCCGTCGCCGCAATACATCGTGCGACTCTTCTGAACGACCTCAACGATCGAAGAGGAAGAAATCAAGAAGTAAGGTAGATGACTCTAATAATATCTTAGATAAGGTCCTAAATATTATAGCTCAGGTAAAAAGTTCGGATAGGCATAAACTTAGGTTTAATACTAATGTCATACCAGAATTTGATCCCATGTCTAAAGAACAAACCATCCTTACTTGGTTGACGAAAGTAGAGGAATGTGCAGAAATATATGGGTGGGAAGAGAAGGAAACCATTCATTACGCTTTGCCTAAGCTTACTGGTGTTGCTAAAATTTGGTATCAAGGCTTACCTTCTCTTCTGCACTCTTGGGGGGATTGGAAGAAAAAGTTAATTGAGTCGTTCCCTTGTCGCGAAGATTATGCTGAACTTCTTACCGAGATGTTATCGAAAAAGGTCAAATATGGAGAGTCTTTAGAGCACTATTATTACACGAAAATTAACCTTTTGAATCGTTGTAAAATTTTTGGGAGACAAGCTGTCGACTGTATGCTCTATGGAATCGAGGATAGGGCTGTTAAGGTGGGAGCTCAAGCCGCGCAATTTAATGAACCGGAACAGGTACTCAAATATTTTAGGACAGTCAAGGTAGGTCAAGTCAGAGATTCTCATGACACGTCGGCGAGAAATAAATTAGAGCGGAAGCCATATCTCCCTAATAATCGTCCCGGTCTATCAAGAATAGGGCCAACAAACAACAGTATAAGGTGCTTTAATTGCAATGAGATAGGCCATCCAAGTTTTAAATGCACTAAACCTGTCATTAAATGCACAAACTGTGAAAGAATAGGTCATCAATCTAAGGATTGTTATCGACGCAAGGCAAATGATGACAAGACCCCACCGAATATAGAATCCAAAGAGAAACGGGTGTCGGAACTGTTAGGCGATGACAATACTAATAATAAATATATAAATGAAATTCGCCTAAATAATATCCCTATACAATGCCATATTGATCTTGGGAGTCAATGTTCACTTATTAAAATTAGCCATGCGAAAAATCTAGGTCTTCAAGTCTTACAACGCGAACATTTACCTACGCTTAGAGGGATTGGTGCTACAATGGTACGACCATTAGGCGTAGTAACAGGCACAGTGGAAGTGCAAGGATTGGTGGAAGTTATAGATCTATACGTTGTCGATGATTACGTCCTTACTCATCCAATTTTATTGGGCCATTCATTTACTGAAAAACCAGATATACTTATCACCAAGACCCCTGATGAAATAATATTTCAAAGACTGACAAAGAATAAAATTCATTTATGTGTTGATTCTGACATTGATATACCGAGTAGAGTAATGCACGTTATCCCTATCAACAGTAATACAGATGCTACCTGCAACATGTCAGTGAATGGATCACTAAGGGGAGCGGAGGGTGAAGAGTATTATTTATGTCCCGGTGAATATGAACTCAAAAAGGGTCGCGGAGCTCTTTTAGTCTACAATACATCACCCAACGTCATCAATATAAAGAAGAGCACACTCTTGACTCGCGCTGAAATAAAACCTGAAAAAGTGTGTAATGATAATATGATATCTAGAGAAATGATAGAATTATGCAGCGTGACTTTTGACGAAAATGAGGTTGACCATGGACTTAATTTCAACAAAAACCTCGGTGACGAGAAACTCCTTGAGCTTCAAAAATTGTTATCTAAATACAAATCCTGTTTTTCGAGTTGTCTTAAAGATCTCGGCTACACTGAAAGTTACGAAATGGTAATTGAGTTAGATGATGCTGATCCAGTAGTTTTCAGGCCTTATAGAATGTCACATTCTGACCGTTCATTAGTCAGGGACATGGTGCAAGAGATGTTGGATAGTGACATAGTCAGGGAGTCTTCGTCACCTTATGCTAGCCCTATAGTCCTGGTGCAGAAGAAAACAGGTGAAAAACGTTTATGTGTTGACTACCGCGCTCTTAATAGGAAGACGAAAAAAGATCACTATCCCTTGCCACGCATGGAAGATCAACTTGATATGTTAGCAGGCAACACTCTATTCACATCACTGGATTTGGCCTCAGGGTACTACCAGATACCCATTTCAGAACCATGTCGCGACAAAACTGCCTTCGTTACACCGGACGGCCAATTCGAATACAATCGAATGCCATTTGGCCTTGTTAATGCGCCATCTGTGTTTCAGAGAACCATTAATAAAATACTGATGGACGCTAAAATCAAATACGCAATTGTATATATGGACGATATCTTAATACCAGCGAAAAACTTTAGTGAAGGTATGGAAAGATTAGAGGAGGTTTTACAATTGCTACAAAAGGGTGGATTGACTCTAAAACTGCAAAAATGTAATTTCTTTTTAGAAGAAATTGACTTTTTGGGGTTCGAAGTCAGCGCGGAGGGTATCAAGCCTGGAACTCGTAAAACTGAAGCAGTTTCTAAATACCCTGCTCCAACAAATCAGCATGAATTGCGTCAATTTCTCGGTTTGTCTGGCTTTTTCAGAAGGTTCATTAGAGACTACTCGATCATTGCTGCTCCATTGACAAATCTTCTGAAAAAAGAGTCTATTTGGATGTGGGGTGAAAGTCAAAGTAAAGCGTTTAGTAAAATTAAAGCTTTGCTAATAGAGCGTCCGATACTCGCTCTTTATGACCCTAAAGCCGAGACCCATTTACATACTGACGCAAGCAAGGAAGGGTTGGCAGGAATATTGCTTCAAAGAAACTCGAACGGTGTATTGCAACCAGTATCCTACTTTAGCCGCAAGACAACCACTGACGAACAAAAGTTTCACTCTTTTGTATTGGAAACCCTTGCAGTCATTGCATCTTTAAATCGCTTTAGAGTGTACCTGTCAGGTATCCCCTTTAAAATTTTTACAGACTGCAATGCGCTTCGCACCACGCTAACTAAACGTGACTTACTACCCCGCGTTGCTCGATGGTGGGTTCAAATTCAAGAATACGACTGCAGCATAGAGTATAGGCCCGGAATACGCATGTCACACGTAGACGCTTTAAGTCGTAATCCCGTTGATAAGCCCACAGTAGAAACCCATATTCTAGATGTATTACCTGTACGTAATTTGGAAGAAGATTGGATCACCACAGTTCAATCTGCAGACGAAGAAATAAAGGCCATTAAACATATTCTTGAAGATCCTTTGTCCACCAAAACTTCTGATGTCGTTATTAATTATAAGGTGAAAAACAGCCGCGTATTTAGAGTGGTAGGTGACAGTATCAAATGGTTAGTGCCAAAAAGTGTCCGCTGGCAGATTCTTAAAATGAATCATGATGAAGTGGGTCATCATGGTTTTGAGAAGACGTTGCAACGTATTCAGGAACACTATTGGTTTTCTAAGATGAGAAAATTTGTAAAAAAGTATGTTTCCTCTTGCCTTGAATGTGCACATCATAAAGCTCCTGGAGGTAGGCGAGAAGGTGAACTCCATCCAATTGAAAAAGTAAGTATACCATTCCACACGGTCCATGCAGACCACCTGGGACCCTTTGTTAAGAGCAAGAAGGGTAACTGTTACCTATTAGTACTCATCGATGGATTCACAAAATACATAAATATAACGCCAGTTAGAAATACTAAGTCCGCCACTACCGTTAGGGTCATATGCGAACATATAAGTTATTTCGGAGTACCCACACGTTTGATCACTGACAAAGGGTCAACTTTCACGAGTGCGACGTTTAAAGCGTTTGTATCGTCTTATGGGATCAAACACATAGTAAACGCTGTCGCCACGCCCAGGGCCAACGGTCAAGTCGAACGTTTCAACAGGACCATTCTTGATGCTCTTTCGGCTTCAGGTCATGGAAATGATGATAAGTCTTGGGATGATAGTATTGGTGACGTTCAGGTAGGAATTAACACGACAAAGCATAAAACTACAAAAAAAAGCCCATCTGAACTGTTGTTCGGATTTAATATAACTGCTAGGGCTGAAGGGATTATGAGTTCCGTTATCAACGATACTCTAAATCGAACGCCTATTGATGATCTTGAACATATACGAGAAGAAGCGAGCCAAAACATAACACGACAACAATTAAAAGACACGGAACGATTTAATAAACATAGAAAACAAAGTACAGTTTATAAAGAAGGCGATTTAGTGCGCATCGAGCGACAAGTACCACATGATGGTAAATCCCAAAAATTGGTTAACAAATACCAAGGACCTTATCGAGTAATGAAGGTGCTTCCCCATGACCGGTTGTTAATAGAAGACACTCCCCTTACTCGCAAAAACGGGAGATACGAAGCTATAGTAGCTATTGATAAAGTTCAGCCGTGGTTGATATTTAATAGAAATTTCGATAGTGACGAATCTGATTGTACTGAACAAAATGATTAATTAATTAAAATTCAATTGTTTATGTTTTCCCCTATATTATAAGTGTAAATGTAATGATACGTGTATCATAGTCCATTATTCAATTTATGTGAATTACAGTTATCTTTATTTATTTTACTAAACATACTATGATTCCTATGATACACTATAAACTTGTGTTATATAAATAAAATACCAAAGTTTGAACTCGATAATATTCGCACCTAATTGCAGTATCTAGATGTTAATTTATTAAAATGATGTTAATGTATAGTAATAAGCAATTATTATAAGTATGTTTTTGTTTCTAGTTTATTTTTCTTGTACTTTAAATAGATAACTCTTATTACTTATAGATAAATAGATAATTCTTATTAGTACTGTATAATTAATTATGAAGAAGAAAAAAAAAGCGAGAGGACTCGCTCAGCACAGGATGGCCGAGCTGTTAGGTAATATTAACAATAATATATATCATATTTAATAATTATCACAATTGATCAGTGTCATTAGCTTTGGTAGTTTATAAACGACTGGTTTACGGAAGTTACTGGTGGCGCCATCTGGGTTTGGCGATGGAAAATACCAAGATGGCGCCACATCGTGCGAAGTGACACCGTCGGATATTGTAATTTGTGCTAATCGGAACAGTTGTGTAAAGTGCGGTTATTTTGGTGTGTTCGAAAATAATTAGTTTAGAACCTTAAGGTTTTAGGCCTAAACGTGATCGTGATTGTGATTGTTATCAAGAATAAGTAAATTATAAGGAATATTGAAGTCCGTCTGGAGTTTTGGATTTTTCCCAACTGACCCCCAAAAGTACCTACATTTTAATAATATTACAGAATTTTTTCTTTGGCTATAATACCCTCGCTTTTTAAAAAATTTTAACAGTACCCCGGTAGCTGAGCGTGTATTTAGCAATAATCTAAACAATATCAAACTTTACTTGGTATTGAAACCAAACATTTTAATTTTTTGTGTCTCGGATCGGACTTATTGTAAGCGATCGAATTGTGATCAAAATATACATAGACCCGGATATTTTGTTTACGTATTTATCGCCGGCGCCCATCTACCGTCGGTTCTAGTAGGTATTGTACGCGTTGGACTAGAAATCGAACCCAGAGCGACTACACTAAACAAGTATCGCCTTGCCTGGACGAACTAAGCTCGACAAGCTATTCAAGTCCTCGTTCGTGTGAGTGATGCAGAAGTCCAGTCTGACGCCAACTAAGGATCGTTTTTCCTAGACGGATTAAGCTGCGGCGGAAGCTATTATGTCCTAACCTCATTCGAGTGAGTGATGAAGTATCAGAAGTCTAGTCTGACTCCAATTAAAGATCGTTTTTCCTTGACGGACTAAGCTACGGAAGCTATTCAAGTCCTAACCTCGTTCGAGTGTGTCACAATTTTTAATATACAATTGCAAATAATTGTGTAACATTGACTTGCCTTGTGTAACAGTCAGTTGTAATGGCCAATAAATGAATTTAATTTATTTTTTCTGATGCCAACCAGGGATTGTTTTTCCTTGAAGGACTAAGCTGCGGAAGATATTCATGTCCCAACCTCGATCGGGTGGATTGTGAACTATGAGAAGTCTATTCTGATCCCAATCAAAGTCATTTATTATCAAATGGAATCCAAGCCTAAACTCCACGTATTTGCCCGGGTATAAGAAGTAAATATGGCTCAAAAATATTCGCTCTAATCTAAAAGCAAATTGGTGGAGTCTGATAATACCTGGTAAGCATATTAAACTTTACGGTTTCGGCCTAGTTAGTAACTGAAGGTATCTGTTTCACTTGCCATTCCTTGCAGTTAAATTGCAGACTACCTAACTGAAATAACGAAGTCTTTTCTTTTAAGTAAGTACTTGGTCTTAATAGATACAAAGAATGCAATCAGTTCTTGTTTCATACCTTGTAACGACCGTTGTCTCATGCGTTACAGTGGAACCTATTAGATGGCACTATATGTCTTCTAAGCACCAAAGACGTTACTGCAATCTGATGTACTAGTGGGGGTTTACCGATATTCACATACGTAGTGAAGTTACTATTTATACATTCCATAGTAATTGTATATTCATATATGCATTATTTAGTGTGTTATAGCTTGTGTTATAGCTGTATTTATTTAGTGTGTTACATTACACTGGTTAACAATATGTACACCATCCTGTTATCATTACACAAACTGTCCAGTAAGTGTACTCTTCTGAAACGGCTTAGGAAGAGACATTGTGAATTTTAAAACGCAGATAGATTTTCTTGCTTCAACGAGCACACACTTTCTTTTTCGCTATGTTCGTCTCATACGGTTCTGATACTTAGTAAAAGCTTCAACTTACTCGATGGTTTGGCGTCTGGAACTCGAAAGAGCTGATAGCGGAACATTTCTGATGTTTTTTAATGGTTGATCACATTGTTAATTTCTCCGTCATTTTAGTACAAAGTTTTATCTGGTATTTGGCAATAATGATAATGTTGATCATATATCAATCACATTCACATGCTCCCTTTGCTTAGTTAAGCACTCGTTCATTTCTTGCTTAAATGCATTTAAAATTATTTAAATTTTTTATTTTTTATTACCATAAGGAATTACCACAACGACGTTTTCCAATGGAGTGCCAATAAGAGTTTTACCTTAGCCGGTGTGTAACGGTCACGTAGACCAGATATATTACGAAAGGACTAGCTATAGATCCCAGTCTTGACATTTATAATTTTATTGTACTTGAATGGATAAGTGATCAACCATTCCTTTAAAATAATATTTCAGATGAGTACTTACATAAGGTACGGTTTTCTTATTGCTTCACGAATGTAGTAGTCAAGCCCACAATTTTGCACATTTAATTATCGACCCAAGATCAAAAACGAATTTAAACATGTTTATTGACATCCTTTCTTTGGGTCTACCTACTCCACAAGTATAAACCTGCCGTTGCAGTTATTATGGAGATTACAGATCTAATAGAATAAATGTCTTGTTGTAGATATGTCTTGTTTAATGATGTAGACGTAAGAAATGTGTTTTCATCTCGTAGGGTATGCAATAATCTAGTCGGGGAGGAGAGAGTGCGCGAGCGGCGCGGCGGTCGGCTGCTAGTAGCGGCCGGCGCGGCGGCATCGCTCGAGTCAGTGCCATCGAGAGCCGGACCAAGGCAGACGTATGAACATTCCCCCGCACTCCCCGCGTTGTGCCACACGCTAACCGCGCGCTGTTTCTTTAGTGTGTGAGCTAATGTACCGGTTGTATTTAATAAAAGTGCTTCAATATTACGTTCCCCGTGTCTTCAATGTGAACCCCCGCACCTAAATCTCTATAGTAATCATGTAATAATGATTCGGTTTGGGTAAAGATGATTTTAAGAGGCAAGTATTGAAGCCTCTTCATACTTTGTACTTGGACTACTTCAGTACCTGCAATAACTTGATGTTTGAATTAAGTGCTTTTATTTTTACAATGGCCTCTCAAGGTAAATTTATGACGTATCCCTACGTGTGAGCCTATTCGAATTGAAGCACTGTAGCATAAACATATATAACAATATATATACAAGTGTCATTGCTAAACTGTTATTAGATCAATAAATGATCAAATTCTTTACCTACCTGTCTATGCATGTGATAGCATTGTAACTAATAGTCATTTTAACATTTACGATTGTTAATTCCTTGTCATAACATTATTTTAGTTAAGGTACCATAATAATTAAATGTATTTGTCGTGAGTTACAAGTATAATTATTCTAATTTCAAGGTGACTTTCATCCCTCTGTTCTGTAGGTACACCTATTCATAGGATATATATCATAGATTTGCATAACCTAGGTACACATTATAAAGTACCTGGTACTATCAATTATATTTATTCACACATTGGCATACTTTTTAGCTTGCCACCAGGCGATAATAAACACATCTCACTGTTTAAGGTCTAGAATAACGGTTCGTAGCATATAATATGATGTTTTACCTGAAAATAAAACAATTATTATATGCGAAACCTTATTCTAGACCTATATTTAGAATCCTGCCTGGTGGACTTCTTTATCTTGTCCACCGAAAGTGAGATGCAATGTGAGGAGCGCGCCTGACAGTTCGGGCAAGCTCACCCCCCCTCCCCCGGCTCAAGTGGGGCGGAGCCGGATGTGAGGGAGACAAAAGAGGTCGTGACGTCGTCCGGAAGTGATGTTATCTCACTGTTTAAGGTCTAGAATAAGGTTTCGCATATAATAATTGTTTTATTTTCAGGTAAAACATCATATTATGTTGTTGTATGTGCTATATTATGTGTATGTTATTGTTATGTGTATATTGTTTATATTGTATACTAGCTGTCCCGGCGACCTTCGTTCCGCCTAACAGTCAATGAATGTGCATGTTTAGAAAGCCATACCCGGCATGCGTTACAATGCCACGTGACTATATTATTACCTCCTTCATGTTTATGTTTGCCAAGTAATTCACCAAATCCGATTTACGTATGGGAAAATGATTTTTATACACCAGGTGTATATAGGTCCTATAAAAAAAAAGGAACATGTGACGTCCCTAAAAAGTATCCTATGTCCTTCTCCTGGCTCTAAACTACCTCCCTGCCAATTTTCAGCTAAATCGGTTCAGCCGTTCTTGAGTTATAAGTGGAGTAACTAACACGACTTTCTTTTATATATATAGATATATTATATAATATTATTAAGCTATTGCATAGCTTCTATCACCCCCCCCCCACTCCGACCGGCACAGCGGTGATACTTTTAAGTTTTGCCATCTATCGATGAATTAATGACTTTTTATAATGATAAAAAATGCTATGCAATAGCTTTACCGCGGCAGTCCCCGAGTGCCACACGTCTTTTATAATATAATCTATTTAATTGCAAAGAGGTTTAAAGATATTTTCTTTCTCTATCTTATAAATATTTTTTTTTTACTTAATATAGGTATTTTTTTATGCTGGATAGGAAATGTGTGCATCATTGTAACTGTTAATTTATCAATACAATCCCTATTGCGCGGACAACAATAACATTCTGTGGCACGCTTGAAAAGCTATGCCAAATACGAAGAGGTAAGCATCGATCTCATTAAAATTAAAACAGTAGATACCTGTTGAATACATTTTAATTGCTACCTCCAATAACAGCATTCAGGATTTCCAGCTTCGCGGAACTTATTAACAAGTTAAATTAAAATAAAATAAGCTACAAGAATTGCGGGACAATGCAATGTTTACAGACGCTATACGGAATGTTATCGTCCCAGTATTACGGTCGTGTCACAGAACAGTGATATTACGGCCCTGTTACGGTACGAATACGGTCGTGTTGCCGTTCGCTGGTGTATTTTGATTGCGGGATCAATATTGGCTTACATTAATGTAGATTGTATGAATACAATTCGAAAGTAAGCGTGGAATATACGGATACTAAAGCCTCTGCAATCACATTTAAATTTAAAATGTGAAAGAATGTTTTATCTGTATGTGTTAGTTGGTAAAGATACCAACAAATTGTTGATCGAGTTAACGCGAAGCGCGAACGGTAGACACCGATATAGAGTATTGTCTCTATGCCAGTATCAACTAACACCCAGATGGTTAAAAATTTTGAGTCTTCAAGGTTTCGGAGACGCCGATAACAGATGTCATTGCGAAAGTACACGAAGACACCCGAGCGTTGCTTGAACTTATGTTCTGGTGTATTCTAGGTACGCGAGGTAAGACGCGACAGTTGGCCATCTGATCTGCGTCTCCGTGAGAAACAAAAGGTAAGGATTATTTGAAATAGTAGTAGAACGTAGTAACGTTCAACAGGTACGTTGTTCATGAATAACAACCCTTTTCCTTATGTACAATTATGATAAGACTGTTGAGTTCAAAATCTGATAAGTAAAATAATAATTAAACGCAAGCAAAGCTTACAAAAACCGACTTCACCGCTTTATCTTCGATACCTTGATCAGATTTAATGTATTTAACACGCATTATTGATTATAACTCAAAAACTAAAGATGATCAGATCTTGCACCAGCTTGTTAAAAATTATCAAAATTGGCTTACAACGAAAGAAGTTATGACATAACTTTTGAAGTCGGGTAAACGAGAACATCGTCAAAGTAGTCCACAAAATTATTGACGATATTTCAAGAACTACTGATTAGATCTTGATCAAATTTTATGAAACTAATAAGAAAGCAACATCTTTTAAACTAAAAAACAATTTTCGAAATCGGCTCATGTGCAGAGAAGTAATGAGGTAGCACACATAAAAAAAAATACAGTCGACTTGAGTACCTCCTCCTTTTTTGAAGTTGGTAAAAAACTGTCATATCCATTAAAACTAAAATAAATTAAAAACGATAACGTTTCGAACTCAAATTTACGATACTCACAATGTTAAGTGGGGCATGCCTCACGCTCGGTTCACTTAAAGAGATTGCATCAGAGCTTATTTAGGAAATCGGGGTGCTGGGGTGAGGCTCTCAACGAAACAAAATTAGATAAAGATGACGCAAATTGAGGAAAACGGGCAGACTGACAGCTCTTTTGAAAACATCGCTAACTTTGTAATGTAACAGATTTATTTAAGTTTGTGTAAACAAGTTATTATTTTTTTATGCTAAATAGGCAAGAATTTGACCACTTTCTCACCTGATGGAAATATTTATATCGTAGTTTTGATTGCGACAGAGCATACTTATTAGAGACAAATTAGCTACTTATTAGAACGTTCTAAAACCATGTTTAAAATCTACTATGTTTATTAGTTACTCTGTAACGGATTTAAAATCTCCAGGAAATAAGAAAAAGATAACCTTCAAATTGAAAGTAAATACCATTAATTATATAGACAAGGAAAATGGTGTTATGATTATGTTCATTTCAGAACACTTTTTTTTTAATGCTGTATAGAAGAACATTTGACCACAGACTCACCTGATAAAAAGTGATGATGCAGCCAAAGATCAAAGATGTGTTTATTCTCTTTGTTTACTGATCCGTCCATTTTCCGATAGTTCCAAGCGAAATTTTCATACGTGAAAAAAATGTCACTTAGTGAAGTCTAAGTTTCCGTATTTGTACATTCAAATCTTGAGATCTTGAGATCGAGGAGGTATCTTCTTGGCAAGCATGCTACTTCGTCAACCGTATCGTCACTAAGGTGAGGTAGCGGTCAAATGATTGCATATTCAAAAAAAAAAAAAATTATAACTATAAAGGTCGCCTACCTGACGTCAATTTTTCAATCCATGGGAATGCTTTTGTGACTAGAATCGCGTTTATTGATTGACAACCGAAAGGAATCATTCTTATGATACTTATTTTCAACAATTAATTTTACATAACATTATATGTACTATGAACTACCAGTTGCAGCGGTAGGCAAGTATTTGCGCGTCGTTTCGATTCCCGGCTGGAACACGAATTTCCATCCCAAGGGACATTTATTATGGCATTCTGTGTTTGGATGTGAACGTGTGAGTGATTTGTAAATGCTTTTATTTTTTTTAGCAGAGTTCTAATTGTCGAATTGATCGCAAGCATTGCAAAAATTCAAATGCCTCTTAAAGTAAATAGATGCTCAAATAAAAAAATCTGCGTCTTTATTTCAAAACATTCTCAGATTTTCATCTAAATCGCGAAACAAAATAACCCAGCCATTTTCGCGCTTGTATCGAATTCGAATAAATCGCGCAATTTACTTAAACGAAATAACGGCGTATTTTTCCAATATCTTTCCCGGAGGAAAGCGCGCATGAAGCTAAAACAGGTGAGGTACGATAAAAGACAATTGGTAATACATACCTTATCAGGGCAGGACACATTGTGATACAAAATACTTGTATCAAAGTTTTTATGTCATTGCAAATATTTAAGAAAAAGGTTCGTAAGTAAATTTGACTGCTGTCGCGTTTCTCTATCTTGGTATGAAACTGTTATTTTTACTATTTGACAACTGTCTCACCTAATGGTCGAGGATGGAAGACAATAATGGATGTGGCTCCAAGTATTCCAAAATACTGGATTTCGGCAAACTGAAAGCTCCTTGATACACAATTTGCCGACAAATTAACAACAAGTAAGAATAAACAAAGCTTAGCCTACCTGAGATTAAAAAATATAATTGAAATTATCGAGAGAAATAAGAGAAATAGTGTGATTTACACGTTGTCTTAGTCAATATTGACAATTTTTTAGACTTAATTCGGAAGCCATATTTGCAAAGAGTGCGAAGCGTTTGCCGTCGTGTTCTGTATTTGATGAATAAATTTAAAAACGAAGATGATATCATATAATGTATATTATAAGTTTATTCCGGTTTCATCTCTTCTTTAAACAATAAGGGCGTATAGAATAGTATTTATAAATAAGTGTGGTGATTCATATAATATCCAACTTAGAAATTAAGTAGTGCCGGAAAAAGATTGTCTGTGTTCAATAGTTCGTAATATTTTTATCGTTTTGGTGTTATATATATTTTTATCGTTTGGCGACTGAGCCGAAACGTCGAGATTAGTCATAATGAGAAACATAATTTTTGAACTTTGAAGAAGGTTTATAAATGTCATATATTCGTAGTAAAACTTTGGTAAAAGTGTTCAAACCAGCTTCAATGATATAATAAAAGTGTTTTTTATGGATGAAAAAATTGTGCAATAATCGTCGCGTCATTTGGTTTTACAAAATTCAAAGTTCAAAATTAATTATTCACATGGACCCTAATGAGGCACACACAATTACAGCCATCTTTATTTGCTTATCTCTAGTATAAAGATTATGTGCGTCGCTTCGTTAAATTATAATTATCAATATTATTGCGAACTTGCATAATATTTTCAAAGGTGAAGGCATGGTAAGTATGCCTGTTTCTTATAAGAATTCCCTGTGAGATTCGAGCGGACCGATATCATAGATAGCAGTAACCGCTTTCTTTTGAAGAATACTACATCAGGAGAGATTGTGGTCTAATGCTAGCCTATCGAGATTTAAAAAAGAACATCATACAATATAATCGATCTCGGAGATATCAGCGGGGAAAGTGTGTCTACAACACATACGCAGCAATGCCTAAAATATCCGTATAAAGTGTATCAAAACCTGTAAAGGTCAAACGTAGAAGTCGGAGGTAGCCGAGGCAGGTCGTGCGTGCTTTCATGCTCCGTTTCACAGATTCTGCTCAGTTACCTCGACATTTATTGCGACAAGTTATTATTGATTCACGTTTAAAGGACAATATTACTTACCTAAAGTAGGCACTAACTTCTTAGATAAGATATCACAACAAATCTGTCTCAGATCATTTTCAAAGTAAAGATTACAGTTAGAAAAACATGTTAAAGAAAAGTCTATTTGATTTTTTAAATAAGCTTTACATTAATTTTAACAGATACAAAATTCCAGAGTTTTACAGAATCTACCAATCCGGATTATTCGAGGCTTTAGGGGCTGAAACGCGTATTTTTTAGGATTTGTTCGCGACAACTTGGAGGATAATCACCAAACGTATAATTGTGGCCCACGGCCGAATGCCGCCCATGGGAAAATACGCCTAATTAAACTGTTGGGAAGAATTACATTATATTTCCTATAAGTACTTAACAAATAAATAGTTTGCATCGCTGTGAAGCCAAGATTTATTATCATAGTTTTTATCGGAGTAAATAAAGTGCACTTATTTAACACAACAACACTGCGCCAACACTGTATTCGATGCGTAAAATAAAACTTAGCAATAAGAAACATTGTAAGTTATTAAAGAAATAAAACCATAAGAAATAATATAAATATCCACGGCCTGACATCGGATGCAACAAGTATTAAATGAAAATGGGGGCAAAAATGCAATTGATGCGGATCCAGCGAACGCAGATAAAACATGGAAGTAGTTATTGTACTAGAAAAAGATCCAACTAAAGTTGCGCCGCAGTGGCGCTTACCAATTCCCTAGAACGAGTTTAGTTCGCACGCAGACAGCATTAGTCAGCAATGTCAACAAAGGAAATGGCGACCAAGAAATGTCAAATCTGAGTATAAATTACATGGCATATTAATTCCAATCAGTTAACAGATAAGGTTGACTTTCAAATGCAATCCATTACTAGGTTAACTAATCGAGTTCCGAGTACTTGCTATTAGTTTCGACAATACGTTAGTTCTATTCGTACATTGGAGTTAAAATATTCACAATAACTCTCTTAAGAAATTTTATTACTTATATATCCGCTTTAACTGTACGGACTGAACGTCTAAAGTGAGTAAATATAATTCTATAAAATAAACCTGAAAAGTAACAGAACCGTTAGCCGTTGAAAGATACGATATCTTCGAGAAGATACTAAAATAAAACGTAACATCAACCTGCTACTCTGACTCACTTGAATAAATAATATCCATCTAACAAAGTGCTGCCGAAAAAGATATCTTCTGATACTTGATGGACGTACACCGAGAAGCAAATTTGGATAGGCGGACACTTTAGTTTCACCTCTGAAAGTCTAAACGCACCTACGGTACCCTCGTCACGTGGGCCGTTTCATGCTTGGCTGACTTTTTATTATTTTCATGCTCAGTGGCTTTCGAAAACAGACCGTTTGAGATGGGTCCCATACTGAATGAACTATAAAACTGTAACGGACTGCAAGACCTGAGTGTTGAAGATACGCTACCTGTCGCCTGCATATATATTTTGGTATAGACAATGATGATAAAGATGACAAACAACTTCAAAAATTTGGATAAACTTCAAAAATTAAGAGCTTCCGTACAAACTTTAAAAAATCATAGACAACAAAGACTTGCGCGAGAAAAATGCTATTAGATATGCAGTCAGATCACTTCTTGAAATAACAGAGAGCGTAACAAAACCAACATGAAATTAATTTGAAATTGAAAACCAAACACGAATGTAAAAAATGAAATCGGTATACAAACCTTCCACAAACTCAAATATTGATAATGAAAACAGACCCGAAAACCAAATTGAAAAGATAACACCTCGACAATCGTACTCAGAATGCTGTAGTCACCGAAAATAGCCTACCCTCCCGTCCCGAGCAAAGAATAACACAACAAAATTCTCTTTACCTAAACGAGCCGGTCCCTTAGCGTAATAATAACGTGAAAACGCTTCAATGATAGCCAGTAAACTCGAGTAACCCGAAGTAAACTGGTCTCCTTGGTTGGCCGTGACCACAAATTGAATGGCGCACGCCTGCCTAGCGCATTGCCAGGGGCGGCACCTCCGTACTACATAGAGTTGCAAGCTTAAATGATTTTTTTTCT